>JAGFNQ010005585.1:0-172132 GCA_024364735.1 Boesenbergia rotunda | reverse complement strand
CCCATCCTCTTCAGGTATCTTCGTTATTGAATGTCACTCTATTTCCTCATACACTTGGGTACTTGATGCTGGGTGTAGCTCACATATATGTAATGACATACAGAGGCTAAGGAATAGAAGCAGACTCGTCAAGGGAGAAGCAAATTTGCGAGTTGGAAATGGAGCAAAGATTGCTGCTGTTGCCATCGGAACATATTTGCTAAAGCTCCCTACTGGACTTGTCTTAGAATTGGATAATTGTTATTTTGTTCCTTCATTAATAAAGAACATTGTATCTATTTCATGCTTGAATGAAAAGGGTTATCATTTAATTTTTAGTAACAATTGCTGTTACATAACTTTAAATGATGTTCTTTATGGGACCGGAACTTTATGCAATGGTATCTACACGTTAAATTTATCCGGAGACGTTTTCAATATCGAAGTTAGCAACAAACGTGCTCGAATAGATAATCAAATAGACTCCTATACGTGGCATTGTCGTCTTGGCCATGTAAGTAAGAAATGCATGACCAAATTACACCGATGTGGAATTCTGGAATCATTTGAACCCAGTTCATTTGATACATGTGAATCATGCTTAAAAGGCAAGATGACCAAATTACCCTTTTCCGGAAAAGGTAAACCAGTGGGAGAATTGCTTGGTCTAATACATACTGATGTATGTGGACCAATGTCAACTCTTGCACAAGGAGGTTATAGCTACTTCATTACCTTTATCGATGATCACTCACGATTCGGGTATGTGTTCATAATGAAACACAAATCTAAAGCTTTTGAGAAACTCAAAAAGTTCAGAAGTGAAGTAGAGAAACAGCTTGGCAAAAGTATTAAGATACTTCGATCCGATCGGGGTGGTGAATACTTAAGTCAAGAGTTTCAAGATTATCTTAGGGACAATGAGATATTGTCTCAATGGACTCCGCCATATACACCACAGCATAATGGTGTATCTGAGAGGCATAACCGAACCTTGATAGACATGGTTATATCTATGATGAATCATGCAACTCTTCCAAAATCCTTTTGGGGCTATGCGCTTAAGATAGCTGTTTACTTACTAAACAGAGTCCCGACCAAGGTAGTCTCTACTACTCCATATGAGACGTGGAATAGTAAGAAACCTCATTTATCTCACCTAAAGATATGGGGTTGTCCTGCTTATGTAAAGCGGACTGTATCAGACAAATTGGATGCTAAGTATGATAAATGTCTATTTATTGGATACCCTAAGGAAACCAAAGGTTACCAATTCTATCATCCCTTGGAACAAAAGGTGTTTATTTCAAGGCATGCTGTATTTCTAGAAAAAGAATTTCTTTACAAGAAAACAGTGGGAGTAGCATTGAACTTGAAGAAGTTCAAGAAACTCCAATAGACATTACAGAGACACCTAGTCTAGACCCACAACCAATAACTCATAATGATGAGCTATCAGTTGAACCTAAAACAACACCACTTCTTCGTAGGTCTGATAGGACACGCAATATTCCAGAGAGATACGGATTTCTCATAAGTGAATCGAACGACGTGTTACTCATTAACGATGACGAACCTATCAGTTATGAAGATGTTCTGAAAAATTCAGAAAGGGATAAATGGCTTGAAGTCATGAAGTCGGAAATGGATTCCATGTAGAAAAATCAAGTATGGGACTTGGTTAACCTAGCTGAAGGGATTAAGCCCATAGGGTGCAAGTGGTTTTCAAGAAGAAAACCGACATGGAAGGTAATGTTATTACCTTTAAGGTTAGATTAGTGGCAAAAGGATATCGTTAGAAACAAAGAATTGATTATGACGAAACCTATTCACCAATAGCTATGCTTAAATCCATTCGGATGCTCCTGGCCATAGCAGCTCATTATGATAATGAGATATGGCAAATGGATGTAAAACAACTTTCCTTAATGGAAACCTGCTTGAGGATGTATACATGATACAACCTGAAGGTTTCTAATCGGTTAATAAAACCAAAGTATGCAAGCTTCGACGATCCATATATGGACTAAAGCAAGCATCCAGGAGCTAGAACATCCGTTTTGGTGAGACAATCAAAGAGTTTGATTTCTCACAAAATCCTGACGAACCTTGTGTATACAAGAAGGTTAGTGGGAGTGCAGTCGTATTCCTAGTGTTATATGTCGATGACATATTACTTATAGGAAACGATATATAAGTCTTAAAGTCAGTTAAAATTTGATTGTCCAAAACTTTCTCCATGAAAGACCTGGGAGAAGCAACCTATATCCTTGGGATTAGAATCTATAGAGATAGATCAAAACGATTGCTTGGTCTTTCGCAGTCTACATATATAGACCGAGTGCTAGAAAGGTTTAGCATGTCGAAATCCAAGAAAGGTTACCTTCCCATCAGGCATGGGATCAACCTTTCGAAGTCTATGTGTCCGCGCACAGAAAACGAGAGGATTTGCATGAATAAGATTCCTTAAGCATCCGCGATACGATCTATCATGTATGCTATGTTATGTACTAGGCTCGATGTATCGTATGCTCTGAGCGTCACAAGCAGATACCAGTCTGATCCAGGAATGGATCATTGGGCGGCTGTCAAGACAATCCTCAAGTACTTAAGAAGCACTAAGGATGTGTTCCTAATATATGGAGAAGGTGATATGGTAATACGTGGGTATACAAATGCTAGTTTCCAGACAGATAAGGATGACTCCAAATCTCAGACCGGATACATATTTATTTTGAATGGATGCGCAATAAGTTGGAAGAGTTCCAAGCAAGACACCATACCGGATTCTACCATGGAAGCGGAATATATTGCAGCTTCGGAAGCAGCAAAGGAAGCAGTATGGATCAAGAAGTTTATCTCAGTACTTGGTGTGGTTCCAACCATTGATGAAGCAATACCGGTTTACTGCGACAACAATGGAGCTATTGCATAAGCGAAGGAACCAAGGTCTCATCAGCGATCCAAACATGTGCATCGCCGCTATCATCTTATCAGAGAGATTATAAGTAGGAATGATATACAAATTGAGAAAATTCCCACTGAAAGGAATTTAGCGGATCCTTTAACTAAGGCCTTGCCTCAAAGCAAGTTTGAAGGTCATGTTAGAGCCTGTGGTATTGGATACCGTAGCGATTGGCATTAGGCCAAGTGGGAGTTTGTTAGTGATATGAGAGAAGTGTCCTAAGGCAATCGCCTTATGATTGTAATCATTTATTTTAATAAATGAATATTTACTATTTGAGTATACATGTTTGTGTATTTGATTGAGATCTTAAACTCATTTACTGAATGTCCGCAATACAATTCACAGCATGAGAGAATTTGTGATGAATTCACAACTAGTGATTATCTCTACATGTGCAATTGTGAAGTATTGAAATTGTCCCTAGTTGATGAATTGATAAATACGGACACTATCAATTCTGTTGAGACTAGCATGGGTTATTCTCTAATCAACTGATTCTCACTGGCTAGTGACATTGAGATGTCCGGAGATAAACATGAATGCTAGTTAAGCGAACTAGTTCATTGAAGTGACTGGCTGTAAAACTTCATATGGTAGTCTACATATAGATATGTCAGTGAAGTTCTTACTGCAGCTTAAGTGCGATGTTCCGTTGACTTGCGGTGTTCAAGTCATCTTGGTCATGGAGACTTAAACTTTGACATCTTAAGCAAGCATCTCCAAGGAGGTGTGGACCCAGGATGATTGGGTATAAGCCGAAGTGCCCGAAGATGTTTGAACAGCCTACAAAGGATTCACCACTCCTTGCGAGGAGATGTATACCCGAGGCCTATCGTCAGATTGTTACTCGAAGCCTCTGGCCAGAGCATGACATGTTCAGAGTATAAATCTCTTAAATATATGAGAGTAATTAGAATCCGTAGGACGAGAAAACGTTACTTGGGCTAGGTGTGACATAGTCAGCCTAGTGGGGACTGACACACATAGACCATGTCCTAAACCAAGTGGGTATAAGATGGTGAAGGGAATGGGGCACGATTCATTATAGCTGCTGAAGGGTTTCAGAATTGTTTCTGAGGTCAACCGTTGATCTTTCGATTAATTGGGGATCATGATGTACTACTAGGTGCCACTCATGATCGTTCTATAATTGATTAATTATAGACGGCCAACATAAATCGAAAGCCTATTTAGTCACACGCACTACGAGTAATCCGAGGTATTTAAAACGAGTTGAAAATTAGATTTTCCAATCAAGAGAGATTAGGTTTGGTTGAGCCAAACGATAAGTCGAATCTGAATTTTTCAGAGATGCATCGGAAGCGTAAAATGGCTAAGTATTTTGAAGACTTAATAGATGAATTAAATAAGTTTAATTCATTGGGCGTGGCTTGGATGGGCCGGCCAAAGAGGGCCTCCATCCTCTTTGCTTGGCCGGCCACAACAAAGGGAGAGAACCAAGTTTTTGGATCAATTTATAAAATAAACCAAGTGTGGTTTGTTTTATAATAAACCAAGGTTTGGTTTATTTCTTCATGGAAATTAAAATGAACCATGGATTGATTTATTTTATGAAATCAATCATGGATTGATTTACCATGATAAGAAAATTTATTCCATAGGAGAGAAGAGACTTAATTGATTTTTATCATGAATTAAAATATGATTTTAACCATGATATAAAATCAAACTTGGCATGATGGAATAAGTTATTCCATATTTGAGAGGCTTGATGGTTGAGAGGCTACTATATAAAGGACCCAAGGCAAGGCTTGAAAAATAATCGAAGAGAAAAAGGCATAGGCTCTCTCCCTCTCTTTCTCTCCTTCTCTTCTCCCCTTCTTGCCGTGCGCCAACCAGCCCCAAGAAGGAGCACCAGCCTGCCACCCCTGCCCTTTCCCTGCCGACAACCACCTGCTGCCGGAGAAGGAAGCTCCGGCCATCTCTTGCCTGGAAGAAGGTGCTGTCGGAATTAGAGTTTGCCGCAAGGATCTTTTTGCCGCAAGCCTCTTCTTTTGCTTCGCCGGAATTTTGATTCCGGCCATCCTTTTGTGGTTAGTCTTCCGACTTTTATCTTAGTTTTTCTTTTCGCGTTCTCGGAGAATCTAGTAGTTCTCGAGAACACGAAACTCGTGGCTTTGCGAAGTCATCCCGAAGATACTCGGCGTGGACGCGAATAGAGGCGGATCTTCCAAGGGACGCTTACGGTTGGATCTCGTCCCTTCCTTCGAGTTATGCGAGGTAATACGTAAATTAGTTTATGTTTCTGCAAAATTTTAAATATATGATCATGTCTACACAAGATAAAATTGCATGCTTAGATGTGTGGTTAAATAATTTGAGAAATTATTTATGCTAAACCTTCCGCTGCACGTAATTAATTTTTAAAATTACAAAACCGCATCCATGTCAACATGCACCCGGTCCCAACAATCTTACCTTCCAAGCAAGATTCACATGTTGGGAAGTCTTCCACTACCAATGAACCCAAGGGCCCATCGGCTATCAACCTTTGAACCCTACTAAGGTTAATATGACCAAGTCTTAGATTCCAAAGATATGTTTGGTTCATCTTCGAAGGTTCTTTTCTCTTATTTTGGTTAGATGATAAGTGATTTACTTCTATTTGCATTGTGGGAGATTTTGGTTCTAAAGTATACAAATTGCCAACCAATTTACCTGAACAGATAATCTCTCTATTCCTTTTTATAACAACATGATCATTAAAAGAAATAGAATACTCATCCTTTATTATTTTAGAAACCGAAACAAGGTTCTTTCTAAAACTAGGTACATAAAGGTAATTTCTTAAAACCAAAATTTTATTTCTATCAAAAGATAAATAAACTTCTCCCACTGCAATTGCCGCAACCTCCGTAGCATTGCCCATGTATACGGTAATCTCTCCATCAGCCAGTCATCGGGATTCTTGGAACCCCTACAAAGAATTGCAGACATGATCAGTGGCTCCCATATCTACACACCAGGTACCGGTGGATAACACCGCTAAGCATGTTTCAACAACTAAAGAAAAAGATATACCTTTATCTTGACGACGGGGACAGTTGGCCTTCCAGTGTCCAATCTACTTGCACGTGAAGCACTTACCTTTTAGCTTCTTCATGCCAGCCCAAGGTCCTTGATATCCTACCACCTTCTTTGCCCCACCTTGTTTCTTCTTCTTCTTGCCTTTCGGCATAGAAGTAGAAACCTTTTGGGCAACCAAAGCATGAGCACTCTGACGAAAAAGCCCCTCTGTCGCCTGGAGTTTTGTCAGAAGTTCCGCCAACGAATATGTACGTTTGTTCATATTGTAGTTCAGACGAAACTGCTCAAAACTCCTAGGCAGAGATTGGAGAATGATATCGACCTAGGTTTCCCCATCGATCTCCTCTCCAAAGACTTCCATCTCATTTAGATGGGTCATCATCTTAAGGACATGATCCCTCACGAGTGTTCCCTTGACCATGGTAGTCGTCATCAAGTTCCTCATTGCTTCCTGCCTAGCGGGCCGATTCTAATGTCCGAAGAGTTTTTTGAGATTGAATATCATGTCATCAGTAGTGGAAAAAGCCTGATGCTGATGTTGCAATACATTTGACATAGATGCCAATATGTAACACCGTGTCATCTTATTTGCTTTGATCCACTTCTTATAACGTTCCTTCTCCTCTTCATCAGAATTCTCGCTAAGGTTATCTGGATAGAACTCAAACAGTACAAACTTGTACTCCTCAGCAGTTAGGACAATGTCCAGGTTTCGTTTCCAGTCAATATAATTAGGGCCCGTAAGTTTGTTTTCCTTAAGTATTACAGCTTGTGGGTTGAATGCCATTTTGAAAATTTCCTGAGAATCCCAATGATCACAAACTTTAGATTTCAAAAAATATTGATTCCTCAAATAATAAATTTTAAAATTAACCAACATCTCAAAACACTAAGAATTTCGCATGCCAAGCTAGTGTGGACATATACGAATTCTACATTTGTAAGAGGAGGTTTTACCCATTAATTTTATTATCTTGTCAATCCTAACTTTTTGACAAATAAAATTAATAGTTGATCCTCTTCGGCCCTACAAATAATAGCAGTGACTCCGATAGGGAGGATACTATTATTTGCATCTAAGTGTCTACCATTACACGATACTAAGAAAATTATCTTGGATTATGTGTCGTCTGATGGGGAAAATCACATGCTCCTAAATAATTTTCTATAATCATGTCTGACCCAGTGATCCGCTGAACAAGCTCATCCGATGGGGAGGAAGACACTCAGAGCCAACGCGCAAGCTTGTTCGCATCACTTGTCAAATTAGTAATGAAGTGCAAGGGACCCTTAGGGTCCCTCTCCCACTTAGTTATTTATAATGAGAAATTTTCATACATGCACGACAAGCACATAAACTAAAAGCAATAAACAAGAAAAATTCTAAATTTTTCCAACTATCATGGCTTTAATCTTCAATATGCCTCTAGTTATGTCACCACTTCGTCTGCTCCTCCCTACACCATGCGCAAGCCACCATTGAAGGGATCTCTGAGCTGAGATAAAATGCTATCTATTTACATCCATCGATCCTATATTCCACAAAGGAGTGTACATCAAGTCTAGATCAAAAGTAAATAAAAAGCGTGGCTAAACAGGTGTTGTATTTAATTATAAAAATCAAATACTAATTTAGCCTCGTCAACCCCGAGGATGTTAGTAGGAGCCCTAGAGCCAATTATGTGATGATTGATTAGGGACTTTTTTGTATCATATTCTATCATTAATAAAGGCATGTTTGATTATTATACTTACTTTGTATTTGTGTCAAATAACTAAGTATAATAATGCCCTTGGGTAATAGATTCTTATCTGTATTATATCGATTGGTTGAATCGATAGTGAGATAATGTAGAGAACACTACACTAAACCATTCCTAGTCAAGTATTAATATTCAAGGACAATATTAATGCATGGAGACTAGCATGTAGGTCAACTGATGACTTGAGCTC
This sequence comes from Boesenbergia rotunda, assembly GCA_024364735.1. Lineage (NCBI taxonomy): Eukaryota > Viridiplantae > Streptophyta > Magnoliopsida > Zingiberales > Zingiberaceae > Boesenbergia > Boesenbergia rotunda. The sequence continues at coordinate 164,184 of JAGFNQ010005585.1, read as the reverse complement.
ACAAGTCATGGATATGTGATATCAAGTTGACACATGGGTATATATTGGAGAATGTGTACTGAATTGACCCGCCATGAGAAAATTTCATAGATTGTCATTTGAGTGGAATAAACATTCTCATGTGACTATTAGTATTAATAGTCCATAGACCTGAAGTCACTACGATTCCATACATAAGGAGTTATGTACTTTGGTATCGTCAAACGTCACCCGTAACAGGGTGGACTATAATGGCGATCACTGGGTATGTAATGAATTATGCGGAGGGATGTGAGTGATGTAGATGGGATCTATCCCTCCCATATGACGGGAGTGATATCTGTGGGCCCCTTGATCGAGTAGGACTACTAAAATGCATGGCCATGCTCAAATGAGTCAATATGAGATATTGAGCTGATTTATTTGAGTGAGTCTACTCGGGGATCAAGAAAAACAAGATTGACTGAGGATGACACGGTCTATGCCTCATTGGTCAATCTAGATATCGAGGATAGAAGGACAAGGTCATACATTATCGTAGTCACGGAGGTTTAGTCGGATCTTGACTTTTCTTGTTACTTGGGTAGCAATGATGCATTGCTAGATGCCGCTCATTGATTATGTGTCTAAAGCGTTTAGGCACATTGCCAACATTACAAGAACCTATTGGGTCACACACTAAGGACACGATGCTTCGGAGATTAATTGATCTTGGTTTGACTAAGATTTGATTCGAATTGGATTAATTGAGTTAGACTCAAGTGAATCCAATTAGATTATGGGATTGAGTCAAATTTGAGTTAGACTCATCTTAATTATGGATAATATTCATTAAAGGGTTTAATAAAATATTATTTAAGAGGAAGGCTAAGAGACATTATATTCAATAGATGAATAGAATATTAAGAGTCTTAAGGAATACCAAGAGGCTTGGTATTCATTGGGTTTTATTAGCATTATGATGAGAGGAGCTCAAGGGACATAGACCCTTGGTATTCATTAGATGAGTATAAATACCCCCCCCCTTGTCAAAGGCTAGAGGGTGCATCTCTCTTCTTCTTCTTTCTTCCTCCTTGTCTATAACTCCCTAGTGGAGGTTCTTGTGCTTTGAGAACCATCCCAAGTTGCTAGCACAACGAAGGTAGTTCCTCTCCGAGGCGTAGATCGTGTTCGTGTGGATATGCATAGAGGCACGGACACTTGAACGTGTAAAAGATCCGGTGAACCAAAGGACTAGCGGGATTAGCGAAGGGCACACTGTTGATGCAGTCTGACCCTGATTGTTGTATTGGTGTTGACACCGATTTAAGTTTAGGTTGATGATTATGATTATGGTTAAGTCCTGATCGGGGATCAGGCATGGTATGGAAAATCCTAACCTGGAGGGTTAGGTGTGGAAAATCCTAGCTTGGAGGGCTAGGTGTTGAAAAGTCCTAATTCGGAAGGGTTGGGTGAAAATTCCTAGCTTGGAGGGCTAGGTGAAAAGTCCCAACATGGAGGGTTAGGTGAAAAAGTCCTGGCTTGGAGGGTCAGGTCCTAGCTTGGAGGGCTAGGTCTGGAAAAGTCCTAATTCAGAAGAGTTGGGTGAAAATTCCTAGCTTGGAGGGCTAGGTGAAAAGTCATAACTTGGAGGGTTAGGTGAAAAGTCCCAACTTGGAGGGTTAGGTGAAAAAGTCCTGGCTTGGAGGGTCAGGTCTTAGCTTGGAGGGCTAGGTTTGGAAAAGTCCTAATTCGGAAGAGTTGGGTGAAAAGTCCTAGCTTGGAGGGCTAGGTGAAAAGTTCTAACTTGGAGGGTTAGGTGAAAATTCCCAACTTGGAGGGTTATGTGAAGAAGTCCTAGCTTGGAGGGCTAGGTTGGATGAAACCCTAGCTTGGAGGGCTAGGTTTGACTCCCTGGATCAGTCTGGTGACCGATCAGGGAAGTTGGCACGTTGCTCCTTCGTGGATCGGTCTGGTGACCGATCCAGCGATGACTGATCAGTCTGCTGACCGATCAGGGAGCGCATAGTGAGGTTGGGAACCTACTGTGTGGCGCCTGATCGGTCTGGTGACCGATCAGGGAGCAGGTCGTTGCCTCGCTGCTTGGCTCCTGATCGGTCCGGTGACCGATCAGGGAGCAGGCAGCTTCCTCACTGCCTTGCTCCTGACCGGTCTGGTGACCGATCATGGAGCAATTAGTGAGTTGAGTTCCCCCACTCATCAGGTCCTGAACGGTCTGGTGACCGATCAAAGTCTTAGGATTTGATTTTCGCGGTTACTGTTTGTTGAGGCAATATGTGGTCCGGAGTGACCAAGTGTTTTGATGTTTGGGCAAAGGGTTTAAGTTAGGTTTTCCCTTGTATTTAATATGTGTATGTTGAGTGTGCAGGTTGTACAGGTTTACACATATTGACTTGACTGGACGGCCTCGGTACGGTGAAGGGTGGCATGGAGACAAGCTGGAGGCTTGTGTGCACCCGAGGGACTTTGGACAGCAGGGACGATGAGCTGAGGGGCGCGGACTTCGAGGCATGCGTGAAGGATGACATGGAGGCAAGCTGGAGGCTTGCGTGCATCCGAGGGACGGGAGCTGAAGATGAAGAGGGCGCGAAAGCAACAGTCGAGGCTGCAGAAGAGGAGTCAGTTGAGTCGTGAGAGTACGAGTGCTGTGTGATTGTACTCGGGAAAGTCCTAGGCTCGAGTGCTGAGAGAAGTGTACTCGGGAAGGGAAACCCTAGGTGTGTGAGTGGGGCAGTCGACTGATAAAACTCAAAGAATGCTTTCAGGCCTGGACCAGTCGACTGGTAAATTGGCAGTCGACTGGTAACCCCGAAAACTAGCCATTGGGTTAGCCGTTGGCTAACAATTAAGGCTAGACCAGTCGACTGGTAAATGGGCAGTCGACTGGTGGCCAGGGTTTCAGACCTAGTTCTATTTAAAGGGACTTCGTCTTGGCAGAAAGTTTTGACGAATCTTGTCTTGGTTAAAGGCAAGATAGTAGTCTTTGTGCTCAGAGGTTTGCTTGGTGTTGTGGCGAGGTTTCTCCACCCACAAGGAGCGACGAGGGCTAGCCGGAGGTTATCCGGGGATTGATCCACCGACGGATTCTTGGATTAGTCACCCGTCCGGGGTGGATACCAAGTAAATCGGTTTGTTAGCAGTGCCTTCTTTGTTGTTTGTTTTATTAACTTGTATTTCCGCTGTGCAAACTAACAACGTAGGTTGAAAGAATCGAGAAAACGCTATTCACCCCCCCTCTAGCGTACCGAAAACGATCCATCAGGCTTGAGCCTGATCGGACAGTGTCTTTCCTGATAGGTCTGGTGACCGATCAGGCGTCACTCTGATCGGTCTGGTGACCGATCAGGCTTGTGTCGCCGCGAGACCTGGGAGTCCCAGCTAAGCGGTGGATCGGTCTAGTGACCGACCCACGAGCCCTGGATCGGTCCGGAGACCGATCACTTTAATTCAAATTGCACTGTCAGACTCTCTGATCGCGTCTGACCGTATCCGATTCTCTGCATTTGATCCCTGATACCTGGGGCTTAGTGCAATCCCTGATACCTGGTGGTCCCTGGGGCTTAGTGCAATCCCCTACACCTGTGGAATCATCTCTTATGCATTCTTCTTCTGTAATATTAGGAATCTCCGGAGGGATGCATGCTGTAGGTGCCCTATATTCGATGATTACTTCATCTTCTTCTAGTAACCTCCACATTAGTTCACGATCATACCCCTTAAAATCCTGAGTAGCCTGAGGAGATGGTTGGCTTGATCCTTGAACTTGCATTTGATTCATTTGACTAGCAATTTGTCCAACGCCTCTTTCGATGTCTTGAAGCCTTTGCTGCTTTTGATGATATTGTACAACTTGTTGAAACATCTCCTCCATTCTTTGTTGTTGAGCCTCATTCTCATTAAGATTCTCAAAGCCTCCTTGATTGATGTGGAAATCCTGTTGGCCTTGAAATGTAGCATAAGGTTGCTGAAGTCCAGGAGTGGGCTGTGCATGCTGAAATGGAGACTGTAGGAGCTGATCAAATGGTTGCACAGGCTGATTAAACTGCTGAAAATTTGGTTCACAAGTTGGTGGAGATGGCTGAAAATTGTAGTCCTGAAAATCTTGGATTTGAGGTTGAAATTGTGGTGGTGAACACTGAAATTGAGTGGGCTAAAAATTCTGGTTGCAAGGGTGAAATTGCTGTGGAAATTGAAATGGTTGCTGGAAATTCAAATTATCTTGGTACCCTTGCTGAATTCCTTGAAAAAGTGATTGATCTTGTTGATAAGGTGGCTGAAAATTGGGCTGAAATTGCTAAATTTGGGGCTGAAAATTCTGGAATAATGGCTGCCCATTCTGAAAATTCTGGAAATTTGGTTGAATTGGCTGAAAATCTGGCTGAAATTGTTGGAATTGCTGTGGTTGCTCGAATTGTTGTAATGGTGGCTGAAAAAATTGATTGGGTTGCTCAAAAACTGAAAATTGGGGTTGCCCATTCTGAATTTGTTGGAAATTTGAGTAGGGCTGTTGGAAATCTTGCTGTGGTGGTTGGAATTGCTGGAAAGGCTGAAATTGTGGCTGAGGTGGCTGAATCGGCCTCTGGTAAGTAGATGACTGAGCTTTATGTTTTTGTTGATTTACCAACTCCTTACACACATTTTTTAACTCCTCCAGTGCCTCGTCTATCTCTTTACAGAACTCTGGTGACCACATTTTGATCTTGCAACCCTGTCACAAAACAAACAAGAAAAATGACAACAACCGTATACAAATGATAAAGCAACAAAAATAGAACCCAATGATATGTCCAAAAGTATACAAGCAAAAATCAAACAAATCAACTAGTTGCTTCCCCGGTAACGGCGCCAAAAATTTGACAGCCCCGAATTACTAGGTTAAAGTTGTCACGAAAGTTGGGACCATCAGATTTAGATATGAATGAATAACTGGAAACCCTTTTTGCAATCAAAAAAATAAAAGCGTAGTAAAGGGGCCACAGGTCGTATTTTTCTTGGGGCTAGTTGTCGTGTTTGATTCAAACTTGTGTTTATGTGTCGTTTGTGTTTTCGGGTTTCAAATAAATAATTGAGTTTTGGGTTGTAATTCAGAGATAAAATCACAAGGAAAAATAAAGGACCTAGCTGGACAAATTAAAGCTAGGTAATGGCAATTGATAAACTCAACCAATAAGCAACTCAATCAAAGGCCACTTGCACCATTTTGGAAAGAAAACATGGATCTGATTTCGATTGCACGAATACACTTCAAACTGATTTAAACTCAAAGCATCACCACTCAAGCCGAAACTTAACTTGATACCTAAATGCATGCAAATAAATCAAAATAACTTGATACCAAGTGAAGTCAAACTCATGTGCCAAAAGCTTAAATAAACTGCAGGGATGTTAATCTGATACAAAACAAATTGCAGAAACTGAAGTGGAATGCAGGAAATGGAAGACAGAAATTAGATGCAGAATTTCAGAACCTCCTGCCAAGAATCAGCAAGTTAAATTCAGATTCAAACCAAACAACTAAGATCAAGTTCTCTAGTCTAGTGTTCAGGGAAAGTCAAGAAGCTACTGATAATTTGATACGGATTCAGAATTTATTAACTCAGACCTTGCAGCTATAAAAATCGAACTGATGTGCAGCTATGGATTCAGAAATTCAGACCAAGGCAGATTTCAGCAACTTGGCAAGCAACAAAGAAACTGATGTGTCTAAGATGATGCTCATGCTGATCGATTGCAATTTGGAGAACAAAGCTTGCAATGAAGAATTTTGCAAAATTGAATGAAGAATTTCAGATCAAGTTCTAACCAATTCAAGCAAACTAAAACCGGAAATGGACTTGCAAGGGCTATATGCAGAAATGTCTAAATGCAGAAATGTAATTGAAACTTTAGCAAACTGATTTATAGGCTTTGAGAAACGAATGCAGAATTCTAGATTAATGGGAAGGAACTGATGTGAGGTAAGTGGATGTGAAAGTTAACAATTAAAATGTAAACTTCAGAAGTGAATAGTTGTGCAGAAACTGTAATTGAAGTTGCAGATTTTAAACCTGAAATTTCTGATCAAATTGAATTCAATTCAAGCTTGATTCAATTGCAATGATACACACGAAACCATGTTAAACTTGGCACCAATCAAATGCTGAGTTGTCCTTCGGCACAAAGTGCATAAATGAAACAAGGCAGGGATGAGATGAAGAACTTCAGAAATCTAATCCAAAATTTCAGAAAAAACCTGATGCAAAACCAAACATTACAGCTGATATCTAATTCTCCAATGTAAAGGTTCATGGGAGGTTCATAAGAGCTAAAATACACGTGATACAAATGCAAGACAAAACTCAGTAGTAAAATTCAGAAACAGATTAGAAACTTCACTGCAAAAACAATTGCAGATTGCAGAAATAGAAGGTGTAGAACACGCAAGCTGAAATTAAGCACTAATTTCCAATGTTCAGATTCGATTCATGCAAAAACTAATGCTCACTAATTAGAAATTCAGAAGTGCTAACTAAGAGTGGCAGACCTGGAGAGTGAAATTCAGAAATTAACGTTGATACGCTCCAAGCAGGAAAATTGGCACGCAACAGGGAACAAATTTCAGAAATGAATTGTGGAGAAACAAACTGAAATTAACAACAATTATCCACTAAACAAACTTCTAAACTACTTAACTTAAGGACATAAACCTAATTAAGTAGAAACAATTGCATTAAACCAAGTTAACCAATCTGAAATTCAGAAACAGTAAGAAACGAGGCAGAAACGAAATTTACAGCTAAAACAACTGAAATTAGCTAAAGAAATCTACTCCTCAATGCTTCCCTAGCTCGAATCCTCCTTGTTCGTCACGCAAGTGGAGCCTCGAACCCGCAAGCTCAGCAAGTCGATGGAAAATGGCATCTGCGATTCAAAATCAGCTCACATCTGCTCAAATCCGAAAACCCATCCAATTCCTTCAACTCAGCCGCGATGATGAATTGGAATAGCTCCGAGCACTTCAGGGAACCCCTCTGAACTACTCAGGGTGATGAAATAATGCGCAGCCGATGTTGACGAAACCAAACGGCAGAGCTCCGGAGACCTCACAAAAGCTCTGTTCTTGGGCAATTGAGAGCTGGAAATTCACCGAGGAGCCTTCCTAATGACCTAAGATTCGATCTAAACAAGAAATGAGGGGTCGCGCCCCTTTGGATTGGAGAAATCTACTGAAGAAAACTAAGAACAGCTGAAGGAAAAGTTTGCGGCGAGGAAACGCGACCAGGAGGAAATGTGGCTGTGTTTTGATTAAATAGTTATCAACGGACGGCCCAGATTGATCGGAGGAGATCCAACGACTGATCTTGCTCTGATTGGAGCCAAACTTTGATGATGATGATCTGGGGTCAGGATCTGCCTTGTGGTAGCTCGGATCCTCTAGATTTGCAACGGATGGTCCAGATCAAGCTAATCTTTGAATGGATGATCTAGAGCCCTCCGAGCTTGATCCAATGGTTGATTTAGCTCTGATTGGGATGAAACCTTCAGATCTTGATCAGTGTGCTTGATCAACCCTAACCCTAGCTCGGATTGCTTCAGATGGTCCCGGATGACTCAGATCTAGCCGCTCTTGAATCTGACGGCCCGGATTAACCGTAAGCTTGATAATTCGATCAGGATCACTTCCGACTCAAGTTTGACCCAATATGCTCTAGGTCCAGGATCCTTTCATGCCTACAAAAATATATCAGAAAATTAGTGGCCAAATAATCCAAAAATGTGTAAATTTGCAATTAAGTCCAAAATAAGAGGAAATCCTAAAACCTAGGGCAATTTCACAATTAAGCAATAAAAATATGGGTCAAACATGGATTTTAGCAATTAAAATAATCAATAAAATGGTGCTTATCATGGTATCAGAGCTTGGGGCTCTATACAAGCGGTTTAACAATCGAGAGCTATCATCCATGGCGTTGAGAGAAGGCTTTAGCACCACCCGACTTCCTTTCTTTGATGGCGCTGACTTTCAATATTGGAGATCGAAGATGGAGTTTTATCTCAAGATGGACATCAATACTTGGTTCGCGGTGAAGGAGGGTTTTACCCTCCGAAGGATGATGAAGGCAAAGAACTTGAATCGTGGCGGTGGACGGCTGAACAAACTCGAAAGAGTGAAGCCGACGCGAAGGCGGTAGTCACCCTACAATGCGGCATGAACAAAGACCAACTCATCAAGGTTGGTCCATTCACAAGTGCAAAAGACTTGTGGAACAAGCTCATCGAACTCCACGAGGGCACCCGAGATTCAATGATCGCCAAGAGGGACTTGTTCCTCAATCAACTTCAAAATCTCTCCATGAAGGAGAATGAAACCGTAAGTGAGTTACATAGCCGGTTCAAGGAAGTCCTCAATGGGCTTCATTCTATTGATGAAAAGGTCGAGAATCGCGACCTTGTGAGGTATGTGCTAAAAGCATTTCCAAGGAATGCTTTGTGGTCATCCATGGTGGATGCCTATAAAGTCTCCAAGGATTTATCAATTGTTAAGTTATATGATTTGTTTTGGGAAATGAAATTGCATGAAATGGCTAACAAAGGCCCCAAAGAGAAGGGGATTGCCTTAGTTGCAGGGGAACGATCTAACAAGAAGAAGAAGGAGAAGGAAGTCTCTTCATCTTCATCCTCTTCCGAATACGAGTCCGATTCCGAGAAAGATGGCAGCGGGTCTTCTTCCTCCGAGATAGCTAATTTTGTGAGAAGAATGATGAGAAGGGGTCGACGCTTCAAGGGTAAAGGTAACCCTAGTGAAGTTAAAGTTGATAAGTCTAATGCCTCTTGCTATGAGTGTGGTAGGAAATGGCACTTCAAGAATGAATGCCCAAAGCTAAAGAAGAAGGAGGAGAAATCTAAGAAGAAAGAAGAGAAAGCAAGGAAGAAGAAGGCCTTGAAGGCCACTTGGGATGAATCCTCCTCAAGCTCATCCGATGAAGAAAATGAGGAGAAGAGTACATGGCACGTGTCACTCATGGCTCTTGGAGAAGATCAAGAGAGCAGTGGTGAATCCTCCAACTCCTCAAACGCGGCTTCATCATCTTCGGATGATGAAGAGGTAACTTCTCCCGAACTTGAGAAATGTTATAGAGCTATTGCATGTTTAACCAATATGTTGAAGAAGTCAAAGAATAGGGTTAAATCATTGCAATTAGAAATTGAATAATTGAAGTCATCTAGGGATGATAACATAGATGATTTACATGTTGAAATGTTAGAGGATAAGATTAAGTCATTAAAAATTGAGATTGAACATTTGAAATCCTCTAGGGTTGAGGATGTTGATGATTTGCATGATGAATTGCTAGAGGATGAAAACAAATCATTAAAGAGTGAAGTTGAGAGACTCAAGAATATTCTTGAGAAGTTCTCAACAAGCTCAAAAACTCTAGATATGATCTTGAATGCCCAAAGGGCAGTCTACAATAGGGCCGGTATTGGTTACCGACCCAAGGAACCTTCATTTGTGTCCCTTATGTCTAGGACCGGTGTTAGACCAATTAAGACACCCAAGGTTCAAAAGAAAGTTCTCAAGGCATGGGTGCCTAAGTCTTGTTTAGTAAATGCTTTAGGTCCTAAGGTTTGGGTACCTAAAACTTCTATTTTTCGAATTGTGTAGGTTATGATTGAGGGGGAGCATCTATCAACTTGGTTCATTGATAGTGGGTGCTCCAAACACATGACCGGGGATAGATCATTGTTTACTACCCTTCAAAAGAAAAGTAGAGGTAATGTTTCATTTGGTAACAATGGTAGTCTTAAGGTCATAGGAATAGGAGACATTCAAATATCTGAATGTCTTAGAATTTCAAATGTCCTTCTAGTCAAGGGGATGACATTTAATCTCCTAAGTGTCAGTCAGTTATGTGACACGGGTTACACAATTGATTTTCAACCAAGTCAATATCTAGTTAGACAACATGACACCTTGGACACGGTACTAGTAGGAGCAAGAGTAGACAATATTTATCAAGTTTCATTTAAAAGTGCTACTAATGCTTTTGCTAAGTGTCTCATGTCAAAAGAAGAAGAGTCCACCCTTTGGCACTAGAGACTTGCACATGTGAATATGAAGAACATCCGGAAGTTGACCAACAAAGGATTAGTTCGTGGCTTACCAAGCATCAAGTATGAAAAAGACAAACTTTGTGATTGATGTCAAATGGGTAAGCAAACAAAATATAAACATAAAGGTAAAAGTTCTGTAAGTATATCTACCACATTAGATTTACTTCATATGGATCTATTTGATTGTAGCACTATCATATCATTGAATGGAAGTAATATTGCTTTGTTATCATTGATGATTTTACTAGATATACATGGACTTATTTTCTTAAATATAAGGACCAAACCTTAGATGTTTTCATTTCTTTTTGTAGAAGAGTTGAAAATGAAAAATCATCAACCATTAAGACAATTAGAAGTGATCATGGAGGTGAATTTCAAAATCAACGATTTTTAGAATTTTGTCAAGATAGAGGTTATAGACATGAGTTCTCTACTCCTAGAACACCACAATAAAATGGTGTTGTAGAGAGGAAGAACCGTGTTCTACAAGAAGTTGCACGAAGCATGCTTAATGAGTACTCACTACCGAGTTACTTTTGGGCTGAAGCTGTAAATACAGCCTGCTATGTGCAAAACCGAGTCCTCATTCATAGGTTCTTAGGAAAGACTCCCCATGAACTTTGGTTTGGGAAATCACCTACGGTTAAACATCTTAGGGTGTTTGGTTGTAAGGTGTTCATCCTAAACACCAAGGATCACCTTGGAAAGTTCACGGCAAAAGATGATGAAGGGATACTTGTCGGGTATTCCCTAGTTAGCAAAGTCTATCGAGTCTACAATAAGAAATCTAGAGTGGTTGAAGAGTCTTCTGACGTTGTCTTTAAAGAAATTCCGAAAGTCAATGGTCAACCAGAAGATGAAGTCCAATTCGAACTTAGGAGACTAAGTTTGAATGAGAGTCCAAATGTTGTTGATGGTGATGAATCCGATGACGGTGAGCCTAGACAATCCATAGATCAGCCGGATCCTGAGGCTGAGCTTGTGTCTAGTGAACCCATTCAAGAAGCACCACCAACACCTAGGCAAACTAGATTAGCCTCTAGTCATCCCCAAGACCAAATTGTTGGAGACATCCACCACGGGGTTAGAACTAGATCATTCTTTAGGAATGAGGCTAATGAAGTTGCCCTAATTTCCAAAATTGAACCTAGAAAAATTGATGAAGCATTAAATGATCCCGATTGGATCATTGCAATGCAAGATGAACTAGGTCAATTCGAAAGGAGTCAAGTTTGGGACTTAGTCCCTAGACCTAAGAAGACCACCATCATTGGAACCAAATGGGTCTTCAAAAACAAATTGAACCATAAGGGAGAAATCATTAGAAACAAGGCACGCTTAGTAGCCAAGGGCTATAGTTAATTGAAGGCCTTGATTATGATGAGACCTATGCTCCCGTGGCACGATTAGAATCCATTCATTGATCTTGCATTTGCAACACATCGTGGCTTCAAGCTATACCAAATGGATGTCAAATCGGCCTTTTCTAAATGGTCTAATAAGAGAAGAGGTCTATGTCGAACAACCTCCGGGGTTTGAGAGTTCCGAATATTCAAACCACGTGTTCAAGCTCAAAAAGGCACTTTATGGTCTTAAACAAGCACCCCGAGCTTGGTATGAGCGGTTGTCGACATTCCTAATTGAGAAGGGCTTCGTTAGAGGCCAAATAGACCCTACACTATTTCTACATAGAGATGGTGACAATATTTTTGAGGCCCAAGTATATGTCGGTGACATAATTTATGGCTCAAATAACAAGGGCTATTTAAATGAATTCCATTGGACACATGGAAATGAATTTGAAATGAGTCTGGTGGGAGAGTTGACTTTCTTCCTTGGACTTGAAATCAAGCAAACCCGAGATGGGATCCATGTGCACCAATCGAAGTATACTCAAGAAATGCTCCGTAAATTCAATATGAGTGATTCGAAAGAGGTGACCACTCCCATGGCTACAAACACAAACTAGACAATAATGAGAGTGGTAAACCCTTGATTTGACTCAATATCGGAGCATGATAGGTAGTTTGCTATACCTCACAGCCAGTCGACCTGATATTCTTTTCGNAGGGCTATAGTTAAGTTGAAGGCCTTGATTATGATGAGACCTATGCTCCCGTGGCACGATTAGAATCCATTCGATTGATGCTTGCATTTGCAACACATCGTGGCTTCAAGCTATACCAAATGGATGTCAAATCGGCCTTTCTAAATGGTCTAATAAGAGAAGAGGTCTATGTCGAACAACCTCCGGGGTTTGAGAGTTCCGAATATTCAAACCACGTGTTCAAGCTCAAAAAGGCACTTTATGGTCTTAAACAAGCACCCCGAGCTTGGTATGAGCGGTTGTCGACATTCCTAATTGAGAAGGGCTTCGTTAGAGGCCAAATAGACCCTACACTATTTCTACATAGAGATGGTGACAATATTTTTGAGGCCCAAGTATATGTCGGTGACATAATTTATGGCTCAAATAACAAGGGCTATTTAAATGAATTCATTGGACACATGGAAAGTGAATTTGAAATGAGTCTGGTGGGAGAGTTGACTTTCTTCCTTGGACTTGAAATCAAGCAAACCCGAGATGGGATCCATGTGCACCAATCGAAGTATACTCAAGAAATGCTCCGTAAATTCAATATGAGTGATTCGAAAGAGGTGACCACTCCCATGGCTACGAACACAAGACTAGACAATAATGAGAGTGGTAAACCCGTTGATTTGACTCAATATCGGAGCATGATAGGTAGTTTGCTATACCTCACAGCCAGTCGACCTGATATTCTTTTCGCTGTGGGTATGTGCGCTAGGTATCAAGTTTCTGCCAAGGAATCTCATTTAATCGCTGTTAAGAGAATTTTGAGATATCTTAAAGGCACAATTGGAGTCGGTCTTTGGTATCCCCGTACCGAATCTTTTGATTTAATTGGCTATACCGATTCCGACTACGCTGGATGTAAGTTGGATCGAAAAAGCACGAGTGGGGGTTGCCAATTTCTAGGATCATCTTTAGTTAGTTGGTCAAGTCGGAAGCAACATTGTGTTGCTCTCTCCATGACCGAGGCAGAATATATTACTATGGGAGAGAGTGTATCGCAATTGTTGTGGATGATTCATACTTTAGAGGACTATGGATTGAGTTACAAAGGTGTGCAAGTGTTGTGTGACAACATTAGCACAATCAACCTAACCAAGAATCCGGTCCATCATTCTAGGACCAAACATATTGAAGTGCGTCACCACTTCATTAGGGATCATGTAGCTAGGGGAGATATTGTACTCTCACATGTAGAGTCCAAGTTAAACCTCGCTGACATTTTCACTAAACCACTCCCTGAAAATGAATTTAGTTTCCTCAGAAGGGAATTGGGAATGTGTCGCGCTTCATAGTTTTTGAAATGTATTCAAAACCCTTCATGATGAGTTCTAATTGTTGGGATACAATTGGGTAACCTTTGGGACATCTCACACAAACTATAAGGTTTACCAAAACATTTTTGTTTGCTAGATATGGGATGAGATGTTAGGATCAACTCAATTTCTCAAAATGTCAATGCATCCCTTGAGAAATTAAGTTGACGAGATAAAAATCACTTCGGTGACCAAGTATGGGGAAAACCAATGCATAACATATGTGTATTTGACTCCATGATCATACTTGGACATTCCAATCAAGGAAACTTGATTGGAAACCTGAATTTGGCATGATCTTGGTTGAATTTGATTGGATGATTGTTGATTGAGTTTGACTCCACTTGGGTGGAGCAAAGTGATTGTTGAACCTATTAGGACCTTTGATCCTTGTTTAGGGATTAATTATAGTCAAGGGATCTCTTCCAAGTTCGATATCTTTTATCAGATCCTTTCAAAAATCGTGTGAAAATCTGAAACTGAAAGTTTCAGATCGTATCTGGGAGTATCATGAACCCTGATCGGTCACTGGACCGATCAGGAGTAGGGCTGATCGGTCTCCAGACCGATCTGACTCCCTCCTGCGTTGATCGGTCCACAGACCGATCAGAGGGGTCAGCAGAGACTTTGCTGATGTTTGTCCAACCACTCTGTGCTAGCCTGGATCGGTCCCCGGACCTATCTGGCACCCTGTCGTGATCGGTCCACAGACCGATCAGGGGGCTTCCGGAATATCACCTAACCCTACTTCTCGCTTCCTGAACGATCAGCCGATCGATCAGGAGCCTGCTTGATCGGTCAGCCGATCGATCAGGACTAGGGCAGTCCGATCAGGCCATAGCCTGATCGGTCTGGGCGCTATCAGATCGAACGGTGATCCGTTCGATCACATTAAATTTAGGTTAGTGGACCGATCTACCAACCTAATAACTTCACGAAAATCCTCATCTCCCAAGCCGTAGCGTCGAACCTCACTACCTGCGTCTCTTCACCTTGTGTGAGAACGTTCCCTGCGTCTACTTCTTCCCTGAGTGAGCTTCTGCGTGTGCGATCCAGAGAAGGGTTCCTACGAGCTCTTCCTTCTCTCTCGCTGAAGGGTTTTTGCGCTCATCTCTTGCGCTGAGAGCTTCTCCTGCGCAAGCCTTTTCTTCCAGATTTCAAGATCTCCATCACACATCATCAATGGCACCAAAGTGAGTTTTTGGTTTAGTTTTCCTTGCAGATCAGTTCATCGTGTATGTATTTGCGCTAATCATGGTCTTTCTTTTGGTGTTCTTATGTTGTGCCGTGACCTCATGTGTTGGCCGTGACCCTACCTTGCTATGTCTTACCTTTGATCAAATGTCTTACCTTATGATTATGTCTTCATGATCAAATCTTGGGTCCTTGATTAACCTATGCTCATTTGATCAATGCTTCATGTACACTTGATTATTCTACACTATGATCAATTCTCGTATTGATTTTGTGATCCTTTAATCTTGTGTCCTGGTTCACTTGATTCGAAATCTTGCCATGATCTCTATCAATCCATTAGAAAATCATCTAAGGGAAAGGAAGTGGAGGGTAGCTCGAGGGGAAAAACCCCTTCCTCATCAGCACCCACCCGAAGGCCTCAGCCTTCCTCCAGTTCTCGCTTTCCAAATGCTGCCTGCGAGCAGGCATTTCAGTCCAGAACTTTTAAATTGCTATCCTGCTGTTCAATTGATGTTCCTTTTCTCTCTGAGCATTGCCCCTCGATCATGGAGATAGTCACCTTTTACAACCTTGGCTTTCTACTCTCTCTGGAGAGGACTATCAATTACAACCTTGTCTCCAAATTTTACAACAATCTCCAGCAAGGTCCTCAGGGGGGATTCGAGTTCACTACTCGAGTTGCCAAGAGGAATCTTGATTTCTCCTATGACATACTAGCGGAGTATCTGGGTGGTCGACGATCACCCCACCTGTATTCGATCTATCCCGAGCTTCCTGACCCTCTATTGGCCCCTTTTGTGGATGTTACTCCTGATGGCATCTATCATTATTTCTTTGGTCATCCCCGCCCGGCCGGTCTTGATGAGTTGGGTCCTGATTTTCCTACCTTTGTAGCACTTCATCTCTCTCTCACTAATTACATCTTGTTCAAAATTATCATAAATTGTATCCTACCAATCACTTCTAAACCTTTAATTGAGATCCGACCTTATCATTGCCTTATGCTCTACGGCATGCACCGTCGAATGGATTTTGATATCATGGAAAGTATTTTTCAGTCCATTCTATCTTATAGAGAGCCGAGCTGCCGCACAGTCTACATGCCATTTGGTCATGTCATCACCGATTGGCTTATGTCAGTAGGTGTTGATGTCACCAAAGGCAGGACAGTGCCTATGGTCCGACAGGATTGTCGGCTTGGTCGGCGGGCATTTGCCAAGTCCAGCATCATTATTCGAGAGCACAATCGGGCCTTGGTTTGGAAGGATGGGAGAGGACTCGGTGAGCTACCTGGAGGACGTCCACATTTTCAGGCGCCAGTCGATGCTGCTGCTCCTCAGGAGGCTCCTGCTGTTGCTGATTACTACGATGAGACCGAGCCAGACCTGCGTTGGCACATCTCAGAGCTCGATTGGGCCATCCAGCAGGATCTACATTTGCGGGAGATCTATCGCGAGGAGGTCCGCTCGGAGATCCGATCCTTCGACCGCAGACTGACGGTAGTGGAGTCTGATGTCTCCGGGATCCGTACACTGTAGCAGACGTGGTACGATGAGTGGCGCCGTCACACATTTCCTGGGGATGCGCCTTCCGGTAGTGCTGCACCTGGGTCCTTTGCTGCTGATCCAATGCAGGCTGACCCCCCCCACTGATGGATGATATACTCTGTGTCTGCTTGACATTTGCCTTTCTGATTGTATGACTTTCAGGTTGTATGCCCTGTGATTTGACTCTTTATGGCCTTGTGCCATACTTGCTTTGACTTCGATGCATTGGTATGCATCTGTTTGGTTATTTGGTTATGATGCACTTGACTATGACTAGATTTTGCTAAATGATGCATCTGATATTTTGCATGTATTTTATATTTTGCTTACCATGTTTTGATTGTTGGCATGTATGTGTGTTCACATGATTACTATCTGCCTGTATGCCTCATTCTATATTGCTATGTTGATGCTTATGATGCCATGTCCATATGATACATATGCTTGTTTTACCATGCCCTACTTTTGTCATATGTGCTCATATGCTTATCAAAAATCAATCATATCTTTATTGTTTTGGGATACCCCTAGGGTTGAGGGGAGTATGGATAAACTTAACAGCCCCTCTAGACCCTTTTCGGTGTTCGACAAAGGGGGAGAGTGTGGTTGGTTAAGTTTAGGATGATTATGTTGTAGAGGGAGGATCCTGATTCCCCTATGATTCTGAACTTGAGAAAATTGATTGAGAATCCCTAAACTTAAATCGGGTTGTTAAACAACAAAAGGGGAGATTGTTGATGCAGTCTGACCCTGATTGTTGTTTTGGTGTTGACACCGATTTAAGTTTAGGTTGATGATTATGATTATGGTTAAGTCCTGATCGGGGATCAGGCATGGTATGGAAAATCCTAACCTGGAGGGTTAGGTGTAGAAAATCCTAGCTTGGAGGGCTAGGTGTTGAAAAGTCCTAATTCGGAAGGGTTGGGTGAAAATTCCTAGCTTGGAGGGCTAGGTGAAAAGTCCCAACTTGGAGGGTTAGGTGAAAAAGTCCTGGCTTGGAGGGTCAGGTCCTACCTTGGAGGGCTAGGTCTGGAAAAGTCCTAATTCGGAAGAGTTGGGTGAAAATTCCTATCTTGGAGGGCTAGGTGAAAAGTCCTAACTTGGAGGGTTAGGTGAAAAGTCCCAACTTGGAGGGTTAGGTGAAAAAGTCCTGGCTTGGAGGGTCAGGTCCTAGCTTGGAGGGCTAGGTTTGGAAAAGTCCTAATTTGGAAGAGTTGGGTGAAAAGTCCTAGCTTGGAGGGCTAGGTGAAAAGTTCTAACTTGGAGGGCTAGGTGAAAATTCCCAACTTGAAGGGTTAGGTGAAAATTCCCAACTTGGAGGGTTAGGTGAAGAAGTCCTAGCTTAGAGGGCTAGGTTGGATGAAACCCTAGCTTGGAGGGCTAGGTTTGAGTCCCTGGATCGGTCTGGTGACCGATCAGGGAAGTTGGCACGCTGCTCCTTCATGGATCGGTCTGGTGACCGATCCAGCGATGACTGATCGGTCTGGTGACCGATCAGGGTGCGCACAGTGAGGTTGGGAACCTACTGTGTGGCTCCTGATCGGTCTGGTGACCGATCAGGGAGCAGGCCGTTGCCTCGCTGCTTGGCTCCTGATCGGTCCGGTGACCGATCAGGGAGCAGGCAGCTTCCTCACTGCCTTGCTCCTGATCGGTCTGGTGACCGATCAGGGAGCAATCAGTGAGTTGAGTTCCCCCACTGATCAGGTCCTGAACGGTCTGGTGACTGATCAAAGACTTAGGATTTGATTTTCGCGGTTACTGTTCACTCAGACATGGACCGATCAGGCTTGAGCCTGATCGAACAGTGTCTGTCCTGATCGGTCTTGTGACCGATCAGGCTTCACTCAGATTGGTCTGGTGACCGATCAGGCTTGTGTCGCCGCGAGAGCTGGGAGTCCCAGCTAAAGGTGGATCGGTCTAGTGACCAACCCACGAGCCCTGGATCGGTCCGGTGACCGATCACTTTAATTCAAATTGCACTATCAGACGCTCTGATCGCGTCTGACTGTATCCGATTCTCTACATTTGATCCCTGATACTTGATTTACTGAGTGATATGCTGTTCTAATGCTCTGATTAAGCTGCAGGTGACAGGGAAGGATTCAAACACTCAAGGAGAGTCAATGGAAGCCTTTCCTTGGAGCAGGTTTGTCCGTTTTCCATCTCAGGTTGCAACGGGCACTGGCGCTGGCTGGAGCTGTTGACTGGGGCTGGTCTGAGGGAAGCTCAGGGAGTCCAGAAGAGCTCAGTGGTGGCTGGTGGTTGCAGGTGAGCAGCTGGAGGCTGCAGTGAGATGTTGTCACCTGACGCTTAGTGGAGAAACAAAAGGGTGTAGTGGAGTGTTCGGTAGAACAACTTTCTGGCTTGAGTTCTTGCTGCGCAAGTGTTTTCTCCACACCTTGCTTGTGCATTCTGAAGTTCCATCATCCTGAGCAAGCTACTGCAATCTTGAAGCAACCATCCCTTGCTTGAGCACTTAGAGGAAGAAATAAGAGGCTTTGAGTCCAACAGCAAGAAGACATGAAGAAAGGGTTCTTGCGTGAGATCGTCGCTGGGTTGAGCTTGGTAAAAGCTTGCTGTGTTCTTGTCTGTGCTAAGTGCTAAGTAAGAACTTTCTTGTGTTTCATTGTGCTTAAAACTATATCATTGATTGAAACGCTGTGAAGAGGCTACTCCACCGAGAAGGAGGTTGCTTTCTATCCGGATCTTCCGGGGCTTGATCTGTCGACGATCACGGGATCGCCCACCTTAAGGGCACGCCAAGGAGTAGGGGCAAGTTATCCCCGAACCTTGTAAACCCTCTTGTTAGCGTCTTGCATTTGTGCTTAGCTTAGGGTTCTAGTTTTCTGCATACTCTGTTTCTATTCTTTCCGCTGTGCTACTAAACGGTTTAAGTGCAGAATTTTGATAAGTGCTAAAGTTCAAGTGATTGGCTATATTCACCCCCCCTCTCTAGCCATCCGAGTTCCAACACACGCGATAAAGGTATTCCTATAAGATAGGAAATGTAGATCACTTTGTATGAGTTTTTCTTTCGCATGGATCGCTCGAGAGATCTTATTTCCGCTGCGATTTTAAATATTTTTACATATAGATTCCTAAAGTGGTATTAGAGCCACTTGCGAAAGATCGTACAATGTTTAGAAAACTTTTATATGTGATATAGAAGTAGGATATAATTTTATTATAGATTGTATAATGTATGAGCATTTGTCGAGATACAAAAGTTTGTGTTGATCAAACTAAAAGTCTATAGCATCATCATATGAAATATGAAAGTGTGCTATGATGCGAATGTACTCGACAAATTTTATAACCTATGGTTTTGGCTCATGAACATTTTTCCAATCATAATAAAAATTGATGTCCTAAATTTATTGTATGTGATTGATGACATGGTGCATGGTTATGGCCTTAACCCCAATATGATTGGATGAATATGTGTGTGTGTGCATGTTGTAATTCATAATACGACCTGCGTGTCGTGCCTTATCTCTATTTTTCTAGTTGTAAAAATTGATTTAGACTCGAATGTAACTCGAGTTTTCCTAAATTGTAATGTACAAAATGAAGAGTGGAGTGTCCATTGAAGAATGAAGTTACAAGAAGGATGCGATGACACATGACGACCAAAGGATGCACTTGGAGAAGATGTTATCCCTAGGTTGACCATTGATCTTCTCATTGCTTGAGAAGATCATAGTATACGGGCCATAACCATGTCACGTTTTATCGCTTATATATTGATATATGCAATGTGTGTATGTGATGCATGATTAGATAAATAGTTATCTCAATTAAGACAACTCGATATGCCTACCAAAGTTTGGTACTCATAAACTACCTCGATCATTTGTTGTTGGGTTTGCCAAAGCAAAGTGACGCATTCTATCTTGGTAGAGTGCGAGAGGATAATTGTGATGTCCCGCTATCAAACTTTGGGTGAGACTTAACTAAGTCCCCTCAATTAGATTGAGAAACTTGGAGGCATATCCCAAAAGTTGGGAAAATTGGGTAAGAGAACAATTATTCCATGTCTTGGGCGATTAGCCAAAGCTAACTCAAGATGATGTGTAATGTGGATCTTGACCCTTTGTTTCAAAGAGTTGCATGAGATGTAATTGGTAAAATGTTACCTACCTAATTATACCAAGTCTTTGGCGATTAGCCAAAGCTAACTCAAAATGAAGTATAATATGAATCTTGTCCACATGAATAATGATTGTTATTTGGTTTGGAGCTAGTAGTGTTGGTAAATTGAGTTTGCCTACATCCATGACTAGCCCCAACCAAAGCTCTACGATTCAGTGGGAGCATCATTTAATTAAAGACCTAATTAAATGAATTAGATATGATACTTATTTCTGCATAATTTTACTGTTGTAGATCATCATGTCATCTAACACGTCAAATACTCTCTCTCTGCGATCCGTCCTTGAGAAGGACAAGCTCAACGGAGCTAATTTCCTGGACTGGTACAGAAACTTGAGGATAGTCCTCAAACAAGAACGAAAACTGTACGTCCTAGAGCAATTTCTTCCAGAAGCACCCGCCGCTACCGCTACCCGTGCTGAAAAGGATGCTTACAAGAAGCATCAGGATGATGCACTTGATGTATCATGCCTTATTCTTGCCACCATGAACTCTGAGCTTCAGAAGCAACATGAGAACATGAATGCACATGAGATGGTTGAGCATCTAAAGCAACTATATCAAGGGCAAGCTAAGCACGAGCGGTTTGAGGTGTCTAAAGCCCTATTTGCATGCAAGATGCAAGAAGGAACTCCTGTAGGAACTCACGTACTCAAGATGATTGGGTATGTCGAGAACCTTGAAAGACTAGGATTTCCACTGGGCCAAGAATTGGCAACGGACCTTATCTTGCAATCGTTGCCAGAAGGGTACAATCAATTTGTCATGAACTATAATATGAATGAAATTGACAAGCCTTTGCCTGAGATGCTCAGCATGTTAAGAACTACTGAATCTAATCTCAAGAAAACCAAAACTAGTAATTTACTGATGGTACAAAAGGGCAAAGGCAAATGGAAGCCTAAAGGCAAGGGTAAGACCCAAGCCAAAGGCAAAGCCAACTCTACTACATCCAAGGCTAAAGATAAGGTGCCTAAGGAAGGGACCTGCTTCCACTGTGGTGAGACCGGATATTGGAAGAGGAACTGCAAACATTACCTGGAGGAAGTAAAGAAGAAAAGAAGTGAGACTTCTGCTTCAGGTATTTTTATTATAGAAGTCAATCTATCTATCTCTTCTTCTTGGGTATTAGATACCGGATGCGCGTCTCACATTTGTACTAATGTGCAGGGCCTTCAAAGAGCTAGATCATTGACAAAGGGCGAAGTGGACCTTCAAGTAGGCAATGGAGCAAGAGTCGCTGCCATAGCTGTAGGAACTTATTCCTTATCATTCCCCACTGGGCTTATCTTAGAACTAGAGGAGTGCTTTTATGTACCTGCATTAACTAAGAACATAATTTCAGTATCTTGTTTGGACAAGAAAGACTTTTCATTTATCATAAAGGATAAATGTTGTTCTATAATGTTAAATGACATGTTCTATTGTAATGCACCACTTATGAATGGACTCTATGTTCTAGACCTTGAGAACTCAATCTATAACATAAATACCAAACGGTTCAAACCCAATGATACGAACCAAACATATCTCTGGCATTGTCGCTTATGACATATAAATGAGAGTCGTATATCCCAGCTCCATAAGGATGGATTACTGGACTTATTTAATTTTGAATCATATGAGACGTGTGAATCTTGTCTTCTAAGAAAGATGACCAAGACTCCATTTAGTGGACACGGCGAAAGAGCGACAGACTTGTTAGGACTCATATATACTGATGTATGTGGACCTTTCAATGTCGCAGCTAGAGGATGCTATCAGTATTTCATCACTTTCACTGATGATGTCAGTAGATACAGCTATGTGTATCTCATGAAACACAAGTCGGAATCCTTTGAAAAGTTCATAGAATTCAAAAGTGAAGTACAAAACCAACTTGGCAAGAGTATTAAGATGCTTCGATCAGATCGAGGTGGTGAATACCTTAGTCAAGAGTTTCGTGACCATCTAGCAGAGTGTGGTATCATATCCTAACTCACTCCACCTGGAACACCACAGTGGAATGCTGTATCCGAATGGAGAAATCATACTCTATTAGACATGGTGCGATCAATGATGAGTCAGACAGACCTTCCTACTTCCTTCTGGGGATTCGCTCTAGAGACAACTCTTTTTACACTTAACCGAGTTCCATCAAAGGCCGTCACAAAGACACCATATATGATATGGCCTGGGAAGAGTCCCACGATGTCTTTTATGAAGATTTGGGGTTGTGAGACTTACGTTCGACGTCAAGTCTCAGATAAACTAGGACCCAAATATGATAAGTGCTATTTTGTAGGATATCCCAAGGAAACGAAGGGATATTACTTTTACAATCCCACACAAGGCAAAGTGTTTGTCGCTAGAAATGGTGTTTTTCTAGAAAAGGAGTTTATTTCTAGAAGAACTAGTGGGAGTAAAATCCATCTTGAAGAAGTTCAAGATGCAGATAGTACTGAGGCCTTAATGGACATTGAACAGGCACCACAAGATGTTGTGGATCATGAGATTGTTGCACAAGAAGTTGTGCAACAACAAGCTATTCAAGTAGACCAACCTCTTCGCAGATCTAATAGGATACGTCGTCAGCCTGAGAGATACTCATTTCTCTTGTCTGACCATAATGACGTTACGCTTATTGAGTTGAATAAGCCTATATCCTATCAAGAAGCTGTGATGAGCCCAGATTCTGAGAAATGGCTAGAAGCCATGAGGTCCAAAATGGAATCCATGTACACTAACCAAGTATGAACTTTGGTTGATCCACCCGAGGGAATTAAACCCATAGGGTGTAAGTGGGTCTTTAGAAGAAAGACTGACATGGATGGACGCATGCATACCTATAAAGGGTGATTGGTAGCTAAAAGTTTCAAACAAATTCATAGTATCAACTATGATGAAACCTTTTCACCAGTGGTGATGCTTAAGTCTATTCGGATCAAGCTTGTTATTGCAGCTTACCATGACTACGAGATCTGGCAGATGGATGTCAAAACCGCATTCCTAAATGGGAATTTACTCGAGGATGTGTACATGACACAACCTGAGGGTTTTGTAGATCTAGAGCATGCTGGAAAGGTATGTAAATTACAAAGGTCTATTTATGGGCTAAAGCAGGCTTCTCGAAGCTGGAATCTTCGATTCGATGATGCAATCAAAGCGTTTGGTTTCATCAAGAATGAAGATGAACCCTGTGTCTACAAGAGGGTTATGGGAGCACAATTGCCTTCCTGATCTTGTATGTAGATGACATACTCCTCATTGGGAATGATATCCCTTCACTACAGTCTGTGAAGACGTGGCTAGGGAATTGTTTCTCAATGAAAGACTTAGGTGAAGCAACCTATATCCTAGGCATCAAGATCTATAGAGATAGATCTAAGAGATTGCTTGGCAAAGTCAGAGTACATATATTGACAAGGTGCTTAATCGTTTTTCCATGCAGAATTCCAAGAAGGGATTTCTGCCAATGCCACATGGTGTGAGTCTTTCGAAGACTCAAGGTCCCTCTTCTAAGGAGGAGAGAGACCGAATGGATCAGATCCCTTATGCATCCGCTATAGGATCTATCATGTACGCCATGATTTGTACTCGTCCAGATGTCTCGTATGCTTTGAGCATGACGAGCAGGTACCAGTCAGATCTAGGTGAAAGTCACTGGACAACTGTCAAGAATATTCTTAAGTAGTTACGAAGGATGAATGAATAATTCTTGATATTTGGAGGCAATGAGGAGCTAGCTGTAAAGGGTTACAGTGACGTAAGCTTCCAAACAAACAGGGATGATTTTAGATCGCAGTCAGGGTGTGTATTTTGCCTGAATGGTGGCGCTGTGAGCTGGAAGAGTTTGAAGCAGGACACAGTCGCAGATTCTACAACAGAGGCCGAGTATATTGCCGCGTCTGAGGTGGCAAAAGAGGCTGTTTGTATCCGAAAGTTCATTACAGAGCTTGGTGTGGTTCCTAGCATAGTAGACCCGATAGACCTCTATTGTGACAACAATGGGGCTATTGCGTAGGCTAAGGAACCTCGCTCTCATCAGCGGACCAAACACATACTACGACGCTTCCATCTCATTCGAGAGATCATCGATAGAGGAGATGTGAGGATATGTAGAGTACACACTGATTCTAACATCGCAGATCCTTTGACCAAGGCTTTGGCACAAAGAAGCATGATGGTCATACCAGGTCACTGGGTATTAGATATTACAGTGATTGACACTAGTGCTAGTGGGAGATTGTTAGTAGGAGCTTTAGAGTCAATTATGTGATGATTGACTAGGGACTTTTTGTATCATATTCTATCATTAATAAAGGCATGTTTTGGTTATTATACTTACTTTGTATTTGTGTTAAATAACTAAGTATAATAATGTCCTTGGGTAGTAGGTTCTTATCTACATTATATCGATTGGTTGAATCGATAGTGAGATAATGTAGAGAACACTACACTAAACCATTCCTAGTCAAGTATTAATATTCAAGGACAATATTAATGCATGGAGACTAGCATGTAGGTCAACTGATGACTTGAGCTCACAAGTCATAGATATGTGATATCAAGTTGACACATGAGTATACATTGGAGAATGTGTACTGAATTGACCCGCCATGAGAAAGTTTCATAGATTGTCATTTGAGTGTCATAAACTTTCTCATGTGACTATTAGTATGAATAGTCCTTAGACCTGAAGTCACTACGGTTCCCTACATAAGGAGTTATGTACTTTGGTATCGTCAAACGTCACCCGTAACAGGGTGGACTATAAAGGCGATCACTGGGTATTTAATGAATTATGCGGAGGGATGTGAGTGATGTAGATGGGATCTATCCCTCCCATATGACGGGAGTGATATCTGTGGACCCCTTGATCGAGTAGGACTACTAAAACGCATGGTCATGCTCAAATGAGTCAATATGAGATATTAAGCTCATTTGTTTGAGTGAGTCTACTCGGGGATCAAGAAACACAAGATTGACTGAGGATGACACGGTCTATGCCTCATTGGTCAATTTAGATATCGAGGATAGAAGGACAAAGTCATACATTATCGTAGTCACGAAGGTTTAGTCAGATCTCGACTTTTCTTGTTACTTGGGTAGCAATGATGCATTGCTAGATGCACTCATTGCTTATGTGTCTAAAGCGTTTAGGCACTTTGCCAACGTTACGAGAACCTATTGGGTCACACACTAAGGACACGATGCTTCGGTGATTAATTGATCTTGGTTTGACTAAGATTTGATTCAAATTGGATTAATTGAGTTAGACTTAAGTGAATCCAATTAGATTATGGGATTGAGTCTAATTTGAGTTAGACTCATCTAGATAAGACTCAACCACTTAATTATGGATAATATTCATTAAAGGGTTTAATAAAATATTATTTAAGAGGAAGGCTAAGAGACATTCTATTCATTAGATGAATAGAATATTAAGAGTCTTAAGGAATACCAAGAAGCTTGGTATTCATTGGGTTTTATTAGCATTAAGATGAGAGGAGCTCAAGGGACATAGACCCTTGGTATTCATTAGATGAGTATAAATACCCCCCTTGTCAAAGGCTAGAGGGTGCATCTCTCTTCTTCTTCTTTCTTCCTCCTTGTCTATAACTCTCTAGTGGAGGTTCTTGTGCTTTGTGAACCATCCCAAGTTGCTAGCACAACTAAGGTGGTTCCTCTCCGAGGCGTAGATTATGTTCGTGTGGATACGCATAGAGACACGGACACTTGAACGTGTAAGAGATCCGGTGAACCAAAGGACTAGCGGGATAAGCGAAGGGCACGCGACAAAGGTATTCCTATAAGATAGGAATTGTAGATCACTTTGTATGAGTTTTTCTTTCGCATGGATCGCTTGAGGGATCTTATTTCCGCTACGATTTTAAATATTTTTACCTATAGATCCCTACAGGGGATTCAAATAAATTTACAACCATGCACAACTAATCACATACAAACATTATTTTAGCCATAATAGTTGGAATCTCGTGCCTGCAACCAAAGAATCACATACTAATTGTTGATTGCGGGTTTCCAAAGCGAATATCGGGTCGCTCATGTGAAACCTATCCATGTCCACGGACTAAAATTTTCAATCCGAATGGAGACCTATTTCTCGAACGACCATCTCGTCGTCGTGCTAACTGATTCGAGCGATCGCTTGAACAACCAAGTTGTTCTAGCGATCAATCTCGTCCAACCGATTAGCCACGGAATAGATGACTAGCGGATTACCAATTTTTGTGTTTATAATCGGGTCCAAAATAATTAATTATCTCAATTAATTAACAAATAATTAACAACAAAAATAATTAATCAAACCACATGAAATGATAGCAAACAAAGGAGCAAAAGAGAAGGTTATACTTTTCCTTTTACCTCGCGATCTTCTATTGTATGACTCTTCCCTCTTGGACGTCATGTGGGCGATCATCTACCAAGAACCAAAGTCACCAAAGCCACCAACCAAACCCTTCTTCACGCGCCAACCAAACCCTAACCCTAGGGTTGCTGCCGGCCACTCCAAGGAAGAAGAAGGAGAAGGAGAAGAAGAGAAGAGCTCTTCTCCCTCACAACAACCCTATATGGCCTCTCCAAGAGCTTCATATCTCGTGGCAACAATCACACAAGGATGACCACCTCTTCTTCTTCTTCCACACATGCGGCGTCGAGCACCACCAATGGAAGCTGCCGCCTCCTCCTTGCGCCGGTGACAACCCTTCTTCTTTGTCTCGCCACACACCACAAAAGGAAAAGAACAACTCTTCCTTTGTCAAGTAGTAACCGACCACCAAGTGGATGAGAAGAGGAGAAGAGAAGATGAAGAAAGAAGAAGAACCTTCTTCCCTCGCCAGCGTACCCTTGGAGAGAGAAGGGAGAGAGAGAGAGGAAGAGTAGAGGCTTAGGGTTGGATGAATTGGATTGGATGCCTTGGTTTCATGACTCCATGGGGTATTTATAGGGCTAAAATATGGACCATGAGGAGAAGTTGGGTCTTGGCTACCTAATGGATCATGGCCCAATCCATTAATGAAGATTCATTCCACTAAATGCTCTTCATTGAACTACCTCACCAACCCCCATATTTAAATATGGGCTTCACCTATTATGAGTACAAATATCTCCCCATGTTTAAGATATCGAATACTCATTGATTAATTTAAATTACTGACAATTTTAATTAATCAACATCTAACTCCTTGATAAGTACCACTCATCCTTATCATCATGTCGGACCAAGTCCGCCTGCAGGTTTTAACATGATGAACCTTATGAGCTGATCAAGGGGGCATCATCATCCCGACTCACCAGGACACAGTTTCCATCTATAATTAACGACACACCATGTAAATAATATTATTTCTCAACTTACCGGGCCTATCGATTTAACAGAATAAATCTCACCCATTGGTAAATCAAAGAAATAAATATTAAGTATATGTGCACGTTATTATATCGAGAATGTACTCTATAATAAACTGAGATCTGATTCAATTATAAAGTCAGTATAAATTGAATCACCTCTATGTCGGTCCTGCTCAATGCACACAAAGTGCACTAGTGTAATTCTATGGTCAAGATAAACCAACACCAAATTAACTACAACCATCCCGATAGTTTGTCCAAATCCATCTCGGTTGTGAGCCTCTACTTATACTTTACAAGGGACTGATAACATGATCTTCTGTGCGACACCACACACTATGTTATCTACAATGTAAAGTATTAGACAATATGCACATACTAATATAAACATGCAAACAGTGATCTTGTGATTCTCTTTCAAAATGAAGATGTCTATATAAAAGGAAGGCTTTTAGTATACATCCCAACATCTCGGACATCATGGGCCAAGGAAAAGTGGTGCTCAAGATGTCCTCAGACAAGGACCTCACTCTGAATAATATGTTGTATGTTCTGAAGATTCAGAAGAATCTAGTATCCGGATCACTATTAAGCAAGTATGACCTTTGCATAATGTTTGAGTCGGACAAAGTTGAACTGTCTAGGAAAGGAATATTTGTGGGGACAAAGTTGTATCTGATGGGTTATTCAAGCTCAATGTAATGACGATTAAGCTCTGATAAATAAAGTTGAAAGCTCTTCCATTTAAATACTTGAGTCTTCATGTTTGTGGCATGGTATACTAGAATATGTTAACTATAATGTATTGCATAGATTAATAAATATGCAATGCATTCCTACATTCCATCTTGACCTGAAACACAAGCGTGAAACTTGTCTTGAAGCGAAAACGACAAGATCGTCCTTTCAACATGCTAAAAGAAGCAACAAACCACTCGTCTTAATTCACACCGATGTGTGAGACATAAAAGGTACACTGACACATGGTGAGATTAAGTACTTTATTACTTTTGTAGATTATAACACAAAATACAATTAATTGTATCTTCTCAAAAGTAAGGATGAAGCTATAGAGAAATTCATTCTCTATAAGAATGAGGTTGAAAACCAACTTAATAAGAAGATTAATGTGTTCAAAGGGACTGTCAGCAACATAGGCAATTCATTCAATGAGTACACCGGTGGAGCGAGAAGGACGTGTGCGACATCTGAGGAATGAGAAGCCAGGGGGAAGAACACTCGAAGAGAAGGCCGGAGTGTTGGTGCAAGTTGAATCAGTGATGTCCTCCTCTAAGTGTTTTAATGTTTGACAATATACTTAATTCAGTGATACATTGAATAAGGGAAGGGTAGTCAAGAGAGAAGTAACCAAAGTGAAAGAAAGTCTTAGTAAACCTAGGCAATAAGTTCTGGTTCGAAGAATTGGGCACTAAGTCCTGATCATGGATTGGGCACTAAGTCCTGGCAAAGGGCTGGGCACCGAAGACCTGGCCAGAAGTTGGGCACGAAGTCCTGGTCGAGGACTGGGCAAGAAGTCCTGGCCGAGGGTTGGGCACCGAAGACCTGGTGAGTTGTAACGCCCCAAATTTTCCACTCTAGCATGGTAATAATGGAACATGTGGCCAAGAATAATATTATGAATTTAGGGGGAAAAGTTGTGAATAAAGAAATGTTAGGCATTATCTTGACACGTAGTGGATGTGTGATAATTATGCTTAGGTATTATATTTAATGTTATGCTGAAGTATGCTACACATGTATGAATGAATAATGATATGCATATGCATGTGTATGAATTAAATAAGTAGCATTCTCTATGTGGGCTTTGGTTATGCGGGCTTGGAAAAAATAATAAAAGGAAGAGAAAGCAAAAAAGAAGAGGAGGTGCCAAGGATTGAACCTTGGACCTCAAAGAAAAGCCAAGCCTTAAGAATGGATATGTAACCAATTCACCCAGCAAGGGAGTGCTATTAGGAGGAGATGGGAAATCATAGATGAATAGAAGATAAGTGAAGAGACATGAAAATGAAGAGACACCAGTGAAAGAGGTGGTTACCTTTTCACTCCCTATAAAAGAGCATGGGGGAAAAAAATGCCCAAGGCATTTTCGGCCACAAGCCCTCCCCTCTCTTCTCACCAAGCCTTCCCTCTTCTTCGTCTCCCTCACCGAGACCTAGGGTCTCCTTGCAGCCCCAAAACCGAGCCCCACAAACCGGAAGAAGAAAAGGAGAAGAACAAGAGGAGTACCAAGCCTAAGAGCCCCCTTTCTTCTCCAAAGTCTTGAACACCTTTTGAATTTTTAGCGCAAGAGGTAAGACTCCCTCACCTGCAACATAATAGCCTTGAATGTGTATTTATGATCCCTTATGGTTACTTGTGATGTTGTGTGGAAAAAAATGGAAGAAAGGCCATGTTGTGTGTTTCGGTCAAGGGAGGTTTTCTCTTCTTTGTTGTGTTTAAGTTTAGATGATGATTCTACATGCTTATTGCTATCTTCTTATAGTAGATGAATGATGAATACATGATGTTTGAGTGCCTTTCGTGATGTAAAGGACTTAGAACCCCTCGGCCAAGTGGTGGAGATGGATAGATGCATGTGTATGGACTAGGGTTTGATTCTATGTGAATTTTCCCTTTCTTATGTAATGTTTTATGTGAAGAAAATTGTGGAATCTATGCCTTATTAAATCTGTGAGTTTCAGCCAACAACTAGGTAGAGGGCTAAAATAGGTCCAAACTACAAATCATGTACCTAAACTAATGTTTAGTGAAGTCTAGACTACCCTTATACTTGTAAATGATCTCTTATGCAATTGTTTCCATGTTACATGAATTTTTATGCTATAATACCCTAACTATAAATTTCGGCCATCATCTAGAATGAGGACTAAAATAGGTCCAAACTACAAATCATGTACCTAAACTAATATTTAGTGAAGTCTAGACTACCCTTATACTTGTAAATGATCTCTTATGCAATTGTTTCCATGTTACATGAATTTTTATGCTATAATACCCTAACTATAAATTTCGGCCATCATCTAGAATGAGGACTAAAATAGGTCCAAACTACAAATCATGTACCTAAACTAATGTTTAGTGAAGTCTAGACTACCCTTATACTTGTAAATGATCTCTTATGCAATTGTTTCCATGTTACATGAATTTTTATGCTATAATACCCTAACTATGAATTTCGGCCAGCATCTAGAATGAGGACTAAAATAGGTCCAAACTACAATTCATGTACCTAAACTAATGTTTAGTGAAGTCTAGACTACCCTTATACTTGTAAATGATCTCTTATGCAATTGTTTTCATGTTACATGAATTTTTATGCTATAATACCCTAACTATAAATTTCGGCCAGCATCTAGAATAAGGACTAAAATAGGTCCAAACTACAATCATATGCCTAAACTAATGTTTAGTGAAGTTTAGATTACCCTTGTACTTGTAAATAATCTCTTGTGTGAAGTGTGCACTTATTTCAATGTTATAGGAATTTTATGGTATGAAACCCTACCTATGAAGTTTCGGCCAGCATGTATTAAGATAGGAAAAGAAAGCTAAAACCAATGTTTTGCCTTGATTAAGACAAATATGTTACATGAATGATGTGTTTATAAGACTAGCATGATGTTTGCCTCACTTGCATGTTTTTAAAGAAAGATCCTACATTGTCATGCTATTTATGTGAATGATTGTGCCATGAAAGTGTGCCTATACTCATGAATGATTGAATGTCTATAGTACATTCATTATGAAAGAAAGAAAAAGGAAAGAATGCATGTATGTATTTTACTTTAAAGTATGGCTTGTACCGGATCTTGAAAAAGATCCACGGTTCTGGACTACCGATGTTGTCCCTAGGTTGAAAGAAAGTAGGCCTAGTAACCCTAGTAGGTCGAGACTAGCTACCTCACATCTATTTAGGGATGCGCGCAAAGAAAGAATGGGTACAAGTCGGGGACCCCAATAAAGATGATGTATGCTTATGTTAAAGTATTACTTATTATGTTTTCTAAAGAGCATCCTAATGTTTTTGCAATGCATATGTTTTATGTTTGTATGCATTCATGTACCTTATGTGCCTTATGAGTTTTATGCTATACATGAGATGTTATATGTCTTTCAAATATACGTGACATGTGGATTTAGTGAGTAGGAAAGAGCTTACTAAGTTTCATACTTATAGTTGATTTCTTATGTTGCAGATCAACATAGAAATTTCTAAAGGGAAGCTGCAGGAAGGGCTCGTGTGTGTGGTGGTGACTTGGCTGATCGATCCATTTTAGTGCCATTATAGACTTAGCACTTATCTTTATAAGAAAACATGTTTTACTACCTTATACTTGATACTTGTTAGCTCTTTAGGAGTTTATTTAATGCATGGATGCTATTAGATACTATGTGATCTTCATACCCCTTCTTGTTACATGTGTTATACTTATGTTTTATTTCTGCTGCAATGCTTTAGATTTATATGCAATAATATGCGTAAGTTAAGTTAAGTAGGAAAAAGATAACACACAGCCTTAACGGTAAGGGGCGGGCGTTACATGAGTAAAGCTGGGCAATAAGTCCTGGTGAGTGAAGCTGGGCAAAAGTCATAATGAGTGAAGTTAGGCACCGAAGTCCTAGACTTAGGGTTTGGGCACGAAGTCTTGGTCCGAGGGACTGAGCAACTTAGCTGAGCGATGACTAAGGATAGAAGTAGAGACGGGTTGGGGTTCGGGCGTCTCGAGATCCGAGAGTATTGGAGGCTAAGCAAAAGGTCACCCGAAGATAGGGTGGCAACCGTCTCCTGAAAGGAGTAGGTGAAAGGCGCGTTCTCGAGAGTGGGAACTTGCGTCGGTTCGACCTAGGGTTTCGTGGAAATCCGAAGTCAAAATCAAGTCCTTAAGGTTAAGAATGTGTGTGTATTTACCTTGTATTTTTGTATCTTGCAGGTACCTAGAATGGAAGACAAAGCAGGCAAACAACACAATGGAGCTAGAACCTAGCCAAGCCAGGCACCCCTATTGATGGGGGCGCCTAGGTCAAAGAACAAAAAAACAACTCAGACGAAGAAGGCAGAACAGGCTTCCATTCAGGCGCCCGGGATGATACAGGCGCCCGAGTTCATGTAGATGCCCAGGTCAAAGGTTTTATCAGCTGTAATGAGTTTGGCGCAGGGATAAGGTTTGACCAAGTCCTATAGGGCGCCCCCATCAACACAGGCGCCCGAATGAAGCCTATAAAAGGGGCTTCGACGCCTCAGCTTCAAGCATAACTTCCAAGATTGATTCTGAGCATTCTGACTGACAACAAAGCGCTAAAGACGAGGCTCTACGACCGGGAGGCTCCAGGAGGATGTGCGAGGCACTTCAGAGGTCCAGATCGGCCGAGTCTTCGACCATTTCATTTTGGTTTGCTTTAATTATTCTGCACTTAATTTTCTATATTTGTGATTGTAATATTGCATTGTAAGACGGGTTTCTCCGCCTCCGGAAAGTCTGGAAAGGAGACCAATAGTGGATGGGCGTTCCCGTGCATAGGCCTTGGATGTACTGACCCTGGGGGGTTGGGAACCAAGTAAAAAATCGCGCGTGCAATCTGTGTTTTGTTTTGTTCTTTATTTTTCTATTTCCCACTGTGCTACTAACGCTCTGAGTCTAGAACGATTGAATGTTTTACAAAGTTTACCGTGAAGATTTTACGGTCGATATTCACCCCCCCCCCCTCTATCGACGGCACCGATCCTACAATTGGTATCAGAGCAAGACCGCTCTTCACCGGACTAACCGTCGATGGAGCAACGACGCCAGTGTAGGGATCTATAGGTAAAAATATTTAAAATCCCAGCGGAAATAAGATCCCTTGAGCGATCCATGCGAAAGAAAAACTCATACAAAGTTATCTACAATCCCTATCTTATAGGAATACCTTTGTCGCGTGGCCTTCGCTTATCCAGCTAGTCCTTTGGTTCGTCGGATCTCTTACACGTTCAAGTGTCCGTGTCTCTATGCATATCCACACGAACATGATCTACGCCTTGGAGAGGAACCACCTTAGTTGTGCTAGCAACTTGGGATGGTTCACAAAGCACAAGAACCTCCACTAGGGAGTTATGGACAAGGAGGAAGAAAGAAGAGGAAGAGAGATGCACCCTTTAGCCTTTGACAAGGGGGCGGGGGTATTTATACTCATCTAATGAATACCAAGGGTCTATGTCCCTTGAGCTCCTCTCATCTTAATGCTAATAAAACCCAATGAATACCAAGCCTCTTGGTATTCCTTGAGACTCTTAATATTCTATTCATCTAATGAATAGAATGTCTCTTAGCCGTCCGCTTAAATAATATTTTATTAAACCCTTTAATCATCAGCAAAAGCAAAATTAACACAAAGTTAACAAGAGGGGAGAGAGGAAAAACTATGGAGCTGAGGGAGTGAAGGGGATCGACTTTCTTTGAGGGGTTACAATGAACGCTTAGCAAAGAAAGTCTTGGAAGAAAAGCACACTCAAATATATTATAGGCAAGGCTATTACAAACTAAATTCCCAAGTAGAGCTCAAGGGATGCTTGAAGATGCTCTGCAAGGGCTAAGGATCGTTTCTTATATAGAGAAGGAGAACGATGTTGGGTGCTCATTGGGCCCCATCATCACATGCGTTTCCTTTTCTTGATAAGAACGAATATTATGACTCAGCATGGACAGCTGAGTCTGGTACAAACTTTAATAATTCAGCCGATAAGGCTGAATCACACACTATCAGCCGACAAGGCTGAGTCACAAACTTTAATAATTCAGCCGATAAGGCTGAGTCACACTCTATCTATAGCTACCTTTGTACAATCTTGGGTCCATCACGTCCGCAACATCTAAAGTTGAAAATTCTTCATTCTGTTGACGGCATCAGTTATCATGGTAACAGCTGTTCCTAACTGTTCATCAATTTGCTTGGTAACAGGATACTAGTCCGACCACCAGTTGTCGGATATGCTAAGGCGTTGGCACTCCAATCTTTTGAGGTTATGGAGGAGCTGCAGTTGTCTGAGGGCATCAAGTGCTTGCTTTGAAGCCTGTTGCTGGAGATCATGCATTTGTTGTCTAATTTCATCAAGCTCTTGGAGATTGATTCCTCTCTTGGATCTGATTCTAATATACTGAATGTGGTCATGGTACTCTTCAGAGAGGCTTGAAGGCCTTGAATAATTTTGGATAGCTGTACTTCTACCTTGGATGTTGGAGCTTCCTTCACTTCTAGTAGGGCCAACGGGAGCAACTCTAGCTGGCTCATTATTTCTTCCGGCCATTCCGAGATGATCAGTGCTGAGATTAAGCGGGATAAAGAATCTGCTAGCTGATTATCCTTTCCCTCAATATGTTCGAATTTGACGTCCACCCCAGTGCCTGTTATATAATCCGTAAAAGCAAGCCATCGGACACGGGATGGCTTATTGTTGGCAGTCTTCCCGAAGAAGCTAATAATAGCCTGGCAATCTGTTCTGATGATAAGACAGGCTTTATCCAGATAGTAAATCTTTAGAGCTTCCATAGTATTCATAACAGCATGAATTTCTGCATCTATAGTAGATTTTGGTGGGTTAAATTTGCCGCTGGCATATGCACATATCTTTTCGGATGTTTGGGGGTCGAATCTCCCTTTTCTCCACTTGCATACCCCTCCCCACCCATCCATACAACCATCCACTTCAATAATGATGCAGCATTCTTCTGGGGGTATTTCTAGGTCAGGTAGATGCTTTATAAGGCCCTTGATTTTTCTAATGAGGGCCCAGTCTTGCGAATTAAGCCTTTTATCTCCTTTTGGTGAGGTCTTTGCATAAAGAGGACTTAGGAGTTTACCAATATTAGGAATATAATTCCTGGCGTAATTAAGAAGTCCAAGCCAGGATCTTATACCTTTGGTTGTCTTTAATTCTTCATCCTTGAAATCTGCAATTTTTGTAATAATATGGGGCTGAAGGCGGATTCGGCTGTTTCCAAGGATTGCCCCGAGGAATTCAATTTCAGGAACTGCAATCTTCATTTTGGTTGGGCTTAAGACAAGCCCATGTTCTTGGCATATTTGGAGCATTCGTTTTAGGTGGGTGGCATGCTCCTGTTCAGAAGGTGAGAAGACAAGGATATCATCAATGTAAACTGCTATGAAATCTTCCGTACCTTTGAAGCAATTATCCATCTTTCTTTGGAAGATGGCAGGAGCATTTTTTAAGCCGAATGGCATTACCAGCCATTCGTAGAGTCCATCAGGGACCCAAAAAGTCGTCCATTCTATAGAATCAGGGTGCATTGCTACTTGATGAAACCCGCTCTTTAGGTCGAATTTTGAATAGATCTTGCTGTTCCCCACCTTTTTTAATATGGTGTTGATACCGGGCAGGCTGTACTGATCTTTATTTGTAAGATCATTAAGCCTTTTATAGTTGAAGACCATTCTTTCTTTGCCTTTCACTTCTTTGCCTGTGGCCTGGTCAATTGTTGTTCCTGAATTGACGATTATAGCCGTTGTTCTGTGCGGCTGGTGCTGGGTCGAATAACTCCTATTTCCAGTAGTGCTTTGATATGTTTTGAAAATGCTTCCTTTTGTGTTGGAGTTAGATGCTTCAATGGTCTGTCTTCTATAATGAAGTCAGGATTCTTGATGTCTAGTTGGCAGACAATTTGATTTTTGGACCAGTGTTGGAGAGGGTTATTGCCAATATATCCTTGATCTTTTAGCTCTTGAAGGAGTGGCCCAAATTTATCTTTAAATTGTTGTTGTGTCGTTCCTGCAGAATAATTTACCATTTCCTTTATCTGGATATATTCCTCCTCTTCCAGATCTAGCTCTTCCAATGCTGCAGCTGCAACAGATGGTAAGGTATTTATTGTGGTTAGATTTTTATAGAAAGTTACCACATTGCCCTCAATCCGGAGTCCTCCATGCATAGCTCTGATGAAATTGCATCCTATAATCATCTGAATATTATCTCCTAGGATCATAGGGAAACTGTAAGTATAGGGAATCCTGAAAATATTCTCCCCAATAAACATTCTTCCAGGCTTGAGCTTCATATCTGCTGTTTGCTGGGAATTAATTCCGCTGAAGCTTACAATGAATGTATTTTTTTCTAAGGCTTCAGTGGGTACAGATTTCATGTCCACACAACAGGTGGTAGCCCCGGTGTCTAGGATAGCCTTTAATGAAAACCTGGGAGTACCTGGAATTTCTATTTCCACGGTTAGATTGTATAGCATGTTTTTTACTAACCTTGGGCCTTTTGCTTCTTGTGCTGCGACTTTATGAGTCTCAAGTAGCATGCTTGCTATCTCTTCTTCCTCTTCTTCATTTAATGTTTGAAGGTTTCGACCTAACTCTTGTAGGTCTTGGCCCAACTCCTTTTCTAGCAGGAGGGATTCATACTGGTTTTTGTAGTAGCTGGCTTCTTTTTGTAACCTTTCAATCTCTCCTTCACACCAGGCAATATAATACTGCTGCTCCTGGATTAATTTTTTGGGAAAAAACTGAGCTGGTGCTGATGGGGCTATTGGGACTTCTTTATTGAAGTAGTATGGTCCACATAAATTGCATGCTATCGATAAGCACTTTGGACAGTGTATTCTTGCTCTCTGCATTGTAGCCCTTCTGCAAC
This sequence comes from Boesenbergia rotunda, assembly GCA_024364735.1. NCBI lineage: Eukaryota > Viridiplantae > Streptophyta > Magnoliopsida > Zingiberales > Zingiberaceae > Boesenbergia > Boesenbergia rotunda. The sequence continues at coordinate 126,798 of JAGFNQ010005585.1, read as the reverse complement.
AGGTGCAAACTGTAGTTTGAGGGGGAGAGACTGGCTTATTGTGTTGCCAGTCATGTACGCAGTTTAATTGTTCCTCTGTCACTTTTACCTGAGGTCTGTAACCTCCATCTATCTGTCCAAGCATGTATATATAATGATCAGTTAGTCTAAGTGTTTGGACTGACCTTTGGAGATCTTCATCATCTTCTTCTCCCTCGGAAATGCTAAATATTGCATCACTTTGATCTTCCCCTTCTTGGACTGATAATATATCACAGTCTTCTGGAAGGTCCAGTTGTTCAAAGATAGCCACCCTTTTGATGTTCCTTTTTTCATTAGGACATTCTTTTGCAAAATGCCCTTCTTGGCCACATAGGTAGCACTTGCATTTTTTATTTCTCATGAGGTGCTTTCTTTTTTCAATCCTTGCATGTGATTCATGAGGTTTACCTTTGTAAGTTTTTGAACGCCGTATTCCATATTTCTTCCTTCCTTGTCCTTTATAGTAGCCTGGTATAGGAATTTGGCTACAAAAGGACAGGTTCTTCAGAGCCCTTTTAAAAGCTGCATCCTTGCATTCCTGTTCCAAGAATTTATATGCAAATAAGATTCTAGGAATTACCCCAACACTTAGCCCAGGATATTTTGTATCAAAGGCTGACTTTATCCTGTTGCCAAGTTCTCCAGGCATTTTGAACCAGAGTTTTTCTGAGAGTTCTGGCCCGGCATAGAGTCTTCCTGTTTTTGCTGCTAGCTTTAGGTAGTCATTGAGGTATTGGATAATATCCTTCACATTATCACAGGAAAGTTTTTCTAGATCCCTGTAGGCAGCATCTTGAATAGTTGTTGAGCCTTGAGCAGGATCTTCTGATGAGAATACCCTTCTCATTTGTGAGAGAATATTCTGGGTTCCTTCTCGTCCTTCTCCTGTTCCGATGAGGGCATCATATTCAGTAGGATAGTGCATCCTCCATTGTACCCATGTTATTTTTTCAACTTCTCCGAGAAGGTTTTCTATATACTCTATCTTGTCTCTTGTATCTGTAAATGCTTGACTTGCCACATGATTTTTGGTGATTGATTCCCATCTTGAGAACGTGTCGTCGAATAGTCCCAATTGTTCCGGGATTACAAACATTGCTCCTCCTTGTTGCTGTGCTGATGGGAGGTTCCACATTTCATTGTTGACTCCTCCTTTGAACTTTCCTTTGGCAGGTCTTTGTTCATAAATTGGTTGTGGGATTGAGGGTCCCGGGTCTGCCCTTGCAGGCGGGTACCCAGGAGGTCCCATTGCTGCCTCTGCAGGTGGTCTATATGGCGAAATTGCTGTGGTACTAGATGAATATACCTGTTGTGGAGCTGAGGTTTGGGAGAGTTGCCTTAAAATTGGATATTCCATGCCAGTTGCAATAAGCTCAGTATCTTCGTCATCATCCCATGATGGATTTTTGGCTTATAAGTATAGTAGTAGTCTGGCTGCTGCGGTATTGCATAGGATACATAATAGTCATACTTACCGCTAGGTTCTCCCAAAGTGTCCCACCTTTTGCTGGAATCCTGAAATAATTTATCCCCATCACCTTTCGATGCGAAAGGATTAATGGAGTCATCTTCAGTGGTAGGGTACTCGTCCCAAATTGGATCTTCATTGAAGGGTGTTGTTAAGGAGGCCATATATTGTATCTGATCAAAGAACTCCTCAGAGTCAAGAGTTTCCATTGTAGGGTCCATGGACTGGAGTACAGAGGCCCCTGGGCTTGTATTTCCTGCATGGTCTTTCAATGGTTCCTCTTGTTCCAAGTGTTCAGTGAAAACAGATATTGTATGTCTTTCGTATTGGCCTATGAATTCTTCTGTTTCCCCTTCATCTCCTTGTGGTCTTGGATTAGTATATCTAGTAGTGCCTTGGTCAGTGCTGGTTGCTGCTTTTTACTAATAGATATTTCTAGTGTGGCTTCATTACTAGATGAAGATGTAGAACCAAATCCTGGTTCCCTCGCTTTGATTCTTCTAGCTGCCTTGCTATGAGCAGCTCAGGTAAGAGGATTCTTTCAAATATAAGTTGGGCTATGAAATCCCCCTGCGTTATTGTAATATCGGTGTCAGAATGATTGAATGCAAGAATAAGAATTTCACCTCTGTAGTCTGAGTCTATCACTCCTGCACCAATGTCTAATCCTTTTCTGTATGTTAGTCCCGATCTAGGGGCAGTTCCTCCATAACTCCCCCGCGGAATCTCCATTCGTATTCCTGTAGGAATAATTTCCCTTCCTCTTGCTGGTATAATGCTATTTTCACTGGCAGCCAGGTCATATCCTGCAGCACTTGAACTTTGTCATTTAGATAAAATAGCATTTGGTGATAGTAAATGTACCAGTACATCGGGGTGCAAGTAACGTTGGTCCTTCACTATTACTGGATCAAGTAGGTTGATGAAGACACCATCATCTTGGTGGTCAAAAAGAACGCCATCATCTTGTTGTATTAAAACTGCAATTGCTTGAAGCTGTTCCTCGTTTTCATTATCAGAGTTTTCTTTATGGAAAGATGCTGTTCTTGCGGTTCTGTAATTACTGAAACTTAAAGATATCCTTCCATCAATCAGGTTCCTTGTGTTTACCTCCATGGGTTCCATAGGAATTTGAACCCGAGTTGGTTGGATGAACCATTGGCGCCCTTGTAAATTAGTTGTTGAAACTCGTCTTCTTGGGAGGGCTTTGACACCCCGACTTGTTAAATAATCAACCACGCCTTGTATTTCGTAGGCAAAACCTACGTTAGGCATTTTTGACAGTCTTCCCACCAGTCCACGGGTAATCAGTAGGTTTGATTCACCATTACTCTATTGTTCATACCCTCGAGTGAGGATTGAAACCTGGATGTTTCTGTAAAAATCACCAATTGTAAGCATAAAATCTGGAATAACATAAACAAGCTGACTTCCTTTTGTAAGATCAACTTCCATTGTTGCAAGAATCGCTTGGTCGCCTATCCATCGATTGTCTCTAAAAACGACGAGTGCCATTGTTCCTTCTTCCTGCCTGTGAAGGATTTGTATTCGTACCTGAAGTACTCCAAGGTGGATGTACCTCATTCTGCTTCTTTGCAGTTGTTGGTGGCTTTCTTCTTGAATGAAGGCTCTGTCCACCTGGTCTCCTTCAACAGCTAAGATGGCTTCTTCCGATCTATGCACATACACCCTGTGATGTGCATCATCCCGCCTTGAGTGGTATAAGACTTCTGCAGGAACTATTGAAGCTCGTTCCTGCATGGATAATTGTAATTGTGCTTGAGGGTCAATTTGTTCTTCTATCGTCTGAGCTTGTGTTGGTCTCCTCATTATGCGTCTTGATAGTCTTCTTGCTGCTTGTTGAGCAGTATGCATCATTCTCTGATTTCTTCGGTATTCTCTTATTTGATCATCTACAAGAGGAGGTGGGATCTGCTCTATGAGGGCTCTTGATGTCATTTTAACTTGTCAAGTTCTTCTTTAAGGATCTTGTAGGGGTCTTTAAACACGCTTAGGGTGCCTCTTGGTTCCTTGGGTCGTTCCTTTGGTCCTAAAGATAAATTACTTAGTTTAGTAATTAAATCTTCAGGTATACTTTGTACCTTAGCGCCTCCTTTTGTTTGTTCAAGAAGAGTCTTTAGATCGGACTGGATGTCTTTGAGGCTTTCTGCTATTTGTATTAGTACTTGGAGCTGTGTGTTATTCTGCTTGATTAAAGCTGCAATTCCACTTGGCCCTTGATGCTCGCTAGGTTTGATGAACCCAATTGAAGGGGGTTCAATTTGTTCCGTTGCCTGAACTGCTTCCTTGTAGGAACTTGTGCTTTTAGTAAAATGGTAATTGCTCATGGAACAAAGAAAAATACCTACTGGCCCTTCTCACACAGGTGTGCCCTTGGGCTTACTTCGGCTTCGTGCCTGCTGCCAAGTTAGGACCTGTTCTTTTGAAGAGAGCAAGAATACACTGCCCAAAGTGCTTATCGATATCGTGCAATTTATGTGGACCATACTACTTCAATAAAGAAGTCCCAATAGCCACCAACAACTGCAAAGAAGCAGAATGAGGTACATCCACCTTGGAGTACTTAAGGTACGAATACATATCCTTCACAGGCAGGAAGAAGGAACGATGACACTCGTCGGTTTTAGAGACAATCGATGGATAGGCGACCAAGCAATTCTTGCAACAATGGAAGTTGATCTCACAAAAGGAAGTCAGCTTGTTTATGTTATTCCAAATATTATGCATACAATTGGCGATTTTTACAGAAACATCCAGGTCTCAATCCTCACTCGAGGGTATGAACAATGTAGTAATGGCGAATCAAACCTACTTATTACCCGTGGACTGGTGGGAAGACTGTCAAATACGCCTAACGTAGGTTTTGCTTACGAAAAACATGGCGTGGTTGATTATTTAACAAGTCGAGGTGTCAAAGCCCTCCCAGGAAGACGAGTTTCAACAACTAATTTACAAGGGCGCCAATGGTTCATCCAACCAACCCGAGTCCAAATTCCTATGGAACCCATGGAGGTAAACACAAGGAACCTGATTGATGGAAGGATATCTTTAAGTTTCAGTAATTACAGAACCGCAAGAACAACATCTTTCCATAAAGAAAACTCTGATAATGAAAATGAGGAACAACTTCAAGCAATTGCAGTTCTAATACAACAAGATGATGGCGTTCTTTTTGACCGCCAAGATGATGGTGTCTTCATCGACCTACTTGATCCAGTAATAGTGAAGGACCAACGTTACTTGCACCCCGATGTACTGGTACATTTACTATCACCAAATGCTATTTTACCTAAACGACAAAGTTCAGGTGCTGCAGGATATGACTTGGCTGCCAGTGAAAATGGCATTATACCAGCAAGAGGAAGGGAAATTATTCCTACTAGGAATACGAATGGAGATTCCGTGGGAGAGTTATGGACGAATTGCCCCTAGATCGGGACTAGCATACAGAAAAGGATTAGACATTGGTGCAGGAGTGATAGACTCAGACTACAGAGATGAAATTCTTATTCTTGCATTCAATCATTCTGACACCGATATTACTATAACGCAGGGGGATTTCATAGCCCAACTTATATTTGAAAGAATCCTCTTACCTGAGCTACTCGTAGCAAGGCAGCTAGAAGAATCAAAGCGAGGAAACCAGGGATTTGGTTCTACATCTTCATCTAGTAATGAAGCCACACTAGAAATATCTATTAGTAAAAAGCAGCAACCAACACTGACCAAGGAACTACTAGATATACTAATCCCAAGACCACAAGGAGATGAAGGGGAAACAGAAGAATTCATGGGCCAATACGAAGACATACAATATCTGTTTTCACTGAACACTTGGAACAAGAGGAACCATTGAAAGACCATGCAGGAAATACAAGCCCAGGGGCCTCTGTACTCCAGTCCATGGACCCTACAATGGAAACCGTTGACTCCGAGGAATTCTTTGATTAGATACAATATATGGCCTCCTTAACAACACCCTTCAATGAAGATCCAATTTGGGACGAGTACCCTACCACTGAAGATGACTGCATTAATCCTTTCGCATCAAAAAGGTGATGGGGATAAATTATTTCAGGATTCCCGCAAAAGGTGGGACACTTTGGGAGAACCTAGCGGTAAGTATGACTATTATGTATCCTATGCAATACCGCAGCAGCCAAACTACTACTATACTTATAAGCCAACAAATCCATCATGGGATGATGACGAAGATACTGAGCTTATTGCAACTGGCATGGAGTATCCAATTTTAAGGCAACTCTCTCAAACCTCAGCTCCGCAACAGGTATATTCATCTAGTACCACAGCAATTTCACCATATAGACCACCTGCAGAGGCAGCAATGGGACCTCCTGGGTACCCACCTGCAAGGGCAGACCCGGGACCATCAATCCCACAACCAATTTATGAACAAAGACCTGCCAAAGGAAAGTTCAAAGGAGGAGTCAACAATGAAATGTGGAACCTCCCATCAGCACAGCAACAAGGAGGAGCAATGTTTGTAATCCCGGAACAATTGGGACTATTCGATGACACGTTCTCAAGATGGGAATCAATCACCAAAAATTATGTGGCATGTCAAACATTTACAGATACAAGAGACAAGATAGAATATATAGAAAACCTTCTCGGAGAAGTTAAAAAAATAACATGGGTACAATGGAGGATGCACTATCCTATTGAATATGATGCCCTCATTGGAATAGGAGAAGGATGAGAAGGAACCCAGAATATTCTCTCACAAATGAGAAGGGTATTCTCATCAGAAGATCCTGCTCAAGGCTCAACAACTATTCAAGATGCTGCCTAAAGGGATCTAGAAAAACTTTCCTGTGATAATGTGAATGATATTATCCAATACCTCAATGACTACCTAAAGCTAGCAGCCAAAACAGGAAGACTCTATTCTGGGCCAGAACTCTCAGAAAAACTTTGGTTCAAAATGCTTGGAGAACTTGGCAACAGGATAAAGTCAGCCTTTGATACAAAATATCCTGGGCTAAGTGTTGGGGTAATTCCTAGAATCTTATTTGCATATAAATTCTTGGAACAGGAATGCAAAGATGCAGCTTTTAAAAGGGCTATGAAGAACCTATCCTTTTGTAGCCAAATTCCTATACCAGGCTACTATAAAGGACAAGGAAGGAAGAAATATGTAATACGGCGTTCAAAAACTTACAAAGGTAAACCTCATGAATCACATGCAAGGATTGAAAAAAGAAAGCACCTCATGAGAAATAAAAAATGCAAGTGCTACCTATGTGGCGAAGAAGGGCATTTTGCAAGAGAATGTCTTAATGAAAAAAGGAACATCAAAAGGGTGGCCATCTTTGAACAACTGGACCTTTTAGAAGACTATGATATATTATCAGTCCAAGAAGGGGAAGATCAAAGTGATGCAATATTTAGCATTTCCGAGGGAGAAGAAGATGATGAAGATCTCCAAAGGTCAGTCCAAACACTTAGACTAACTGATCATTATATGTACATGCTTGGACAGATAGATGGAGGTTACAGACCGCAGGTAAAAGTGACAGAGGAACAATTAAACTGCGTACATGACTAGCAACACAATAAGCCAGTCTCTCCCCCTCAAACTACAGTTTGCACCTGTTGCAGAAGGGCTACAATGCTGTAACGCCCGCTTTTTTTTTTCCTTTTCCTAAAGCGGCATTACGTTAACATACTTAGGGCATGTAGACATCATAATGCAGCGGAAACCTTTAAACTTACACCTACATGCACTTACTACCATTTCTAGCATCATAACATGGGAATTGGGTATATTAACTTTATACTTAGCATCATATCATACTTAGCATCCTGTCATACTTTAGCATCATGTCATATTTAGCATCATGTCATACTTTAGCATCATGTCATAGAGTCACATTTAAGTACTTAATAGTAAAAGTAAAGTTCTATCATAAGACGAGCAACTATATTGCTCCTTGGCCAAGTCACTATCACACACATTCTTTGATGCCCTCCTACTGCTTCCTTAGTGTCCCCTTGCGTGATCTGCGGTATAAGCAAATAAGACTATAAGCACACAGGCTTAGTAAGACTCTTTCCTACTCACTAAAACCATTCATCATTCATTCATGAGCACATAAGCCATTACATACTTAGTGCTTTACTTAGAACATAAGCCTTTTCATCACTTAGCATACATTCGTCATGGGATAAACATAACATAATCATCTTCATAGCATAGCATAAACATAACCATAAACCTTCATGGCATGGCAAAATACTTGGCATAAGCATAAACATCGTAACATTCATAGCATAGCATAGTGCTTGGCATAGACATAGACATAACAAACATAACTTCATAAACATTCTTAACACGAACCTAAATAAAATCATGGCGTCCTATCTCAGTATAACATAGTTAAATCATGGCATCATAAATTGGTATGGACATCCTTAAAATCATGGCATTCTAACTTAGCATAAATATAATTAAATCATGGCATCCTGAAATAGCACGAACATAAATCAAATCATGACATTCTAACTTAGCATAAACATAATTAAATCATGACATTCCAAACTAACATGAACATAAATAAAATCATGGCATTCTAAACTAGCATGAACATAAATAAATCATGGCATCCTAAACTAACATGAACATAGATAAATCATGGCATTCTAAACTAGCATGAACATAATTAAATCATGGCATTCTAAACTAGCATGGACATAATTAAATCATGGCATTCTAAACTAGCATGGACATAATTAAATCATGGCATTCGAAACTAGCATAAACACAATCAAATCATAGCATCATATATTAACATGAACATAAACAAAATCATTTGCATGAACATACCTTGCATAAACTTACTTTGCATCATATTCTTATCATAATTATAATGCATAACATGGATGGATGCATGTGGCAATTGCATATATATAAGGATGCTTAACCTTTTAAAACATACTTTTAATGCTTAAACATATTCATCATATCATTGGGCCCTGGCTTGTACCACATACATACATCATAAGCGCGCATCCCTAAGTAAATACGAGGTAGCTAGCCTCGACCTACTAGGGTAAGGACAGCATAGTCGGTAGTCCCCGAACCGAGGCATTCTTAAGGTGCCCATCCCTGTTGCACAGCTACGGTAGTGCCAGAACCGTGGACAGCATAGTCGGTAGTCCAGAACCGGGGCGTTCTTAAGGTGCCCATCCCTTGGACCCATACTTCGATACGGTACAAGCACATCCATAAAGTAAAATACTTTACATGCTTCATCATTCATAAGACATTCATGGCATCTTTAACATAACATAACTTGTTACGGCTCGGCCCATCTACCGGCCCATTTACCGGTCCTCACGACCGTCGTACCGTCAACCATCGACCGTGCCGTTTAGCATATTTATGCCTTAAAGATATAAGCATCATATTTCATTCATAACATGGCATAGGTACACATTATTCATAAACATGGCATACCTACATATCATTCATGAGTCATGGCATTCATACATATCATTCATAAGACATGGCATTCATACATATCATTCATAAATCATGACATACATACCTATCATTCATAAGACATGGCATTCATACATATCATTCATAAACATGGCATACCTACATATCATTCATAAACATGGCACATGTCTTAAACATTCTTGACCTAATCATATAAATCTTGACATATAACCAAGGGTTTGGTTAGCATGAAACTCTTCCATTTTACTTAAGGACCCTTTGATCCCATACTTAAGGCCAACCCTAATCCTTTAGCCTAATTCTATTCTTGGCCGAAACTTCAAGGCCATGGGGGTATGGGAAAAATTCCATTAAACCCCAATACCATTGCTTAAACACCAATCATACCTTACCATAGGGCCATTGGGACCCTTACTTGGAACAAGTCCTAACTTTCCCCCCCTTTAGGGTACTTGGCCGAAACCCATGGGGTCTCTAGGCCATGTGGAACATTCACATAAACACCCTCCATCTCCTTAATATCATGATAAAACATAAAACATACACTTGAGGTTTTAAACCCAACCCTACACAAGGGTTCTTGTTGTTGGCCGAAACCCTAGGGTATCCTAGGGTACTCCAAAAATTTCAAAAATTATACTTAATCTCCAAACATCATCAGGGAACATCAAATATCATTATAAGGATTTTTGGCATCATTATGGACCCTAAAACCTTGTGGCCGAAACCCATAGGGTCTCTAGGGTATTGATGTTGTTTCTTCCATGTTGGCCGAAACCCTAGGGTGTCCTAGGGTACTCCAAAAATTCTCAAAAATTGTATTTAATCCCTAGACATCATAAGAGTTCATTAAACATCATTATCAAGATTTTTAGCACCATTAAGAACCCTAAAACCTAGTGGCCGAAACCCATAGGGTCTCTAGGGTACTTGGTTTTGTCTCTTTCAACATAAGGGTACTTAGGGTACCCCAAAAATTCCCAAAAATTCCATTTAACCTCTGAACATCATAAGGGAATATTAAACAACATTATAAAGATTTTTGGCATAATTATAGACCCCTAAAACATTGTGGCCGAAACCCTTGACCTTGGGTTCTTGGGTTTTTTCTTCTTTTCAACATCAAATCCGAAAACTCCCAATATATCATGCTAAAAATTATGGAAATCATAAGAAACTATTATACCACAGGTGAGGGAGTCTTACCTTGAGTTTCTTGATTTTTTGAACCTTGGAAGAAGAAGAAGATTGCAAAAGCTTTGGATCCTTGCCTCCTTGTCCTTGTATCCTTGGGGAAACTCTTAGATCTTTGGAGATAAGACCTCTTGTGGAGCTTTTCCAAGGGGAAACCCTTCCTTGGGTATTCAGCTAGGATGAGGGGAGGAAGAGTTTCGAAAATGCAAGGAAATGGGAAGAAGAGGTAACTCCCAAACCCCCTATTTATCATCCATTAAGGAGGCAAATGAAGAGTCTCTCCATGACCCTTCATCTTCTTCTATGCCTTAACCCATATCCACTTCATTCCCTCCTAACAATACCTTGCTAGGTGAGTTGGTTAGTGCATACATGGTTGAACAAGAGGTCCAAGGTTCAATCCTTGGCTCATGCACCTTTATTTTTATTTTATTTTTATTTCATTTATTTTATTATTTTTTTTCTAAATTCCGAAAATCCCCCTAAAATCACCCATAATTATGCTAATATTCCTAAATAAAATTATTTTATATTTATATTAATTTTACCTAATTAATACCCATTTTTGGAGCCCATTTAAAGCTCATTAGTACCTAATTTCTCCATTAAACTAGGAAAATTTAGGCTAAGACTTACCCGTAATCATGCTAATATGCCTAATTAAATCCTATTTATATTTATACTAATTATTACCTAAATCCACCTATAATTAGGGTACCAAAAAGCTCACATAAGGCCCATTAATACTTAGTTTTCTCAATTTAAATGAGAAAACATGGATTTTCTAGGCCAAAGTTCGCATTAATATTTCTAGGTTCCTCGGAAAATTATCTAAACATGCTTAATATTTTAAGGAAATATTAATAGAATTTTCAGGGTCGTTACAAATGCAGAGAGCAAGAATACACTGCCCAAAGTGCTTATCGATAGTGTGCAATTTATGTGGACCATACTACTTCAATAAAGAAGTCCCAATAGCCCCATCAGCACCAGCTCAATTTTTTCCCAAAAAATTAATCCAGGAGCAGCAGTATTATATTGCCTGGTGTGAAGGAGAGATTGAAAGGTTACAAAAAGAAGCCAGCTACTACAAAAACCAGTATGAATCCCTCCTGCTAGAAAAGGAATTGGGCCAAGACCTACAAGAGTTAGGTCGAAACCTTCAAACATTAAATGAAGAAGAGGAAGAAGAGATAGCAAGCATGCTACTTGAGACTCATAAAGTCGGAGCACAAGAAGAAAAAGGCCCAAGGTTAGTAAAAAACATGCTATACAATCTAACCGTGGAAATAGAAATTCCAGGTACTCCCAGGTTTTCATTAAAGGCTATCCTAGACACCGGAGCTACCACCTGTTGTGTGGACATGAAATCCGTACCCACTGAAGCCTTAAAAAAAATACATTCATTGTAAGCTTCAGCGGAATTAATTCCCAGCAAAAAGAAGATATGAAGCTCAAGCCTGGAAGAATGTTTATTGGGGAGAATATTTTCAGGATTCCCTATACTTTCAGTTTCCTATGATCCTAGGAGATAATATTTAGATGATTATAGGATGCAATTTCATCAGAGCTATGCATGGAGGACTCCAGATTGAGGGCAATGTGGTAACTTTCTATAAAAACCTAACCACAATAAATATCTTACCATCTGTTGCAGCTGCAGCGTTGGAGGAGCTAGATTTGGAAGAGGAGGAATATATCCAGATAAAGGAAATGGTAAATTATTCTACAGGAACGACACAACAACAATTTAAAGATAAATTTGGACCACTTCTTCAAGTGCTAAAAGATCAAGGATATATTGGAAATAACCCTCTCTAACACTGGTCCAAAAATCAAATTGTCTGCCAACTAGACATCAAGAATCCTGACTTCATTATAGAAGACAGACCATTGAAGCATCTAACTCCAACACAAAAGGAAGCATTTTCAAAACATAACAAAGCACTACTGGAAATAGGAGTTATTCGACCCTACACCAGCCGGCACAGATCAACGGCTATAATCGTCAATTCAGGAATAACAATTGACCAGCCCACAGGCAAAGAAGTGAAAGGCAAAGAAAGAATGGTCTTCAACTATAAAAGGCTTAATGATCTTACAAATAAAGATCAGTACAACCTGCCTGGTATTAACACCATATTAAAAAAGGTGGGGAACAGCAAGATCTATTTAAAATTCGACCTAAAGAGCGGGTTTCATCAAGTAGCAATGCACCCTGATTCTATAGAATGGACGACTTTTTGGGTCCCTGATGGACTTTACGAATGGCTGGTAATGCCATTCGGCTTAAAAAATGCTCCTGCCATCTTCCAAAGAAAGATGGATAATTGCTTCAAAGGTACGGAATATTTCATAGCAGTTTACATTGATGATATCCTTGTCTTCTCACCTTCTGAACAGGAGCATGCCACCCACCTAAGATGATTGCTCCAAATATGCCAAGAACATGGGCTTGTCTTAAGCCTAACCAAAATGAAAATTGCAGTTCCTGAAATTGAATTCCTCGGGGGCAATCCTTGGAAACAGCCGAATCCGCCTTCAGCCCCATATCATTACAAAAATTGCAGATTTCAAGGATGAAGAATTAAAGACAACCAAATGTATAAGATCCTGGCTTGGACTTCTTAATTATGCCAGAAATTATATTCCTAATATTGGTAAACTCCTAAGTCCTCTTTATGCAAAGACCTCACCAAAACGAGATAAGAGGCTTAATTCGCAAGACTGGGCCCTCATTAGAAAAATCAAGGGCCTTATAAAGCATCTACCTGACCTAGAAATACCCCCAGAAGAATGCTGCATCATTATTGAAGTGGATGGTTGTATGGATGGGTGGGGAGGAGGCGTATGCAAGTGGAGAAAAGGATGATTCGACCCCCAATCGTCCGAAAAGATATGTGCATATGCCAGCGGCAAATTTAACCCACCAAAATCTACTATAGATGCAGAAATTCATGCTGTTATGAATACTATGGAAGCTCTAAAGATTTACTATCTGGATAAAGCTTGTCTTATCATCAGAACAGATTGCCAGGCTATTATTAGCTTCTTCGAGAAGACTGCCAACAATAAGCCATCCCGTGTCCGATGGCTTGCTTTTACGGATTATATAACAGGCACTGGGGTGGACGTCAAATTCGAACATATTGAGGGAAAGGATAATCAGCTAGCAGATTCTTTATCCCGCTTGATCTCAGCACTGATCATCTCGGAATGGCCGGAAGAAATAATGAGCCAGCTAGAATTGCTCCCGTTGGCCCTACTGGAAGTGAAGGAAGCTCCAACATCCAAGGTAGAAGCACAGCTATCCAAAATTATTCAAGGCCTTCAAGCCTCTCTGAAGAGTACCATGACCACATTCAGTATATTAGAATCAGATCCAAGAGAGGAATCAACCTCCAAGAGCTTGATGAAATTAGACAACAGATGCATGATCTCCAGCAACAGGCCTCAAAGCAAGCACTTGATGCCCTCAGACAACTACAACTACTCCATAACCTCAAAAGATTGGAGTGTCAATGCCTTAGCACATCTGACAACTGGTGGTCGAACTGGTATCCTGTTACCAAGCAAATTGATGAACAGTTGGGAACGACGGTTACAATGATAACTGATGCCGTCAACAGGATGAAGAATTTCTGACTTTAGACGTTGCGGACGTGATGGACCCAAGATTGTACAAAAGCAGCTGTAGATAGTGTGTGACTCAGCCTTATCGGCTGAATTATTAAAGTTTGTGACTCAGCCTTGTCGGCTGATAGTGTGTGATTCAGCCTTATAGGCTGAATTATTAAAGTGTGTGACTCAGCCTTATCGGCAAAATTATTAAAGTTTGTGACTCAGCCTTGTCGGCTGATAGTGTGTGATTCAGCCTTATCGGCTGAATTATTAAAGCTTGTACCAGACTCAGCTGTCCATGCTGAGTTATAATATTCGTTCTTATCAAGAAAAGGAAACGCATGTGATGATGGGGCCCAATGAGCACCTAGCATCATTCTCCTTCTCTATATAAGAAACGATCTTTAGCCCTTGCAGAGCATCTTCAAGCATCCCTTGAGCTCTACTTGGGAATTTAGTTTGTAATAGCCTTGCCTATAATATATTTGAGTGTGCTTTTCTTCCAAGACTTTCTTTGCTAAGCGTTCATTGTAATCCCTCAAAGAAAGTCGATCCCCTTCACTCCCTCTGCTCCACAGTTTTTCTTCTCTCCCCTCTTGTTAACTTTGTGTTAATTTTGCTTTTGCTGATGGTATCAGAGCTAGGTTCTTGCCCTCTTCAAACAGGTCCTAACTTGGCAGCAGGCACGAAGCCGAAGTAAGCCCAAGGGCACACCTGTGTGAGAAGGGCTAGTAGGTATTTTGCTTTGTTCCATGAGCAATTACCATTTTACTAAAAGCACAAGTTCCTACAAGGAAGCAGTTCAGGCAACAGAACAAATTGAACCCCCTTCAATTGGGTTCATCAAACCTAGCGAGCATTAAGGGCCAAGTGGAATTGCAGCTTTAATCAAGCAGAATAACACACAGCTCCAAGTACTAATACAAATAGCAGAAAGCCTCAAAGACATCCAGTCCGATCTAAAGACTCTTCTTGAACAAGCAAAAGGAGGCGCTAAGGTACAGAGTATACCTGAAGATTTAATTACTAAACTAAGTAATTTATCTTTAGGACCAAAGGAGCGACCCAAGGAACCAAGAGGCACCCTAAGGGTGTTTAAAGACCCCTACAAGATCCTTAAAGAAGAACTTGTCAAGCTAAAATGACGTCAAGAGCCCTCATAGAGCAGATCCCACCTCCTCTTGTAGATGATCAAATAAGAGAATACTGAAGAAATCAAGAAGGATGCATACTGCTCAACAAGCAGCAAGAAGACTATCAAGACGCATAATGAGGAGACCAACACAAGCTCAGACGATAGAAGAACAAATTGACCCTCAAGCACAATTACAATTATCCATGCAGGAACGAGCTTCAATAGTTCCTGCAGAAGTCTTATACCACTCAAGACGAGATGATGCACATCATAGGGTGTATGTGCATAGATCGGAAGAAGCCATCTTAGCTGTTGAAGGAGACCAAGTGGACAGAGCTTCATTCAAGAAGAAAGCCGATCCCCTTCACTCCCTCCGCTCCATAGTTTTTCTTCTCTCCCCTCTTGTTAACTTTGTGATAATTTTTCTTTTGCTGATGATATTATCCATAATTAAGTGGTTGAGTCTAATCTACATGAGTCTAACTCAAATTAGACTCAATCCCATAATCTAATTGGATTCACTTGAGTCTAACTCAATTAATCCAATTCGAATCAAATCTTAGTCAAACTAAGATCAATTAATCTCCGAAGCATCGTGTCCTTAGTGTGTGACCCAATAGGTTCTCATAACGTTGGCAATATGCCTAAATGCTTTAGACACATAAGCAATGAGCGGCATCTAGCAATGCATCATTGCTACCCAAGTAACAAGAAAAGTCAAGATCCGACTAAACCTCCGTGACTATGATAATGTATGACCTTGTCCTTCTATCCTCGATATCTAGATTGACCAATGAGGCATAGACCGTGTCATCCTCAGTCAATCTTGTGTTTCTTGATCCCCGAGTAGACTCACTCAAACAAATGAGCTTAATATCTCATATTGACTCATTTGAGCATGGTCATGCGTTTTAGTAGTCCTACTTGATCAAGGGGCCCACAGATATCACTCCCGTCATATGGGAGGGATAGATCCCATCTACATCACTCACATCCCTTCGCATAATTCATTACATACCCAGTGATAGCCTTTATAGTCCACCCTGTTATGGGTGACGTTTGACGATACCAAAGTACATAACTCCTTATGTAGGGAACCGTAGTGACTTCAAGTCTAAGGACTATTCATACTAATAGTCACATGAGAAAGTTTATGACACTCATATGACAATCTATGAAACTTTCTCATGGTGGGTCAATTCAGCACACATTCTCCAATGTATACCCATGTGTCAACTTGATATCACATATCTATGACTTGTGAGCTCAAGTCATCAGTTGACCTATATGCTAGCCTCCATGCATTAATATTGTCCTTGAATATTAATACTTGACTAGGAATGGTTTAGTGTAGTGTTCTCTACATTATCTCACTATCGATTCAACCAATCGATATAATGTAGATAAGAACCTACTACCCAAGGGCATTATTATACTTAGTTATTTGGCACAAATACAAAGTAAGTATAATAACCAAACATGCCTTTATTAATGATGGAATATAATACAAAAAATCCCTAGTTAATCATCACATAATTGGCTCTAGGGCTACTACTAACAGCCAGGAGTTGAGGGGGAGCCCAAGGGTGAATCAGGTATAATTTTTTAAAAATGTCTGTTTTTAAATTCCATATTATATGCTTCATGTGCAGAGAGGGAGGGCACTTTAAAAATCAATGTCCTACTCGTAAGACTCGTTTTTCACCGGCGATAAAAGATGTACTAGCATCAGGAAGCCGGAAGAACAAAGATCACATCAAGTGCTTCAAGTGCGAAAAATACGGACACTACAAGAATAAATGTCCGGCGAAGGTACGCAAAATTTATGTTCCGAAAAAGTTTCAATTTCCTGCATTGTCGTATGACAGTTTTTCTGAAAAACTAGAATTATTACATAATCATCTCAATATTTTGCATGACCAACTTGAAAATGTAGACAGTAATAAATTATAAAAAATTAATTCTTTAATTGTCAATATTAATGCAATAATTTGTAAAATTAATTCTGAATTTCCTAAGAATAATATAGAAATTAATTCTAAATTTCCTAAGGATAATATAGAAATTAATTCTGAATTTCCTAAGGATAATATTGATAAATTTGAATTCAAATTTGAAAATTTTACTGGTATATCTAAATTCAAATTTAAAATTCTTTAGATAACTCTGAATTCAAATTTTAAAATTCATTAGATAACTCTGAATTCAAATTTAAAAATTCTTTAGATAACTCTGAATTCAAATTTGAAAATTCTTTAGATAACTCTGAATTCAAATTTTAAAATCTTAAGGATAACTCTTTCAAATTTGAAATTCTTAAAAATATCTCTGAAGATAACTCTGAAATTAGTGAAGATATTTTTGAAGATAATCCTGAAATTATTGAAATTATTTCTGAGGATAAGAATGATTTTGTTGAAAATATTCTTGAGGATAATAGAGATGAAATTCTCTTAGATGATAATTTAATTATAGATAATGTTAAAGATTATTACAAAACATTAACTAGTGGCCCAAATTACTCCACCTACCTTGAGGATGAGGAGGAACATGAATTATCTGAGATCAAGGCTATAGTTAATAAAGTTCACAAAAATTCAAATAAATCAGAATTATTAGAAAAACTTGAAAAGATAAATAAAGATGAAATAGTAAAGGAATCAAAAATTATTGAAATAATGAAAATGATGAAGCTAAACCTACAACTATTATCTAACCCAGAAATGTTGAAATTTATATTTAAATAAATTTTTTTATTTCAATCCTCAATAATCCTGAATTAAATTAATTTTAGTTATCATTAATTAAAATTCATATTAATTCTTAATTATTCAATTTAATCCTTAATTAATTAAAATCCAAATTAATTCTTAATTATTCAATTTAATCCTTAATTAATTAAAATTCAAATTAATTCTTAATTATTCAATTTAATCCATAATTAATTAAAACTCAAATTAATTCTTATTTATTCAATTTAATCCTTAATTAATTAAAATTCAAATTATTCTTAATTATTCAATATAATCCTAAATTAATTAAAATTCAAATAAATTCTTAATTATTCAATTTAATCCTTAATAAATTAAAACTCAAATTAATTCTTAATTATTCAATTTAATCCTTAATTAATTATAATTAAAATTAAAATTAATTCTTAATTATTCAATTTAATCCTTAATTAATTAAAATTCAAATTAATTTTTAATTATTCAAATTAATCCTTAATTATTTAAACTCTAATTAATTCTTAATTATCTCAATTAAACCTTAATTAATTCAAACTCAAATTAATTCTTAATTAATTCAACTAATCCTTAATTAATTTTAATTCTTAATTAATTTAATTAATTCAATTAACCCTTAATTCAACTTCAAATAATCCTTAATTAATTCAATTCCAATTAAGTCTTAAATAACTTAAACTTGAACTAAAATAAAATCTTACCCAAACTGCAACAATTAATTTAATAAAATTAAATATGTCAAAGTGGGTTGACATATTCGCGGTTTCACACGACATGTATCAAATTAGGAATTTGATACATCTTTAGAAACTTAATTAAATATTTTGACTTGTTTGACTCATGCATAACTGTCATGTCATGCATTTGCTATTTCTTTTAAATATATGACATGTCATTTATATTTAAATTTTATGCATGATTTAGAACAATTATAGGAAAAAGAATAATTAAAACTTGATCAATCTAGTATTAGGTGGAGGTGAGATGATAGTACGTTAGGGAAGTCATTTGGTGGAACTAGCCGAAGTTACCGATCCAAAACCTAAACTAGTTAGACCAAAATCTTTCAAGAAGTAACTTGGAGATGAATTTTCTATAAATGGCTTTGTCAAGGAAAGGGTTGATGATCCAATAAGGCTACAACCAAAGAAGACCTTGTACCTCGCCAAGACCTGGAAGACAATTACTGAAAATCAAATTCACTTTACTATTGTTAGATTTGAATCTAACACAAGTTTCAATTAAATCTTAGATTTAATAATGAATTAAGAAAAATGATTCAAGCATCTCACAATACACCCATAAGGCAACCATGTGTGCTGTATTGAGACATCTAAAATGGGTGAGATGTTAAAGACTAATAAATTGAAGAATATTTTTCAAAACTGTTTTCAAAATTCTTAGAATATTTTTCTAAAACTATATTTTCAAAATAGTGCTTTAACATAATATTTTTATGAATTTCATGCTTGTCTAATTGCCAATATATTATGTGTCTTCAAAAATTATACCACCGCCGACGACCGGCGACTGGCGACTGGCGACCACGGCCGGCAACCGACGACCGGTGACTCGCAACCACCGACGGCCACCGGCGACTACCGGCGGCGACCGACGGCCGGCGACCAGCGACCATCGTCGGCGGCTAGGGACCACCGCCGAATGCCAGCGACGATCGTCTGTCGACGGTCGACCACTACCGATCGCCGGCGGCGTCGCCGACAGCCGGTCGGTGCCGGTAGTCGCCGGTCAGCGATCCCCACCACCGGCGGCCGGTGGCGGACGACCACCGTCGGCGCCGACCGCCGACCACCACCGCCGACGAGTGTCGACGACCGGCGCAAATCACCGACCGGTTGTTGGCGACGCCGCCGGTGATCGGCGACAGCGCCGGCGATCGGCGACGCCGTCGGCGATCGGCGACGCCGTCGGCGATCGGCGACGCCGTCGGCGATCGGCGGTGGTCGACCGGCGGCCGACGACGTCTACCGACGGCCGGCGACGTCGACCGGCGGCCGGCGAAGTCGACCGGCGGCCGGCGAAGTCGACCGGCGGCCGGCGAAGTCGACCGACGGCCGGCGACGCCGCCGGTGATCGGCAGTGGTTGACCGACTGCCGGCGATGTTGATCGGCGGCCGGCGACGCCGCCGGCGATCGGCGGTGGTCGACCGGCGGCTGGCGACGCCACCGGTAATCGACGGTGGTCAACGGCAGCCGACGATCGTCGCCGGCGATCGGCGGTGGTCAACGGTAGCCGACGATCGTCGCAGGCGATCGGCTGTGGTCGCCGGCCGCCAGCGATGGTCGCAGGCAATCGGCGGTGGTCGTCGACCGCCGGCGATCGGCGGTGGTCGTCGGCCGCCGGTGATCGGTAGTGGTCGCCGGCCGCCGGCGATCGACGGTGGTCGCCGGCCGCCGGCGATCGACGGTGGTCGCCGGCCGCAGGCGATCGACGGTGGTAGCCGACCACCGGCGATCGGCGGTGGTCGCCGGTCGCCGGCCGCTGGCGATCGTCGCCGGTAAACAAATAAAATTATCTAAACAAATTCTAAAGAGTAATATGGTAAAACATTATATTAAGTTATGGACTATTACCTTCAAACAAACAAGATTTTATTTGATTACCTAAATTGAACCAAACAACTTTAGGTTATGTTTCATTCCCCATAACCTCGGTTATGTAATTACTTGGTACTGACATAACCGAGGTTATATATGATAACTTGAACCAAACGCACCCTTAGTAAAATTGTTTGACTCACACAATTAGATACAAGCCTCTTAGGACAACACTAAAGTTCCTTAAGGTACTTAGATAGAGTCAAACGGTGTCGGGTACGGGGGGAGTGGTTTATTCTTTCTCAAAAATTATCCTTGAAAAACCACTGTCTTTTAAAATGGTTTTCGAAAACTGTGCTTTGAATACCATTACTCATGTTTTTCGAAAACTATGTCTGATAAATTACCTTCATTTCAAAATGTGTTTCGAAAATTCAAAATATATTCTAAAATTGTGCCTATATCTCTTTTGATTTTGATAAATCCTAAAGACACAGAGGAAGGTCCACTTAATGATCTACAAGGACTCCGAGGATGTGTGTCAGATTTAGTGGGAGTCTGAGTCAAAAGAAGAACTTCTGAAAAGTTTTTTTTGGTAAATATTTTTTAAAAATTATTAGATAATTCCTTTGATCTGAACTAAACCCTAAATGACTTAGAGGAAGAGTACATGTGGTCAACAAGCTTCCTAGGACTGGGTCAAGTTTAGGGGGAGGTCAAATTAAAAGGAATTGTTTAATAGCTTAATAATATGTTTTCATGAACTGCATTATTAAGTCATTTTTGAAAACATAACTTTTCTTCAAAGTATTATTTTTTAATCATATTAAATCTCTATCACTTTCAAAACGGTTTTTTTGGAAATAATGTTTACTTGGGCTTGAGAATTTCCAGGACACTTAGGAAAATATCCTTGTAGTTAACAATGTTTCCTAGGATTGTGTCAAGACTGGAACATCAACCAAGTCAAGTAAAATATTGTGTCTTCAAAGTTCATACATTTTTCAAAATATACTTACATATATTTTCAAAGTACTATCATTTTTTTGGCTTATCAATATTTTGTTTGGAAATAGTACTTACTTGAATTTGAAGAATTTTCTAGGACACTTAGGAAAATATCCTTGTAGTCAACAAGGCTTCCTAGGATTGTGTCAGACAGGAAGATAGACCAAGTCAAGTAAAATATTATGTTTTAAAAAATAAGATTTCTCAAAAGTGCTTATACTCTTCAAAATTTACTAATATTTTCATCATTCAAAATACAAAGCCTTTACAATATTTCTCAAAATGCACTAGTGAAAATCTTTCTATGAGTAAATTTTTTTTTCTAAATGAAAGTTGTTCTAAAGCAATATTTTTTGGTTTCAAAAAAATTACACTAAGTATTTTCAAATAATATTCTCATTGTTGGTGCAAATATTTTTAGTTTTTTTTATGTTGACAAAGGGGGAGAGATGCGCCTTATGTTAGAAATAAATTTTTTTTCTCTCTTACCAAAGGATCAAAAAATCAAATCAAAATGTTTTTCAAAAAGGGGGGGGGTGAGTGGAAGTTAGAAGTTTTTCCCAAAGGATCAAAATGGATTTTCAAAACTTAAATCATTTTTTTCAATTGATCCCAAGAGTTAAAAGTTATCCCTTTCAACCAATCTAACTTAAGATATTGTCAAACATCAAAAAGGGGGATATTGTTGGTGCAAGTTGCATCAGTGATGTACTCCTCTAAGTGTTTTAATGTTTGACAATATACTTAAGTCAGTGATACATTGAATAAGGGAAGGGGAGTGAAGAGAGAAGTAACCAAAGTGAAAGAATGTCCTAGTAAACCTAGGCAATAAGTCCTGGTTCGAAGAATTGGGCACTAAGTCCTGATCATGGATTGGGCACTAAGTCCTGGCAAAGGGTTGGGCACCGAAGACCTGACCGGAAGTTTGGCACGAAGTCCTGGTCGAGGACTGGGCAAGAAGTCCTGGCCGAGGGTTGGGCACCGAAGACCTGGTGCGTAAAGTTGGGCAATAAGTCCTGGTGAGTGAAGCTGGGCAAAAGTCCTGATGAGTGAAGTTAGGCACCGAAGTCCTAGACTTAGGGTTTGGCCATGAAGTCTTGGTCCGAGGGACTGAGCAACTTAGCTGAGCGATGACTAAGGACAGATGTAGAGACGGGTCGGGGTGGTTCGGGCGTCTCGAGATCCGAGAGTATCGGAGGCTAAGCAAAAGTCCACCTGAAGGACTGGGTGGCAACCGTCTCCTGAAAGGAGTAGGTGAAAGGTGCGTTCTCAAGGGTGGGAACTTGCATCGGTTCAACCTAGGGTTTCGTGGAAATCCGAAGTCAGAACCAAGTCCTTAAGGTTAAGAATGTGTGTGTATTTGCCTTGTATTTTTGTATCTTGCAGGTACCTAGAATGGAAGACAAAGCAGGCAAACAACACAATGGAGCTGGAACCTAGCCAAGCCAGGCGCCCCTATTGATGGGGGCGCCCAACAAGATCCAGACACCCCTATTGATAGGGGTGTCTAGGTCAAAGAACACAAAAACAGCTCAGACGAAGAAGGCAGAACATGCTTCCATTCAGGCGCCCGGGATGATACAGGCGCTCGAGTTCATGTAGGCGCCCAGGTCAAAGGTTTTATCAGCTGTGACGAGTTCAGCGCGGGGATAAGGTCTGACCAAGCCCTATAGGGCGTCCCCATCAACACAGGCGCCCGAATGAAGCCTATAATAGGGGCTTCGACCCCTCAGCTTCAAACACAACTTCCAAGATTGATTCTAAGCATTCTGAATGACAACAAAGTGCTAAAGACAAGGCTCTACGATCGGGAGGCTCCAGGAGGAAGTGCGCAGCACTTCGGAGGTCCAGATCGGCCGAGTCTTTGACCATTAAATTTTGGTTTGCTTTAATTATTCTGCACTTAATTTTCTATATTTGTGATTGTAATTATTGCACTGTAAGACGGGTTTCTCCGCCTCCGAAAAGTTCGAAAATGAGACCAATAGTGGATGGGCATTTCCGTGCTTAGGCTTTGGATGTACTCACCCTGGGGGGTTGGGAACCAAGTAAAAAATCACGCGTGCAATCTGTGTTTTGTTTGTTCTTTATTTTTCTGTTTCCCACTGTGCTACTAACGCTCTGAGTCTAGAACAATCGAATGTTTTACGAAGTTTACCGCGAAGATTTTATGGTCGATATTCACCCCTCCCTCTATCGACGGCACCGATCCTATGCGGAGGAGGATTCGGGTGAGCCCAACTCTAGAAGGTCCAAAATCACCCAAGAAGTGTCGCGGGTGACGACTCCTACTCCAAGGTTCATGGTCCTTGACCATTTTATTTGGGCAATTCTATAATACGTAAAATGAGTTACAGAGTATGATGATTTAAGTACAAACAAAAATGAAACTTTATACCGACAACACTTGCTAGCGAGAGCATTTCATCGTCGAAGCAGCGTGTTGTTGATCTTGGACTATTTTGGTGCAGCAAACTTGAGCACGGAAACTTGATCGCAGTGATACTGAATGCTTGAATTGATTTCCAAAACTAAGGGGGTGAAACCCCTATTGTATTGGCACTCGGGCGCCCGAGTGTGCATAGGGGTGCCTCTACGTCACCAATTTGGCCGAGTCATCATCCGCTGACTCGGCCAAATTCTATCCTCTCTCGAGCACCTAAGTGCTTTGGGCGCTTGAGTGCTGACATGGCGCGTACAATCAGCAGCCGCCAACTCAGCTTTGCCAACACTATGCAAATCCATCTAGGGCACCCGAGACCTCTCGGGCGCTTGTCTTCTCCGGCGCCTGAGTCCTCTCAGGCACCCCCAATGCGGCTAGCTGCTATTCTTAGCCTGCAATCAGGGTTAGTCCAGGAAAACAATAGTATATAGAATGGATGAATATTTGATAGTCAGAGCTATCTGATCCTGACTTTGGATTTCAAAATGAAATCCTAGATCAAACCAACGCCTACTGTTCCCTCTTCTGGGGAACGCATCCTCACCTACTTCACTCTAGAGAAGTTATCTTTTGCCAACCGGCACCTCTGGTTGGACTTTTGGTCGGCCTCCGAAGCTCCTGGATCTCTAGACGTCCATACCTCGACTTATCTCTACTTTTGTCCGTTGTTCTTGCTCGGCTAAGTCTTCTGCTCGATCTTCCGGATCAGGTCTTCGTGCCCAACCCTCAGTTAAGTCTTCGGTGCCCAGCCCTCAGCTAGGACTTTGTGCCCTGTCCTCGACCAGGACTTCATGCTCAACCTTGCAGGTCAAGACTTTATGCCTAGACAAACTAGGACTTTCTTGCACACTTAGTAAATATGTTATATCACAACACAAACTTATATTTACCCTTTGTCATTATGAAAACCAGGTTCGAACTAGTGCTTCCGGAACAAACAATCTTCCCCTTTTGATTTATGGCAACCCAATTCAAAAGTTAAGTTAAAAAACATTTAAGTGAGTAAAGAAACAGAGTTTAACCAATATTTTCAATATTAAAGTAATTTTCAAAATTAGAAATACTTGTAAGTCTCCCTTTTATAAGTAATCTCCCCCTTTAGGTTTTAAAACATTTATAATTTCAAAAAATCTTGCAAAATTGAAGAAATGCATAAAGCTCCATCTTGATTTATAATTCTCCCCTTGAAGCTTTGAAAAACAAGTAATTTTTAATTTTTGAAAGATTTTCTAACTTCTTTGAAAAATTCTAAGTATTACTTTGAAATGGTTTTTTACTTTGAAAAATTCCAAATATCATTTTGAAAAAGTACTTTGAAAATTTCTAAGTTAAGTTAAATTTAATTTTTTTAAAAAAAAATAGATTAAACAAAACATCCTTTTTGAAAAACCTAAAAAAAATAAAGTTTTGTAAAAATAAAATATTTGAAAAAAATTTAACTTCATTTTCCCAACTATTCCCCTTTGCCATATATCAAAAATAATTTTCAAGGAATATTTTTTGAAAAAAAATTACTTTTCCCTACTTTCTCCCTTTGCCATATAGAAAAAATTTGATTAATGAGAGGGAAAAGAAAGAAATTAGGTATTAGAGCCCGTGAATTTTGAAAACATAAGTACATTTTGAAAAAACAATCTAAAAAAAAATAATGTCAAGAATTATATATATTCTTTTTAAGGAATCAAATAATATGAAATAGTTCAGTAATAAAAAGGACTAATGCAGGAGAACAAAATATGAACCAAGTTAATATACCCATTTGAGTCCAAGCATGATTTGAGTTTAAGCATTCAAAAGTAAACATTCAATGGTTTTGAAAAGTAATTTGAAAAACAAACAAAACAAAAAAAAATCCTTGGGCTCCTATCTAACTCAGTTTGTTACTTATTAACTGTTATAAAATAGTAGCTTTCACTTGGGTTAGTCAAGTTAAGTAGTCTTATCAAGTTAGACTTTCTATGCTTGATTACTTAACTTAATTAATGCTCAATGGTATTTATTGTCCCAATTACTTTAGATGTACTGACTTAATGCTTCTTGAGTTAAGGCATAGACCTAAGAATCTCAACTCAGTCTAAGTTGTCAATCAAATTATCCCTAATGTGTTTGTGAGATGCTGGCTTCTAAGTCTATAGGAGCATGCAAACTAGGGTTAAGTCCTAAGCCAAGTCAATAACGAAGAAATCCCTAGTTTTGAGAGGGGTAAGTTTATGAAAACTAAGTCGAAAAGTAAGTAAAAATTTTAAGAAAAATATGATTTTAAAAATATGAATTTTTGAAAAGCAGTTTAAAAATAATGATTTTTGAAAGATAACTAAGAAAAATGATTTTCAAAAAATGATTTATTTTTAAATGATTTTAATTAAACAAAAACAAATAAATAAACCTATTATACTAAGCACAGTAAAATAAATAAGGCAAGTCAATAGAGGTCAACCAAAATCAACTAAGTCATATAAGAAGGTCAACAGCCAAGTCAAATCCAGATCCACCCATAGTCAAAATGCAAATCAAGACTACGAAGAAGATGAGCCCAGATGCCACAATCGAAACATAGCCATCAGCTCTGCATGGCGGGCCTGATCAGCGTACTTCCTCTCTACATGATGGGCCTCCATCTCCTCTCAAAGACTGTGGACCTCCTACTCAAGTCGAGTGAGACACAGGTTTGTAGTCAAAGGAGGAGGAGATGGCGGAATGTGCTCCAGCTCTGCCTCGATCTCGGCAGCAAAGTCCTCTGTCTCGAAGTCCTCGTCGTCCACAGAATCATCCTGCGGTAGAGCTCCCTGTCGCCTCCATGAGATGACCCAGGTGGACGAGACGTCTATAGCTGCTAAGGAGAAGTTCCTAACCCCTACTTCATCGAACTCCGTCATCCTAATAACCTCACCAGCGGTAATATCGCATCCGTAAGAGTGGAAGAGTGTGGTCAAGATATGACAATAAGGTGTCCAAACTCTCAATCGGGTAGAGACACTAGACGCATAAATGATCATCTGGAAATTTTGGAGTTCGATGTCTATATCGAGACAGTGAATCATGGTATAAAGTAGGAAGGAGTGAAAAAGTCTCATAACCGCTACATCTCGAGAAGTCAGTGGTAGAATACAATGGACCAAAACCCGATAGAGTGTGTAGTCCTGGATACGCTGGTCGACGATCGAAAGTTAGACACAGTCGGATCTCTCACACCCCTGAAAAAGTAAGTATAATGTGTATCAAGGGTGATGTCAAAGTAAGGAGCAGGAAAGGGAAAGTCCCTAGTAGGGTAGCAAACAAAAGTGGACTGAGAGGGTCGTAGTCCAAGAAAATGAGTAAATAAGGCAGGGGTAACGGTAAGAGGAAGAGACTGGAACAAGGTAGAATAGCTAAAATCATTAATCTTGACTATGTTATTATAGAATTCTGCACATAAGATTATGATTATTAAGATATTACAATAAATTAAATGGTCAAGTTGATAGTAGTTAATGACTCCTACGGCTAAGGGACATGATCGATTAAAGAAGCCTTTACTAAGATAGTGGGTTTTTAGTAGTTTATAGATAGTGGTTGCAAACTTATTGAAGAGGGCTAATGATGGGAACCTAGGGTCAGGGCTAGGCTCGGCAGCGGGGTCAGCCTCAGTGACACGACGTTTACTAAAATGAATAGCATGATTATTAAGAAGAAAATTAGAAAAGAAAAGTTTAGATTAGAATTTTACCCAGGAGGTATGGTCGAATCTTGATTAGAGAGGACGACCCTCGGTTGATCGTGATCGCTGGGAGAAAATATACAAGGGTAAAGGAGAGGAAAAGAGGTGGTTTTAAGGGCTTGAGACACCTTGGTGTGGCTTGGAAAGCTGCTGGCCGGTGGCTTATATAGTCATCGGTCGTGCGCCCGAGTGCCCTTAAGGGCGCCTGGGGCAGGAAAAAGCATGGGGTGCCCGAGTGGGTTCTCGGGCTCCTGGGTCAGGTTTGTGTTAGTGGTTTTTGATCGACGGTCATGGTTTTGTAAAACCAGGGTCGTCTCGATGACCCCGTTTAGTAGGTGAATAAAGTGTCGGGTGCCCGAGTGATTCTCGGGCGCCTGGTTAACCAAGGTTGACCGGGTTTAATCAAGCACCAATTACAACAAATTAATTTTTATTAAGGTTTACGTTTAAGTTTTTGTAAAAAAAATTAAGTTTAAATTTGAAAAATTAAATTTGAATTCTTGAAAAATTATTTAAAAAATAAATTTAAAAAATTAAGTTAATTTTAAAAATTAAATTAAATTTTAAATAAATTAAGTTAAGTTTAAATTTGAAAAATTAAGTTGAGTTATGAAATTAAGTTTTAAATTAAAAAAAATTAAGTAAAGTTTAAATTTGAAATATTTGAGTTAAATTTATGTTTTGTAAAAATTAAGTTAGGTCTTGAAATTAAGTTTTAAAATTTGACAATTTGAGTTAAATTTAAGTTTTGAAAAATTAAGTTAGGTTTTGAAATTAAGTTTTAAAATTTGAAAAATTGAGTTAAATTTAGGTTTTGAAAAATTAAGTTAAGTTTTGAAATTAAGTTTTAAAATTTGAAAAATTGAGTTAAATTTAAGTTTTGAAAAATTAAGTTAGGTTTTGAAATTAAGTTTTAAATTTGAAAAATTGAGTAAATTTAAGTTTTGAAAAATTAAGTTTTAAAATTTTGAAAAATTGAGTTAGGTTTATGTTTTGAAAAATTAAGTTGAGTTTTGAAATTAAGTTTTAAAATTTGAAAAATTGAGTTAAATTTAAGTTTTGAAAAATTAAGTTGAATTTAAATTAAGTTTGATTTTTTTAAAATTATGTTTTGAATATTATAAAATTAAGTTAAATTTACATTTTAAAAAATTAGGTTGAGTTTAACTTAAGTTTGTATTTTCAAAAATTAAATTTTAAATTTTGAATAATTAAGTTAGATTTAAATTAAATTTGAATTTAAAAAAATTGAGTTAGATTTTAAGTTTTGAATTTTAAATAAGGTAAAAATTTTAAATTTGATTCAATAAATTAAAATTTAAATTAATTTAGTTTATGAAGTTGGTTGGGTTTGACTAATTATTTTAGCTCCTAAGCATGTCCCTCATTTCCAAGTAACAAACCAAGGAAACCTTATCTGTTTTGTGAGATGCATCAAATTTTATCTTTTAATTTTAATTTGAAAGCTATAATTTGATTGAACCTTGGGTTAGATTCAAGTTTAACAATTAGGAAATTGAAAATAAATTTCAATAATCGGCTTCCAAGTCTTGGTGAGGCACAGGGGCCTTCTTGGTTATCGGAGCAACGACCCTTTCCTAGATAATGCCTTTTAAAGAAATTCTATTTTCATGTTACTCTTTGAGAAATCTTGGTCTAACTAGTCAAGGATGTGGCGAGGTAGCTTCAGCTAGTTCCACCGGGCTAAATAGACCAAATAGGGTACGCCTTACCCTACCTGACTCCTCAGACAGACTTCTATAACGTACTATCATCTCGCCACCCTAATACTAGGTTGTACAAGATTCAATCAAGTCAAGTCCTTATCTAACCATTTCTATTCCTAAGCATGACAATTTTTTCAGAAAAATAAATAAACAATTAAAGAAGCATGCAAGGAAAAACTCATTTAAGTATAAAAATGGTTTTTCCATTGACTCCCCCTAGATTAAAGACTCGATATGGACTATCTAGAATATGAATTTTATCCTTGGGGTTCCAATAGTGATTTGGTCATGCTTGATTAGTCAAGTTTAGTTTAAGGACCCATGCTGGGACTCGGGTGCTAGTATGGTTCAACATAGAATAGTATGATATATACCATGAGTTGGTTCTGTACCCAAGTCCTGATTGGTTAAGAACGACTTTCTATTTTCCAAGAATCATATCAAGATTCTTGGAACCCAAAGTAAACTGTTCTAGGGCAACTCTAAATTCCTTGACTTGTGTTTTCAAGGAGGAATTCTCTTCCTCAGGTTGTTGAACTTGAGTTGAGATTCCTTCCTGAACAGTCTCAGTCAAGGAGCTTGAGTTAGCCTCCTCCTTAAGGGCTTTTACCTCCTTTTGGAGTGACTCAACCTGGACGTTGACTTTTGCCAACTTACATGATAGATATGAAATTAAATCGTATAAGTCAGAATCAGGAAAACCTCTTACAGTGATTTGACCATCTTTTGACATTGAAAGTGTTCCGGTTCTGTGGCTTTCTTCCGGCTCTGCTTCGGACTCGGATTCGGTCGAGTTCTTCATCCTCTGAAGATGGCTCATCCTACGTCGCTTGGAGCACCTTCTTTCTCCGTGACTTCTTAGCCTCCTTTAAGTTGGGACACTTTGATTTAAAGTGGTGCTTCTTGTTGTACCTATAACAGGTGATGCCCGTCTTGCCTTTTTGACTCGTGCTTGGTTCAGTCGGATTAGCCTTTGATTGAACCATCTTCTTCTTCTTTCTCTGACCTTTGTTCATCTTGTAATGGTTCTGAGCTATTTTGATTAGCTCAGTGTAGTTGATACCGTCTTCGTCAGATTCCAAGTCGGAATTAGATTCGAGTATTAGTTACGGCTTTTTCTTCTTTATTTTGCCTACAACTTTACCTACAACAAGGGAAATACCTTTCTCGACTTGTGTAAAGTTAGTCTATTCATGTAATTCAAGCTCTGAAAATAATTCTTCTAGGTTAATTTTAGAGAGATCCCTTGAAACCTTGTAAGCATCCACCATAGATGCCCACAAAGTGTTTCTAGGAAAGAATTAAGGCGTACCTTATCAAGTCCCGATTTTCTACCTTATGGTCGATGGCGTAAAGATCGTTCATCAGCTCCTGGATGCATGTGTGAAGCTGTGCAGCGTTTTCACCGTCTTGCATCTTGATGTTGTAGAGCATGTTCAGGAGCAGATCCCGCTTGTTGATCTTGGTATCTAATGTCCCTTTGTGAAGCTCAATTAGCTTGTTTCAGAGCTACTTCGCACTGTTGAAGGGGCCGACGCGGTTGAGCTCCTCCTTCGTGAGGTCACACTAGAGGGTATGTATTTCCTTGGCGACAACTTCAAATTTCTTCTTTAAGGCAGCATCCCATTCAGTGTATCCTAGAAATTCACCTTATGCATTCTTTTGGATTTTCAGTCCGACCTGGATGATAATCCACATTTCCACCTGAGTTTTTAGGTGGACTTCCATGCGACTCTTCCAGTAGCTGAAATCCTCTCCTGAAAAGAGAGGGGGGGGCAGTGTTGTATCCTTCTTGCTGGGCCATAAGGAATCCTGAAAAAGACAGAAACAAAAACTTGTTCCAAGACTCGGTCTTGGATTTGTAATGCGGTATGAAAATATATATATGAAAAAAAATCCCGAGTAGTGTTGCATCAACTTCAAGAAATAAAAAAATTTATGATCGAAAAAAAAGAAACAAAAAATATCAAAAGGAGGAAAGAATACCTTTTCTGACTGAAAAACAACGAAAAATCCAAAAAATTGCTCAATTGGTTATTTCACTAAAATTGAGCAACCTGCTCTGATACTACTTATAGGATCGATGTGATCGATAGAGGGGGGGTGAATATCGATATAAAATTTTTTGGATTAAAACGTGAGTGAACACAGCAGAATAATAAAATGAACAAGTTAAAACAATGCTAACAAGCTTTGTTTTTTACTTGGTTCGGAGTCTATGACGACTCCTACTCCAAGTCTCACAGTCCCTGACTATTTTCATTGGGCAATTCTATAATATGTAAAATGAGTTACAGAGTATGAAGATTTATGTACAAACAAAAATGAAACATTATACCGACAACATTGGTGTTTCGTCTTTGAAGCAACGTGTTGTCGATCTCGTACTATTTTGGTGTAGCGAACTTGAGCACGGAAACTTGATCGCAGTGATTATGAATGATTGAATTGATGTCTGGAACTGAGGGGGCAAAACCCCTTTTATATTGGCACTCGGACGCCCGAGTGCGCATAGGGGTGCCTCCACGTTGCCAATTCGGCTGCGTCGTCATATGTTGACTCGGCCAAATTCTATCCTCTCCCAGGTGCTTGAGTGCTTTGGGGTACCTAAGTGTTGAAGTGGGCCGTCTAATCAGTGGCCACTAACTCAGCTTCGCCAACACTAAGCAAATTCTTCTGGGGCACCCGAGACCTCTTGGGTGCTTGGCTTCTCGGGTGCCTGAGTCCTCTCAAGCGCCCCCAATACGGCTAGATGATATTCTTAGCCTGCAATTAGAGTTAGTCCACGAAAACAATAGTGTATATAGAATTCATGAATATTTGACAGCCAGAGCTATTTGATCCTGACTTTGGATTTCAAAATAAGATTCTAGGTCGGACCGATGCCTACTGTTCCCTCTTCTGGGGAACGCGCCCTTACCTACTCTACTATGGAGAAGTTACCTTTTACCAACGGCACCTCCAATTGGACTTTTGCTCAGCCTCCAAAGCTCCCGGATCTCAAGATGTCCTTATCTCGACCCATCTCTATTTCTGTCCATTTTCCTCTCTCGCCTATGTCTTCTGGCCGATCTTCTGGATCAAGTCTTCGTACCCAATACTCAACCAGGACTTCGTACTCAATCCTGCAGGTCATGACTTCGTACCTAGTCAAACTTGGACTTTCTTGCACACTTAGTAAATACGTTAGATCACAACACAAACTTAACTTTGAACCCTTTGCATTATCAAAACCAGGTTCGATCTGGTACTTTCGGCACCAACACAGTTCGAGGAAATCGTGTCTACTGTTAGCTAGTAAACAAACAAATCTTCAAAAGAGAAGGTTCAAAGGTAATCCTACCTATTCTATACTTGACACGACTACTGAATGCTATCACATATCCTATTTCTTTTTTTCCATGTAGTTTCGCTCAGCAGAATCCTCATGATAACAATCAGGTACTATCTTAGTTTTCCGTGATCCAATAGTGCTTGGTGGTGATCAAGATCTGCGGGTATATCTGGGAAACAGACAACCCGAAAAAACCTCGAAGCACAGCCGCAGGTGGAGCGAATCAGTTTTAAGGAAACTACATTGAGAGTAGGCCTCGGTATCCCACTCGGCATCTTCTTCCCTACTTGGCAATCGGGAGCCTTCAACCTGACTTAGCACTCAGGAGCCTTCTTCCCGACTCAGCGTTCGAGATTCATCTTTCCGACTCAGCACTCAGGGACTTCCATTACCGACTTGGCAGCTTGTTTGGGAGTGCCATGAAGATCCATTTGGCAATAGTCGGGGACACGTCTTCTCAACTTGTGAGCACTCAGAAGCATTTTGCTTCCCCATGGGATCCACTTAGGACCAACTCGACTTCCACTTGGGACCAACCTGATATCGACTTGACAACCTCATCCCGACTTGCAGCATTTTGAGCCGAGAATCTACACTCGGACTTGGGGTCGGGACTCGACGCTCGGACTCGAGAATTAGGAGGATTGGTTGTTGGCGGTCCGAACAAGTCGCTGATCAGGCAGTCGAGTGACAACCCAATTTAGACTAGTAATAACGTTCCGACCACCTGACGCTTGGCAAAATCAACCTTCTCTAGCAACCTAAGATTATTTGTTTAGGTCGTCTTGATAGATAAGTTGAAATTAAATTCTTATAATTTTAATTCAATCCAAATATCTCCGATAGATCGTCCAATAAAGATTAAAGTACATTTGAGAATGTTTTATAGACAAAGAGAGAGCTTGTATTTGGGAGTATTAGAAGTACATATATAAATTTATTTCTATTAATGTTAAGGGAGCAATATAAGACAGTTTAATAGATTTGTTGTAGAACGTGTAATATCACATTTGTATGAAATTCATTATTCTTACATTTATACAAATTTGGATATATTTTTTCTACGTACATTGACTTAAAATAAATCATGTTATACTATTTAACTTCATTTGTGTGTTTATTGTATTGGTGATTCTTCTACCTATTATAAATACCTTTTTCTTTTCTTTGTAATCTACGTATTCAATCCTTTAGATTGATTAATTTTAAAGATCATTAATTAAAAAAATTTCCATCGTATATTGAAATAAATTAATAAATATTAATAAAGACCCATCTAGATAATTAAAAAAATGATTAATAAATTTTTTTTAATCTCAACAGCTTGATCTTAACAAAATTTTCCACCGACCACTAAGGTAAATCGAGAAGTACTCAGGGCAGACGGTCCAGAAGTCCAGCGTTCTAGGGTTAATGTCCCATTTGGAAATTTTTTTTATAAAATACACCGTACTGGGGATCGAATCATGAATATCTAAAATGATGATTAATCAGCCTACAACTACACCATATCTCATGAGCCCATCTAAATAACTACCATTCTTATACGTACTTCTCGCCCCTGGGATATGGTGCAGCAGTAGGGTAACTATAGTAGTTAATCCAGGCATCCGCGGTTCGATCCCCAACTAGGATATATTTTGGAGAAATTTTTCCTCCAAATGGGACGCGAACCCTGGGATGCTGGGCTTCTAGACTACCCACCGCGAGCGCTTCCTGATTTACTCTGATGATCGATGAAAAACTTCATGAAATCGGATCGATCATTCCAGATTCAATTTATCTGGTGCCTAATTCATCTTATTCTTATACGTACTTCTCACGAAAAAATCTCCTGCAATCCATTAAAATTTAAATTTTACATCCTTTTCAATGGACCTAACCATTACCCCAGAGCATAAATATCATATTTGAATCTAAGATATATGAGTTACTCTACCAAGTTGTTGGGGAGCTATCTTAAATTAATCTCATTTATAACATCCGAGACATATTAATCGATGAACTCATTTTCAAATTAATCCAGCTCCAAAATGACAAATCCCAGCCCACCACCACAACCAACATCACCACCATCAACAACTAAGTCTATATCACACTACATTAATCCCAGCTAGATAGACATAGGTCTAGGAGTTAAAACCTAGCAAGGGTTGTAGTATGTCTACTCTTCCTATACACTAGTCACAATATCTAGGCTAGTAGCTCCCATAATTTACCTCCTCCATATTAACCTTGAGACGGATTAGCGGGGGTGTGGAAGAGCAAATTATCTTTTACCACCTATATCACACTACATTAGATCAATCTACTTCGCCACTAATGCAAATAAAGCATCCCTCGAGTGGATACATGCCTAGTAAAGTCTTCATCTATAGGGTGGTAAACAAGTCAAACTAAACCAAACCAAACCAAACCAAACCAAGCTGAGCAAAGCTATGATGTTCAAGCTAATTTGATAAGGCAATTGAGTTGAGCCGAGCCGAGCCGAGCCGAGCGATGGTATTTGTTGGTGCTAGTATGGCTAGAGAGGGGGGGGTGAATATAGCCGGACTTAGAATTCTTGAACTTTTAGGTTTTCTGCACTTGGATGGTTAGCAATGCAAGCAATACAAAGTATAACAGCAGAAACAAAGTGCAGAAACTAGATAGACAAAACTAAGCACAAGCTCTAAACGCTAACAAAAAAGATTTACAAGGTTCGGGATAACTTGCCCCTACTCCTTGGCATGCTCGTAAGGTGGGCGATCCCTTGATCGTCGGCAAATCAAGCCCCGGAAAATCCGGATAAATGGAACCTCCTTCTCGGTGGAGTAACCTCTCCACAACGTTTCAATCAGTATGAAGGAATTAAGCATAGAGAAACTCGAGAAGGTTTACAGAGCACTTAGAACAAACGGAACACAGAAGAACTCTCCACCGAGCTCCACTTAGCACAGATCTCACGCAAGAACTCCCTGCTCTTCGTGTCTTCTTGCTGATGGACTCGCCAAGCTCCTTGTCTCTTCCAAGTGCTCACGTATCAGAGTATTTGCTCAAGAGTATGATGAAAGTTGTCGCTCAAGTGATTCATAGTTGCTTGCTCAAAGAGATGGATCAAAATCTTGGAAAAACTTCTTCACCACAAGCTCTTAAGTCTCTGCCCAACACCCAGGTCACAGGCGCGCCTCTGCAGCTCCCAGCTCGTCTGCAACAGCCTCAGCTACTCCTGACCTCCTCTGGACTCACTGAACTTTCCAGCCAAGCCCAGGTTAGCTCGTCAGCTTCCAGCCGTTGCCAGCCCGCGCCATCCGTTGTAACCTGAGAACAGAAAATGTCCAAACTGTCGTAGCAAAATACTTCAGTTGACTCTCCTTAAGTAAGCCCTGAGTTACCTGCACACTTAGCAGATGATTAGCATAACAAATCAATAGAGAATCAAGTATCAGTAAACTCAGAACAGATATCAGTAGTGTATCAGCAGAAATCAGAACGCGATCAGAACTCTGACAATGCTTTATAATTAAAGCTGTCAGCTACTGATCGGTCCCTAGACCGATCAGGATAGGCTTAGTCCGATCAGGCTCCAGCCTGATCAGTCCCCAGTGAGAAATCCGAAATCGTGACTTTTTAGTGATCTGTCACCAGACCGATCCAGCACTAGCTGGGTTTCCTCCAGCTTCTTTCTGCCACACCCCTGATCGGTCACCAGACCGATCAGGGTGTACCCTAATCAGTCTGCGGACCGATCAGGCCACTCTCTGACCGATCAGGCTCCAGCCTGATCGGTTATAGTGAAAAGCTCGCGACAATTGATCGTTCACCAGAACGATCTGAAGGTCTCCCTGATCGGTCACCAGACCGATCAGGAGCCGAACAGAAAAGCTTCTATTCTCTCCCTGATCGGTCACCAGACCAATCAGGAGCCGAACAACCAAAGTCTCTGTATGCTCCCTGATCGGTCACCAGACTGATCAGACATCACTGGATCGGTCACCAGACCGATCCACGAAGGAAGTTTGTGCCAACTTCCCTGATCGGTCACTAGACCGATCCAGCCAATGCCAATTCCACTCTAAGTCAAGAGAACGGGCTCCCAGCCATCTTTGACTCGTGCTCAGTCCCCCGGACCAAGACTTCATGCCCAGTTTCACTCACCGGGACTTCATCCAACCTAGCTTCCCAAGCTAGGACCTGGCTTCACTCACCAGGATTTCATCCAACCTAGCTTCCCAAGCTAGGACCTGGCTTCACTCACCAGGATTTCATCCAACCTAGCTTCCCAAGCTAGGACCTGGCTTCCCAAGCCAGGGTTTCATCTAACCTAGCTTCCCAAGCTAGGACCTGGCTTCCCAAACCAGGATTTCATCAACTAGCTTCCCAAGCTAGGACCTGGCTTCCCAAGCCAGGGTTTCATCCACCCGGCCTTACTCACCGGGAGTCGTGCCCAGTCCCCGACCAGGACTTAAACCAGACTAATCTTGTTAACCTAAACTAAAATCGGTGTCAACTCCAAAACAATAATCAGGGTCAGATGCATCAACAATCTCCCCTTTTTGTTGTTTGACAACCCGATTTTAAGTTTAGGGATTTGAAAACAATTGTCTCAAATTTCACTATCGTAGGAGAATCAGGATCCTCCCCCTACAATAGTTAAATTCATAATTATCCCAAACTTAACTCACCAACTCTCTCCCTTTGTCAAACACCGAAAAGGGTATAGACTGGTTGTTACGTTTTAAAATTCTCCCCCTCAAACCTAGGGTTTTCCCAAAACAAATAGAGGATGTGAATAAGTTTTAAGGGCATATGAAAATATATGATAAAGATTAAGCAGGATAAAACAATCATATGCATCATATGAACCTGAAAGTGAACAACATAAACATACGATAGTAGTCATAAAGAGAAATCCAGTCAGATAATCATAGCATGAAACCATAGCCACATAGTCAAGCTCATCATAAATCCAAAATAGTCAAATAGTTAGATGCATAGTAATGCATCAAAACATAGTCAAAAACATCACCAAGTCATAACAGTCAAATAGCAAATCATGAATACAGCTACCATCAATCCTCGGCAGGGGGGTCATCAGTCTGCATGGGGTCATATGCAGTGTCATCGTCTAGTATTAAGGACCTCGGGGCCGTACTACCGGAGGGCGCAGCTCCTGGAAATGTATGCTGGCGCCACTCCTCGTACCATGTCTGCTGTGGGAGCGGATCCCAGAGACGTCGGACTCTAACGCGAGTAAACTGCGATCGAAAGACCGAAACTCAGACCGGATCTCCGGTCGCCAGAGCACGGAGATACGAAACTCGTGCTGCATCGTCTACTCCAGCTCTGCAACCTGCCAGCGGATATCGGGATCTGGGTCGTACTCATAGTCCGCTGCTGCGACGGGCGCCTCCTGATGTGCAGCCGGAGCTGCTAGTACCTGAACATGTGCGCCCCGAGGTAGCTCGCCTAGACCTCGCCCGTCCTTCCAAACACGACCGTGACCCTGAGGCCCAACAACGATGCCAGACTTGGCAAACACACGTTTACCAAGTTGGCAATCCTGTCGAACCATGGGCACTGTCCAACCCTTGGTCACATCAACACCAACTGACTGAAGCCAGTCAGTAATGACGTGACCGAAAGGCATGTAAACAGTGCGACGGCTGGGCTCTCGATAGGAGATGATAGACTGGAAGATTCTCTCCATAATGTCAAAATCCAAGTGGCGATGCATGCTATGAGCATCAGATAATGATATGGGCGAATCTCAGTAAGGGGTTTGGAGGTAATTGGCAGAATGCATTGAGTGATGATCTTGAAAAGAATATAATCGATAGGAGAAAGACGAAGGGCCGCAAAGGTAGAAAATCAGGCCCTAACTCATCGGGGCCAGCTAGCCTAGGATGGCCAAAGAAGTGCTCATATATGGTATCGGGGGTGACTCCCTCAAATGGAGGGAGTAAAGGATCAGAGAGCTCAAGGTAGATGGAATAGAAATGTTGCGATCGCTGACCGCCAAGAAACTCAGCCAAAACATCGTAGGAAAAATCAAAATTTCTTTTAGCTACCCGAGTGATAAAGTCGAAACCCCCTTGAGGTCCTTGTTTCAAATTGTTGTAGAATTCCGACACGAGGTCATAGTTGATTGTCCGCTCAAGGGAAAGGAGGAATTCAAGGTTGTAGAAGTCAACCACCTCCTTAATAGAGGGGCAGTGGTCATATAGAAAACATCTATCAATAGACCTACACGGAAGGAGTTTGAAAGTTCTAGATTGAAAAGCTTGCTCAAAGGCAGCATTAGGAAATCGAGAACTCAAAGAAGGTTGAGGCATATGAGAGGGTACTGACGATGAAGGGCCTTTGCCCTTCGAGGTCCCCGCAGCGGGTTCCTTGCCTTTGGAAGATCTTCTAATGTTGGAATAAGAGTACATCATTCAATTGAGTCATAAGAATGATCAAAAGAAGGTAAGATCAAGACACATAATTTTTTGAGAGTAGATTTAACCAGTAAGGTTAAGGGTCATGACAAGGTCACGGCACAACCCAAAGTGAACCACACAAGATTGATCATGTAATGTAAGGTTTGATCAATAATCAGGTGACAATAAGGTTTGATCATATGGGTAAGGGAGTCACGGCACACACCAAAACGAACCACAAAATCAAACATCAAGATTAGTTCACCAAGAATTATGATTTCTGAAGTAATCAACAAGGTGAGGGTAGAAGAATCTTACTTAGGTGCCATATTGGTGAGCGAATGTCTTGGAAAGAAAGCTCAGAGGTTGCACAAGAGGTTCTCAGAGAACTCTCAGAAGTCTTGCGCAAGAAGGAGAAATGCAGACTAAGCTGTAGCTCACGTGAAGAGCACACAGATCCTCTAATATTTTGCGCAGCTTGAGCAAAACAATAGACTCAGAAACTTGCTGGCACGGAGAGAGCTCCCAAGCACTTGACCTCCAGAGAACAAAGATCTCGCTGAAGGAAGGACTCGCCGAACATGCGCAGAAAGGAAGATGAAGAAGGGGATCGCAAGAACTCATAGGAAAAAGGACTCTGGTGTGATTTGGAAGGGTCGGCTAGGGTTGAGGAAGAGTGGAGACATGATTAAACGAGTTGGTGGACCGATCATCAACCAGAATTTATTGCGATCGACCGGATCACCGTTCGATCCAGGAACGCCCAGACCGATCAGGCTCCAGCCTGATCGATCTTAAACTCATTTACTGAATGTCCGCAATACAATTCACAGCATGAGAGAATTTGTGATGAATTCACAACTAGTGATTATCTCTACATGTGCAATTGTGAAGTATTGAAATTGTCCCTAGTCGATGAATTGATAAATACGGACACTATCAATTCTGTTGAGACTAGCATGGGTTATTCTCTAATCAGCTGATTCTCACTGGCTGGTGACATTGGGATGTCCGGAGATAAACATGAATGCTAGTTAAGGGAACTAGTTCATTGGAGTGACTAGCTGTAAGACTTCATATGGTAATCTACATATAGATATGTCAATGAAGTTCTTACTACAGCTTAAGTGCGATGTTCCTTTGACTTGCGGTGTTCAAGTCATCTTGGTCATGAAGACTTATACTTTGACATCTTAAGCAAGCATCTCCAAGGAGGTGTGGACCCAGGATGGTTGGGTATAAGCCGAAGTGCCCGAAGATGTTTGAACAGCCTACAAAGGATTCACCACTCCTTGCGAGGGGATGTATACCCAAGGCCTATCGTCGGATTGTTACTCGAAGCCTCTGGCACGAGCATGACATGTTCAGAGTATGAATCTCTTAAATACATGAGAGTAATTAGAATCCGTAGGACGAGAAAAATATTGCTTGGGCTAGGTGTGACGTAGTCAGCCTAGTGGGGACTGACACACAAAGACCGTGTCCTGAACCAAGTGGGTATAAGATGGTGAAGGGAATGAGGCACGATTCATTAAAGCTGCTGAAGGGTTTCAGAATAGTTTCTGAGGTCAACCGTTGATCTTTCGATTAATTGGGGATCATGATGTACTACTAGGTGTCACTCATGATCGTTCTATAATTGGTTAATTATAGACGGCCAACATAAATCGAAAGCCTATTTAGTCACACGCACTACGAGTAGTCCGAGGAATTTAAAACGAGTTAAAATTGGATTTTCCAATCAAGAGAGATAAGTCGAATCTGAATTTTTCAGAGACGCATCGGAAGCATAAAATGGCTAAGTCTTTTGAAGACTTATTGAACGAATTAAATGAGTTTAATTCGTGAGATCGTGGCTTGGGTTTGGCCGGCCAAAGAGGGTCCCCACCCTCTTTGTTTGGCCGGCCACAATAAGAGGGAAGAACCAAATTGTTTGGTTCAAATTTATAAAATAAACCGCGCGTGGTTTGTCTTATAAAATTATGGATAAAGAAATTTGTATAAAGAAATTTGTATAAAGAAATTTATATAAAGAAATTTATATAAAGAGATTTATTTATCATGGAAATTAAAATAAACCTTGGAATGGTTTATTTTATTTTATAAAATCAATAATGGATTGATTTACCATGATAAAGAAATTTATATAAAGAAATTTATATAAAGAAATTTCTTTCCATAATAAAAGGGGAGACATGGTTGTTTTTATTATAAATTAAGTTATAATAAAAACTTGGCATAACGGAATAATTCATAGAAAAATTTATAAGATAAATTTCTTATGAAAAATTTATTCCGTTAAGAGGAGACTTGGCTATTAAGAGACTACTATATAAAGCTACCAAGGCAAGGTTTGGAAATCAATCCAAGAGATCAAGGATTCTTGCCTAGCCTCTCTTCCTCATCTTCTCTCCCTCTCCCTCCTCTAGTGGCGCCGGCCCTAGAGGCCCTTCCCCTTTGCCGTGAACTTCCACCACCAAGAAGAAGCCGAAGAAGAAGAAGAAGCGGGCGCGACTCCTTCCCTCCTCCCGGAATCTTGATTCCGTTCTTCGTTTGGTGGTTAGTTTTCCATCTCTCTCTTGGTATTCTTGTCGTGCCTTTGGAGAATCTAGTAGTTCTTGTCGGCACGAAACTCGTGGCTTTGCGAAGTCATCCCGAAGAAAACTCGGCATGGACGCAAATAGAAGCGGAGCTTCCAAGGGACGCTACGGTTGGATCTCGTCCCTTTCTACGAGTTACGCGAGGTATTAAGTAAATTAGTTTACTTTCTGCAAAATTTTAAATGTATGATCATGTCTCCACAACATAAGGTTGCATGCTAGATATATGGTTAAAATAATTTGAGAAATTATTTATGCTAAACCTTCCGCTGCACGTAATTAAATTTTAAAATTACGAACCCGTATCCATGTCAACATGCACCCGGTCCCAATAGTGGTATCAGAGCCAGTTAGTGTTCGACATAATCATATAATTATTTTGCGGAAAACTTTGTCATGATCTCAATTTTGAAAAATTTTCTAATTATGATAAATTTTAGATTTAGAATTTCAAAGTTTGGAAATCCTCATGAAATTTCGCAAACTTGTGAAATATCCTAGTTTCTGAAATTTTATGATAATTGTGAAAACTTCCCGTTTTTGGAAACTTTCCAATTTTGGAAATTTCCTATTTTGGAAATTTTTCGATTTTGGAAATATGTAAGTTTTCTTTGTACCAGAAACTTACAATTATTCTGAAAACCTATTATGAAATCTCGCAATTTTGGGCACTTTCTTTCAAGAAAGTCTAGACAAATTTATAGATTATTAATTGACAATTAAATTCGAATAGGTTTTAAATTATTAACAAAATTCTTTATTTTGGATTGAGCCTCGGGGAGCCGTCCAATTTAAAGTTAATTGTTGTATTTTAATTTCCTATTTTGAATAAAATTGTCATGTTTAATTTGGTTACGCCTCGGGGAGCGGACCAAATTAGATTTACAATAAATTCCTTTTTTTGGGTATCTGAGCCTCAGGGAGCCACCTAAAGAAAATAATTTGTTGAAATTAATAAATCCATAAATAAAATATGTAATCAAATCTTGGAAATTTTGAGGTGATTCTCAAACGATAATTTCCTTATTTGATTTAAGAGGTGATGCTCTTACATATTGTTGTCTCCAAAATTAATTAGGAAAATGGTTTCCTATAGAGTTTTCTTAAATAAGATTTTCATGAAAATAATATATGATTGAATTAAGGGAATCTGTCTCTTAATTTAATAAGATTTGATTTAGAGAAATCAAAGTCTTAAACATATTATTTCCGAAATTGATTATGACAATTTAGGAAATTGTTTCCCAAAACAATTCCTTTGAATAAAGTATGAAATTAAAATTAGGAAATCCGGTTCCTAATTCAATTAATGAGACTTGATAAATTAAGTCACATACATACTTTATTAAGGAAATCGTTAGTACATGACATAATTATATGTCATGAATGTGCTTAGAAAAAAAAGGATGAGACCCAAACCCCCTTACAATATATTAAGGCTAACACCTTCCATTAATATGGTTAGAACCGGAGTTTTGTTTCTCGTTTGGGTTGATGGACACATCCATGCCCGGCTTGAACCTCAACATGTTCAAACCATGGAATTAGTTTATGATTAATATAGTTGGAGTCAGAGGTCAATCCTTAGTTTTGGTTGTTGGACACATCCAAGCCTGACTAAACGGTTGAATGAGCTCCAACCATATTAAAACTATTTCTTGATTAATGGGTCAGCCTTAAGCTTGGAGCATCGATTTGTTGTGTCACAGCCAAGGTCGATGTAAAGAGAGGTGCAGTTGGGTGCTATGTATAATGTTCCATACTTGTTAATGAGTTAACAACCCAATGATTTATGCAAACATTCAATTAGTTGATAGCATAAAGTGATAGTTACATATATGTGATATGTAATCGGTATAATCACCTACCTTCATAGCTAAGAATAACTTGATGGCCACAGCCATGGTTGTTCTTATCTATGGTTGGATATCAACCTATTTGGAGATGTTCCTACGATCTCCCGAATTGATAAAAAGGGTTATTCAATTCGAAAAATTAAATAGGATTTAATTAATGTATGTTGATGCATTCTTTATCATTCTTCTCACATAAGCTCAATTTGTATTTCTAGGATAATCACTCGATCATGTCTTCTCTGAATTTGCGTTCCATTTTGGACACCAATAAACTGACTGGGCCAAACTTCATGGACTGGCTTCGAAACCTGAGGATAGTCCTCAAGGCAGAGAAGCTTGCTTATGTCCTTGAAGATCAACTTCCCAACCGTCCTCCAGAAGATGCAACTCCAGACCAGTTAGTGGCCTATCAGAAACATGTGACCGATTCTGAACTTGCGAGTTGCATCATGCTAGCCTCTATGGTACCTGAGCTACAAAAGCAGCATGAGCATATGGATGCTTATACCATCATCTTCCATCTTCATGAGTTATTTGAAGAGCAGGCGAGATCCGAAAGGTTCGAAGTCTCCAGACTCCTCTTCACCTCTAGGATGCAGGAAGGCACTTCTGCCTCACAGTTTGTGTTAAAGATGTTGGGGTACATTGAGCGACTGAGCACACTCGATTTTGCAATGGATCATGAACTAAGTATTGACTTAATTCTGCATTGTTTGCCCAAAAGTTATTCACAATTTGTGATGAACTATCGGATGAACAAGCTGGAGACTACCATTCCTGAGTTGCTCAACCTGCTGAAGACTATAGAGCCTTCTGTGAAGCAGGATCAAAAGACGGTATTGTTAGTTGGTTCCTCAAAGAAAGGTTCTAAGAGGAAGACCAAAGAACAGAATAAGGGAAAGAAGAAAAAGGCCAAAAAGACTGAAAAGACACCAAAAGGCACTTGCCATCACTGTGGCAAGGAGGGTCACTGGCGAAGAAACTGCAAGGTTTATCTTGAGTCCTTGAAGAAGAAGGCATCCGATGCCCCATCCTCTTCAGGTATCTTCGTTATTGAATGTCACTCTATTTCCTCAACCACCTGGGTACTTGATACTGGGTGTAGCTCACATATATGTAATGGCATACAGGGGCTAAGGAATAGAAGAAGACTCGTCAAGGGAGAAGCGAATTTGCGAGTTGGAAATGGAGCAAAGATTGCTGCTGTTGCCATCAGAACATATTTGCTAAAGCTTCCTACTGGACGTGTCTTAGAATTGGATAATTGTTATTTTGTTCCTTCGTTAATAAAGAATATTGTATCTATTTCATGTTTGAATGAAAAGGGTTATCATTTAACTTTTAGTAACAATTGTTGT
Source organism: Boesenbergia rotunda (assembly GCA_024364735.1). Classification (NCBI taxonomy): domain Eukaryota; kingdom Viridiplantae; phylum Streptophyta; class Magnoliopsida; order Zingiberales; family Zingiberaceae; genus Boesenbergia; species Boesenbergia rotunda. Next base: position 82,122 of record JAGFNQ010005585.1, on the reverse strand, counting down.
TACATAACTTTAAATGGTGTTCTTTATGGGACCGGAACTTTGTGCAATGGTATCTACACGTTAGATTTATCCGGTGACGTTTTCAATATCGAAGTTAGCAACAAACGTGCTCGAATAGATAATCGAATAGACTCCTATACGTGGCATTGTCGTCTTGGCCATGTAAGTAAGAAACGCATGACCAAATTACACCGATGTGGAATTTTGGAATCATTTAAATCCGGTTCATTTGATACATGCGAATCATGCTTGAAAGGCAAGATGACCAAATTACCCTTTTCCGGAAAAGGTAATCCAGTGGGAGAATTGCTTGGTCTAATACATACTGATGTATGTGGACCAATGTCAACTCTTGCACAAGGAGGCTATAGCTACTTCATTACCTTTATCTATGATCACTCACGATTCGGGTATGTGTTCTTGATGAAACACAAATCTGAAGCTTTTGAGAAATTCAAAGAGTTCAGAAATGAAGTAGAGAAACAGCTTGGCAAAAGTATTAAGATACTTCGATCCGATCGGGGTGGTGAATACTTAAGTCAAGAGTTTCAAGATTATCTTAGGGACAATGGGATATTGTCTCAATGGACTCCGCCATATACACCACAGCATAATGGTGTATCTGAGAGGCGTAACCGAACCTTGATGGACATGGTTAGATCTATGATGAATCATGCAACTCTTACTAAATCATTTTGGGGCTATGCGCTTAAGACAGCTGTTTACTTGCTAAACAGAGTCCGACCAAGGTAGTCTCTACTACTCCATATGAGATGTGGAATAGTAAGAAACCTCACTTAACTCACCTTAAGATATGGGGTTGTCCTGCTTATGTGAAGCGGACTGTATCAGACAAATTGGATGCTAAGTCTGATAAATGTCTATTTATTGGATACCCTAAGGAAACGAAGGGTTACCAATTCTATCATCCCTTGGAACAAAAGGTGTTTGTTTCAAGGCATGTTGTATTTCTAGAAAAAGAATTTCTTTTACAAGAAAACAGTGGGAGTGGCATTGAACTTGATGAAGTTCAAGAAACTCCAATAGACATTACAGAGACACCTAGTCTAGACCCACAACCAATAACTCATAATGATGAGCTATCAGTTGAACCTAAAACAACACCACCTCTTCGTAGGTCTGATAGGACACGCAATATTCCAGAGAGATACGGATTTCTCATAAGTGAATCGAACGACGTGTTACTCATAAGCGATGACGAACCTATCAGTTATGAAGATGTTCTGAAAAGTTCAGAAAGGGACAAATGGCTTGAAGCCATGAAGTCGGAAATGGATTCCATGTACGAAAACCAAGTATGGGACTTGGTCAACCCACCTGAAGGGATTAAGCCCATAGGGTGCAAGTGGGTTTTCAAGAAGAAAACTGACATGGAAGGTAATGTTGTTACCTTTAAGGCTAGATTAGTGGCAAAAGGATATCGTCAGAAACAAGAAATTGATTATGACGAAACCTATTCGCCAGTAGCTATGCTTAAATCCATTCGGATGCTCCTGGCCATAGCAGCTCATTATGATTATGAGATATGGCAAATGGATGTGAAAACAGCTTTCCTTAATGGAAACCTGCTTGAGGATGTATACATGATACAACCTGAAGGTTTCACATCGGTTGACAAAACTAAAATATACAAGCTTCGACGATCCATATATGGACTGAAGCAAGCATCCAGGAGCTGGAACATCCGTTTTGATGAGACAATCAAAGAGTTTGATTTCTCACAAAATCCTGACGAACCTTGTGTGTACAAGAAGGTTAGTGAGAGTGCAGTCGTATTCCTAGTGTTATATGTCGATGACATATTGCTTATAGGAAATGATATATCAGTCTTACAGTCGGTTAAAATTTGGTTGTCCAAAACTTTCTCCATGAAAGACCTGGGAGAAGCAACCTATATCCTTGGGATTAGAATCTATAGAGATAGATCAAAACAGTTACTTGGTCTTTCGCAGTCTACATATATAGACCGAGTGCTAAAAAGGTTTAGCATGTCGGAATCCAAGAAAGGTTACCTTCCCATCAGGCATGGGATCAACCTTTCAAAGTCTATGTGTCCGCGCACAGAAGACGAGAGGATTTGCATGAATAAGATTCCTTATGCATCCGCGATAGGATCTATCATGTATGCTATGTTATGTACTAGGCCCGATGTATCGTATGCTCTGAGCGTCACGAGCAGATACTAGTCTAATCCAAGAATGGATCATTGGGCGGCTGTCAAGACAATCCTTAAGTACTTAAGAAGAACTAAGGATGTGTTCCTAATAAATGGAGAAGGAGATATGGTAATACGTGGGTATACAGATGCCAGTTTCCAGACAGATAAGGATGACTCCAAATCTCAGTCTGGATACGTATTTACTTTGAATGGAGGCGCAATAAGTTGGAAGAGTTCCAAGCAAGACACTGTAGCGGATTCTACCACGGAAGCGGAATATATTGCGGCTTCGGAAGTAGCAAAAGAAGCAGTCTGGATCAAGAAGTTTGTCTCGGAACTTGGTGTGGTTCCAACCATTGATGAAGCAATACCGGTTTACTACGACAACAATGGAGCTATTGCACAAGAAAAGGAACCAAGGTCTCATCAGCGATCCAAACACGTGCTTCGCCGCTATCATCTGATCAGAGAGATTATAAGTAGGAATGATATACAAATTGAGAAAATTCCCACTGAAAGGAATTTAGCGGATCCTTTAACTAAGGCCTTGCCTCAAAGCAAGTTTGAGGGTCATATTAGAGCCTGTGGTATTGGATACCGTAGCGATTGGCATTAGGCCAAGTGGGAGTTTGTTAGTAATATGAGAGAAGTGTCCTAAGGCAATCGCCTTATGATTGTAATCATTTACTTTAATAAATGAATATACACTATTTGAGTATACATGTTCGTGTATTTGATTGAGATCTTAAACTCATTTACTGAATATCCGCAATACAATTCACAACATGAGAGAATTTGTGATGAATTCACAACTAGTGATTATCTCTACATGTACAATTGTGAAGTATTGAAATTGTCCCTAGTCGATGAATTGATAAATACAGACACTATCAATTCTGTTGAGACTAACATGGGTTATTCTCTAATCAGCTGATTCTCACTGGCTGGTGACATTGGGATGTCCGGAGATAAACATGAATGCTAGTTAAGGGAACTAGTTCATTGGAGTGACTAGCTGTAAGACTTCATATGGTAATCTACATATAGATATGTCAATGAAGTTCTTACTGCAGCTTAAGTGCGATGTTCCTTTGACTTGCGGTGTTCAAGTCATCTTGGTCATGAAGACTTATACTTTGACATCTTAAGCAAGCATCTCCAAGGAGGTGTGGACCCAGGATGGTTGGGTATAAGCTGAAGTGCCCGAAGATGTTTGAACAGCCTACAAAGGATTCACCACTCCTTGCGAGGGGATGTATACCCAAGGCCTATCGTCGGATTGTTACTCGAAGCCTCTGGCCAGAGCATGACATGTTCAGAGTATGAATCTCTTAAATACATGAGAGTAATTAGAATCCGTAGGACGAGAAAAACATTGCTTGGGCTAGGTGTGACGTAGTCAGCCTAGTGGGGACTGACACACATAGACCGTGTCCTGAACCAAGTGGGTATAAGATGGTGAAGGGAATGAGGCACGATTCATTAAAGCTGCTGAAGGGTTTCAGAATAGTTTCTGAGGTCAACCGTTGATCTTTCGATTAATTGGGGATCATGATGTACTACTAGGTGCCACTCATGATCGTTCTATAATTGGTTAATTATTATTGGCCAACATAAATCGAAAGCCTATTTAGTCACACGCACTACGAGTAGTCCGAGGGATTTAAAACGAGTTGAAAATTAGATTTTCCAATCAAGAGAGATAAGTCGAATCTGAATTTTTCAGAGACGCATCGGAAGCATAAAATGGCTAAGTCTTTTGAAGACTTATTGAACGAATTAAATGAGTTTAATTCGTGAGATCGTGGCTTGGGTTTGGCCGGCCAAAGAGGGTCCCCACCCACTTTGTTTGGCCGGCCACAATAAGAGGGAAGAAGCGAATTGTTTGGTTCAAATTTATAAAATAAATCGCGCGTGGTTTGTCTTATAAAATTATGGATAAAGAAATTTGTATAAAGAAATTTGTTTAAAGAAATTTATATAAAGAAATTTATATAAAGAGATTTATTTATCATGGAAATTAAAATAAACCTTGGAATGGTTTATTTTATTTTATAAAATCAATAATGGATTGATTTACCATAATAAAGAAATTTATATAAAGAAATTTATATAAAGAAATTTCTTTCCATAATAAAAGGCGAGACATGGTTGTTTTTATTATAAATTAAGTTATAATAAAAACTTGGCATAACGGAATAATTCATAGAAAAATTTATAAGATAAATTTCTTATGAAAAATTTATTCCGTTAAGAGGAGACTTGGCTATTAAGAGGCTACTATATAAAGCTACCAAGGCATGGTTTGGAAATCAATCCAAGAGATCAAGGATTCTTGCCTAGCCTCTCTTCCTCTCCTTCTCTCCCTCTCCCTCCTCTAGTGGCGCCGGCCCTAGAGGCCCTTCCCCTTTGCCGTGAGCTTCCACCACCAAGAAGAAGCCGAAGAAGAAGAAGAAGCGGGCGCGACTCCTTCCCTCCTCCCAGAATCTTGATTCCGTTCTTCGTTTGGTGGTTAGTTTTCCATCTCTCTCTTGGTATTCTTGTCGTGCCTTTGGAGAATCTAGTAGTTCTTGTCAGCACGAAACTCGTGGCTTTGCGAAGTCATCCCGAAGAAAACTCGGCGTGGACGCGAATAGAGGCGGAGCTTCCAAGGGACGCTACGGTTAGATCTCGTCCCTTTCTACGAGTTACGCGAGTTATTAAGTAAATTAGTTTACTTTCTGCAAAATTTTAAATGTATGATCATGTCTCCACAACATAAGGTTGCATGCTAGATATGTGGTTAAAATAATTTGAGAAATTATTTAAGCTAAACCTTCCGCTGCACGTAATTAAATTTTAAAATTACGAACCCGTATCCATGTCAACATGCACTCGGTCCCAACAACATTCCCAACTCCCTTCGTAAGAAACTAAACTCATTCTCGGGGAGTGGTTTAGTGAAAATGTCCGCTAGGTTCGATTTTGACTCTACATGTGAGAGTACAATATCTCCTCTAGCAACATGATCTCTAACGAAGTGGTGACGCACTTCAATGTGCTTGGTCCTAGAATGATGGACTGGATTCTTTGTTAGGTTTATTGTGCTTATGTTGTCACACAATACTTGCACACCCTGTAGGTTAATCCATAGTCCTCTAATGTGTGAATCATCCACAACAATTGTGATACACTCTCTCCCATGGTGATATATTCTGCCTCGGTCGTGGAGAGAGCAACACAATGTTGCTTCCGACTTAACCAACTCACTAGTGATGATCCTAAGAATTGGCAGCCCCCACTTGTGCTCTTTCAATCCAACTTGCACCCAGCATAGTCGGAATCAGTATAGCCAATTAGGTCAAAAGACTCGGTACGAGGATACCAAAGACCAACTCCAATTGTGCCCTTGAGGTATCTCAAAATTCTTTTAACAGCAATCAAATGAGATTCCTTGTCACAGACTTGGTACCTAGCGCACATACCCACAGCAACAATAATATTAGGTCGACTAGCTTTGAGGTATAGCAGACTACTTATCATGCTCCGGTATTGAATTAGGTCAACTGGTTTACCACTCTCATCATTGTCTAATAGTGTGTTTGTAGCCATGGGAGTGGTTACCTCTTTGGAATCACTCATGTTAAATTTTCGGAGCATCTCTTGAGTGTACTTTGATTGGTGCACATGGATTCCATCTAGAGTTTGCTTGATTTCAAGTCCAAGGAAGAAAGTCAATGTAACACCCCAATTTTTACAATTTGAGTACCTGGGAATTGTTTAAAGTTCGGGACGAACTTTTTATAAGATGTGTAGGATTGTAACACCCCAAAATTTCACCATGAATAATATTATGAATTCATGGAAAATTATTATGAAACATTAAGTAAATAATGTTACGAATTCATGGAAAATTATTACGAAATATTATGTGAATAATATTGTGAATTCATGGAAAATTATTATGAAACATTATGTAAATAATGTTACGAATTCATGGAAAATTATTACGAAATATTATGTGAATAATATTGGAAATTCATGGAAAATTATTATGAAATATTATGTAAATAATATTATGAATTCATGGAAAAATTATTATGAAATATCATGATGGATTTGGCTTAATAGGCTTGGATGTGGATTAGTGCAAAAGGTAATAAAAAGAAAATGTAGAAAGGAGGAAGCAAGGATTGAACCTTGAACCTCCTAGTTGCACTCTCCATGTCTTAACCACTACACCAAGTATTGTTTCTTGTTGAGAGAATAAGAAACATGCTTGTTAAGCGTGTAATAGTGAAAAGACATGTCTTTTCATGAGAAAAGTATAAATAAGAGAGGGAAGAGGTGTGAGTAACTTCCTCTTCTTCTTCCTTTCTCTTCCCCACCGAAATTCCTTCTTCTCCTCTCCTCTTTTCCATTTTTCGAAAAGTGCTCCCTAGGGTTCTAACCCTAGGGGATTGGAAGGAAGAAGGCTCTTGCCCTCTATTAGGGCCAAGGAGTCTAGAGAAGAAAGAGTAAGAGGAACCTTCACTTCTCCTTCAACCAAGGGTACCCTAAGGGACTTAAAGAAGTAGAATCTCAAGCGAATGGATGTAAGTATCCCCTCGCCTGCAGTGTAATGGTTATTGTATGTATTCTTCATGTTTTGCTTTTGGAAAAAGGGAGTCTTCCCTTTAGGTAAGTTTCGGCCACCCCCTTAAGGGGAGGCCTTGGCTACTTTTTGATGCATGAGGAGACCTTTGGGACTTAGGGTACATATGTATGATGATTTCCCATCATGATGTGATAAGGAAAAGTAGGGTTATCCACCCTACAAGTTTCGGCCAAGAGGAGAAAGGTTAGGTTTTTGGGTTGCTGGATTTTATTCCCATGATGCATGCTATATATGATATGTGATGATTGTATGGGATGTACCCTATGAGATATGCTTAGGGTTGCTATGATGATATGTATGTGCAAGTAATGTTTAAATGGAATATTGATTTGGAAACTAAATGTCCCTAGCATGTGATATTCGTCCAAGCATGAAATATTAGGTTTATAAAGGTTAAATTATCCTATGTGATATGATTATGTTAGGGAGATGATATGTGAATGCATGTGATGAACAAATGGAATGCTTGATTGGAAAAACTTGGACTTCCCTAGTGATGACTTTCGGCCAACCCTAGATTAGGGTTAGGGTTGCTTGATTTTCTCCCATGGTGCATGCTATAGTATGATATACGATATATATATATATATATATATATGTGATGCTTGTAGGGGATGTTTTGATGTCAAAAACCTAATCTACCCCTACCCTAGGACATTCAGCCCAAACCTTAGTTTAGGGCTAAGAATCATTCGATTAAACCATGAAGCATGCTACCACTTCCTATGATATGAATATGATTTATGTGACCAATCTTGTCATATATAAAATATGTTAAGTGGTTGAGTTATGATCCATGTATGAGCATGCCTTATAGCCCATGGGGCACCCTTATGAAATGCATGCTTTATACTAGGCTAGTTATCATGATTATGGATGCATACATATGCATAAGAATGAGCCTTGTAGGGCATGAACAAAGAAGGCTTAGGGCCTAAAGAATGCTTCCCTAGAAGGTTGGGACTAAGAGCATACTTTATGAAAATGAAGAACATGATAATTATTTTATTTTGTAATGGCTTGTACTATAGACTCTTAAAGCGAGTCAAATGATTATGATACTAGGCTGAAGGACTTTTGAGAAGGCCTAGTAAACCCTAGTGGTTCGGGATTAGCTACCTCGTTCCTATTTAGGGGCGCGCGCAAAACATGAAGTACAAGTCGGGCCCTAATGATTATGCTATATTCAAGTATTATGTTTATATGTTTTCAAAGAAACCTTCCTATGAAGTTAATATGCTTAGATGTTTAACATGCTTAAACACTTACCATGCTTGAATGTGATTTATTCTCTTATCTTTCTATGATATGGCTTTTGCGAGTAGGACAGGATCTTACTAAGCATTTGCGCTTACTAGTTTATATGTTGTCTTATGCTGCAGATAAGGGTAAGAGACACTTAAACTAAAGGAAGAGGCAGGAGGGCTGAAGATGTGTGGGGTGGTGGCTCGGGAAATAAAGATCTTCATATCTACAATATTATGCTTATGTTAACATTTCTTTAGTAATGAATGTTACACTTGGATTACTCATATACTTGACTATATTATGAGTTGAACCTATCATGTTATAGGTTGGTTTTGAACAAGCATGCTTAGTACTTTGTTATTAGTACTTTAAGAAAGAAAAAAAATTTATACGAATGATAGTACGTGACCCCGCCCCGAGAGTAGATATAAGGGCGGGCGTCACAGTCAACTCTCCCACTAGACTCATTTCAAATTCACTCTCCATGTGTCCAATAAATTCATTCAAATAGCCCTTATTGTCTGAGCCACAAATTATGTCATCGTCATACACTTGGGCTACAAATATATTGTCACCATCTCTTCGTAGAAATAGTGTAGGGTCTATTTGTCCTCTCACAAAGCCTTTTTCAATGAGAAATATCAACAACCGCTCATACCAAGCTCGGGGTGCTTGTTTAAGGCCGTAGAGCGCCTTCTTGAGCTTGAACACATGGTTTGGGAATTCGGTACTCTTAAACCCCGGAGGTTGTTCGACATAGACCTCTTCTCTTATTAAACCATTTAGGAAGGCCGATTTGACATCCATTTGATAGAGTTTGAAACCTCGATGTGCTACAAATGCAAGCATCAATCGGATGGATTCTAATGGTGCCATGGAAGCATAGGTCTCATCTTAATCAAGGCCTTCAACTTGACTGTAGCCCTTGGCTACTATGCGTGCCTTGTTTCTTACGATTTCTCCCTTATGGTTCAATTTATTTTTGAAGACCCATTTGGTTCCAATAATGGTGGTCTTCTTAAGTCTAGGGACTAAGTCCCAAACTTGGCTTTTCTCGAATTGACCAAATTCATCTTGCATGACAATAATCCAATCGAGATCATTTAATGCCTCGTCAATTTTCCTAGGTTCAATTTCGAAAATTAGGGCAACTTCATTAGCCTCATTCCTAAAGAATGATCTAGTCCTAACCCCATGGTGGATATCTCCAACAATTTGGTCTTGGGGATGACTAGAGGCTAACCTAGTTTGCCATGGTGTTGGTGGTGCTTCTTGGATGGTGTCACTAGACACAAGCTCAGCCTCAGGATCTGGCTGATCTATGGGTTGTCTAGGCTCACCGTCATCAGACTCATCACCGCCATCTACAACACTTGGACTTCCATCCAAACCTAGTTTCCTAAGTTTGAATTGAACTCCTTCGACATCCTCTGATTGATCATTTTCTTTTGGAATTTCCTTAAAAACAACATCAGAAGACTCTTCAACTAATCTGTACTTCTTGTTATAGACTCGGTAAGCTTTGCTAACGAGGGAGTACCCGACCAGTATCCTTCATCAGCCTTTGCTGTGAACTTTTCAAGATGGTCCTTGGTGTTTAGAATAAACACCTTACAACCAAACACCCTAAGATGTTTAATTGTAGGTGGTTTTCCAAACCAAAGTTCATGAGGAGTCTTTCCTAAAAATCTATGTATGAGGACTTGGTTTTGCACGTAGCAAGCTGTGTTCACAGCTTCAGCCCATAAGTAACATGGTAAGGAGTACTCATTGAGCATGCTTCGTGCAACCTCTTGTATGACCCGGTTCTTCCTCTCTACAACACCATTTTGTTGTGGTGTTCTAGGAGTAGAGAACTCGTGTCTATACTCTCTCTCTTGACAAAACTCTAAAAATCTTTGATTTTGAAATTCTCCCCCATGATCACTCCTAATTGTTTTAATTGTTGATGATTTTTCATTTTCAACTCATCTACAAAATAAAATAAAAACATCTAAGGTTTGATCCTTATATTTTAGAAAATAGGTCCATGTATATCTAGTGAAATCATCAATGATCACAAAACAATATCTACTACCATTCAAAGATATAATTGTACTACAATCAAACAAGTCCATGTGAAGTAAATCCAAAGTGGTAGAAGTACTTACAGTGCTTTTACCTTTGTGTGTAGATTTCGTTTGCTTACCCATTTGACATACATCACAAAGTTTGTCCTTTTCGTACTTGATGCTTGGTAAGCCACGAACTAGTCCCTTGTTGGCCAATTTCCGGATGTTCTTCATGTTCACGTGTGCTAGTCTCCGGTGCCAAAGGGTGGACTCATCTCCTCTTGACATGAAACACTTAACAGAAGCATTAATAGCACTTTTAAAAGAAACTTGATAAATGTTATCTACTCTTGTGCCTACTAGTACCTTGTCAAGTGTGTCATGTTGTCTAACTAGACATTGACTTGATTGAAAATCAATTGTGTAACCCGCATCACACAATTGACTGACACTTAGGAGATTAAATGTCATCCCCTTGACTAGAAGGACATTCTTAATCCTAAGACATTCGAATATTTGAATGTCTCCTATTCCTACAACCTAAAGACTACCATTGTTACCAAAGGAAACATTACCTCTACTTTTTCTTTGAAGGGTAGTGAATAAGGAACTATGACCGGTCATATGTTTGGAGCGCCCACTATCAACGAACCAAGTTGATAGATGCTCGCCCTCAATCACAGCCTACACAATACGAAAGATAGAAGATTTAGGTACCCAAATCTTGGGACCTAAGACACCTACAATGCAAGACTTAGGTACCTATGCCTTGACCACTTTCCTTTGAACCCTAGGAGTCTTAAGTGGTCTAACATCAGTCCTAGACATCAAGGAAACAAATGATGGTTCTTTAGGTCGGTAACCTATACCGGCCTTGTTGTAAACCACCCTTTGTGCATTTAGAATCATATCTAAAGTCTTTAAGCTAGTTGAGAATTTCTCAAGAACACTCTTGAGTCTTTCAACATCACTCTTCAAAGATTTGTTCTCATCTTCTAACATTTCTACATGCAAGTCATCAATATCCTCATCCCTAGAGGATTTCAATTGTTCAACTTCTACTTTCAATGATTTTACCTTTTCTTTTGACTTCTTTAACAATTCGGTTAAACATGCAATGGTTCTATAGCATTTATCTAGTTCGGGAGAAATTACCTCTTCATCATCCGAAGATGATGAAGCTGCGTTTGAGGAGTCCATGGATTCATCACTGCTCTCCTCATCTTCAATAGCCATGAGTGCTACATGGCGTGTACTCTTCTCATCATTCTCTTCTTCGGATGAACTAGAAGACGATTCATCCCATGTGGCTTTCAAGGCCTTCTTCTTTTTCTTTGATTTCTCCTCCTTCTTTAGCTTAGGGCAATCTTTCTTGAAGTGCCCTTTCTTGCCACACTCAAAGCAAGTAATATTAGCTTTATCAATTTTTACTTCACTAGGGTTACCTTTACCCTTGTAGCGCTGACTCTTCCTTATCATCCTCCTTATGAAGTTGGCCATCTCGGAGGAAGAAGACTCGCTGCCATCCTCCTCGAACTTGGACTCGGACTTGGATGAAGACGAAGAGACTTCCTTCTCCTTCTTCTTCTCCTTCTTCTTGTTGGTCTTTCCCCTGCAACAAGAGTAATCCCCTTCTCCTTGGGGCCTTTGTTAGCCATCTCGTGTAGCTCCATTTCACAAAATAGATCATCCAATTTTACAATTGACAAGTCCTTAGAAACCTTGTAAGCATCCACCATGGATGACCACAAGGCATTCCTTGGAAAAGCTTTTAGGACGTATCTCACAAGGTCGTGGTTCTTGACCTTTTCGTCAATGGAGTGGAGACCGTTGAGAACTTCTTTGAATCTACTATGAAGTTCACTTACCGTTCCACTCTCCTTCATGGAGAGATTTTGTAATTGATTAAGAAACAAGTCCCTCTTGGCTATTCTCGAGTCTCGGGTGCCCTCATGGAGTTCGATGAGCTTGTTCCATAAATCCTTTGCGCTTGTGAAGGGGCCAACCTTGATTAGTTGGTCCTTGTTCATTCCACATTGCAAAGTCACCACCGCCTTCGCATCGGCTTCTCCTTTGCGGGTTTGCTCAGCCGACCAACGCGACGACTCCAACTCTTTTCCCTCCGCATCTCTTGGAGGGGTGAAGCCTTCCTTTACGGAGAACCACATTCCAATGTCTGTCTTGAGGTAGTACTCCATGCGAGACCTCCAATATTGAAAATCCGATCAATCGAAGAAGGGAGGTCGAGTGGTGCTAAATCCTTCTCTCAAAGCCATTATTGTAACAGAGCCCCAAGCTCTGATACCACTTGTTGGTGCTTGGATAGCTAGAGAGGGGGGGGTGAATATAGCCGGACTTAGAATTCTTGAACTTTTAGGTTTTCTGCACTTGGATGGTTAGCAGCAGAAGTAATACAAAGTATAACAGCAGAAACAAAGTGCAGAAACTAGATAGACAAAACTAAGCACAAGCTCTAAACGCTAACAAAGAGGATTTACAAGGTTCGGGGATAACTTGCCCCTACTCCTTGGCGTGCCCGTAAGGTGGGCGATCCCTTGATCGTCGGAAGATCAAGCCCCAGAAAATCCGGATAGAATGGAACCTCCTTCTCGGTGGAGTAACCTCTCCACAGCGTTTCAATCAGTATGAAGGAATTAAGCATAGAGAAACTCGAGAAGGCTTACAGAGCACTTAGAACAAAAGGAACACAGAAGAACTCTCCACCGAGCTCCACTCAGCACAGATCTCACGCAAGAACTCCCTGCTCTTTGTGTCTTCTTGCTGATGGACTCGCCAAGCTCCTTGTCTCTTCCAAGTGCTCACGTATCAGAGTATTTGCTCAAGAGTATGATGAAAGTTGACGCTCAAGTGATTCACAGTTGCTTGCTTAAAGAGATGGATCAAAATCTTGCAAAGACTTCTTCACCACAAGCTCTTAAGTCTCTGCCCAACACCCAGGTCACAGGAGCGCCTCTGCAGCTCCTAGATGCTCATCAGCTCGTCTGCAACAGCCTCAGCTACTCCTGACCTCCTCTGGACTCACTGAACTCTCCAGCCAAGCCCAAGTCAGCTCATCAGCTTCCAGCCGTTGCCATCCCGCGCCATCCGTTGTAACCTGAGAACAGAAAATGTCCAAACTGTCGTAGCAAAATACTTTAGTTGACTCTCCTTAAGTAAGCCCTGAGTTACCTACACACTTAGCAGATGATTAGCATAACAAATCAATAGAGAATCAAGTATCAGTAAACTCAGAACAGATATCAGTAGTGTATCAGCAGAAATCAGAACGCGATCAGAACTCTGACAGCGCTTTATAATTAAAGCTGTCAGCTACTGATCGGTCACCGGACCGATCAGAGTGATCCCTGATCGGTCCCCAGACCGATCAGGATAGGCTTAGTCCGATCAGGCTCCAGCCTGATCGGTCCCCAGTGAGAAACCCGAAATCGTGACTTTCTAGTGATTGGTCACCAGACCGATCCAGCACTAGCTGGGTTTCCTCCAGCTTCATTCTGCCACACCCCTGATCGGTCACCAGACCGATCAGGGTGTGCCCAGATTGGTCTGCGGACCGATTAGGCCACTCTCTGACCGATCAGGTTCTAGCCTGATCGGTTATAGTGAGAAGCTCGCGACAATTGATCGTTCACCAGAACGATCTGAAGGTCTCCCTGATCAGTCACCAGACCGATCAGGAGCCGAACAGAAAAGCTACTGTTCTCTCCCTGATCGGTCACCAGACCGATCAGGAGCTGAACAACCAAAGTCTCTATATGCTCCCTGATCGGTCACCAGACCGATCAGACATCACTGGATCGGTCACCAGACCGATCCACGAAGAAAGTTTGTGCTAACTTCCCTTATCGGTCACCAGATCGATCCAGCCAATGCCAATTCCACTCTAAGTCAAGTGAACGGGCTCCCAACCTTCTCTGACTTGTGCTCAGTCCCCCGGACCAAGACTTCATGCCCAGTTTCACTCACCGGGACTTCATCCAACCTAGCTTCCCAAGCTAGGACCTGGCTTCACTCACCAGGATTTCATCCAACCTAGCTTCCCAAGCTAGCCAGGGTTTCATCCAACCTAGCTTCTATTAGGACTGGGTGCATGTTGACATGTATGCGGGTTCGTAATTTTAAAATTAATTACGTGCAGCGGAAGGTTTAGCGTAAATAATTTCTTAAATTATTTAACCACACATCTAAGCATGCAACTTTATCTTGTGTAGACATGATCATATATTTAAAATTTTGCAGAAACGTAAACTAATTTACGTATTACCTCGTGTAACTCGAAGAAAGGGACGAGATCCAACCGTAAGCGTCCCTCGGAAGCTCCACCTATATTCGCGTCCACGCGCGAGTATCTTCGGGATGACTTCACAAAGCCACGAGTTTCGTGTTCTCGAGAACTACTAGATTCTCCAAGAACGCGACAAGAAAACCAAGAGAGAAGTAATCACATCGGAAAAACTCACTACCAAGGTTGGCCGGAATCACAATTTCGGCGAGAAGGAGGAAGATGACTTGCGCCCAATCCCAAGGTGATAATGGCCGGAGAGGAAGATCGTCTCAACGGAAGAACTTTGTCGCCTCGGTGCTTCTCCTTGTGCTCACGGCAAGAAGAAGGGAGAAGAGCCTTGTGGCCGGCCAAGAGGAAGAAGGGAGGAGAGCCCAGGCAAAAATACTTTGATTGATTTCCAAGGCTTGCCTTGGGTCCTTTATATAGTGGCCTCTCAACCGCCAAGTCTCTTTTTTCTTATGGAATAAATTTTCTATGACTTATTCCATCATGCCAAGTTTTATCATATTTTAATTCATGATAAAAACCGACCAAGTCTCCTTTTTTCTTATGGAATAAATTTTCTTATCATGGTAAATCAATCCATGATTGATTTTATATAATAAAATAAACCAATCCATGGTTCATTTTAATTTCAATGAAAAATAAACCAAACCTTGGTTTATTATAAAAATTTATATCATCCATAATTTTATAAAACAAACCACACTTGGTTTATTTTATAAATTGAACCAAAAACTTGGTTCTCTCCCTTTGTTGTGGCCGGCCAAGCAAAGATGATGGAGACCCTCTTTGGCCGGCCAATCCAAGCCATGCCCCAATGAATTAAACTTATTTAATTCTTCTATTAAGTCATCAAAAGACTTAGCCATTTTATGCTTCCGATGCATCTCGGAAAAATTCAGATTCGACTTATCGTTTGGCTTAATCAAACCTAATCTCTCTTGATTGGAAAATCTAATTTTCAACTCGTTTTAAATCCCTCGGATTACTCGTAGTGCATATGACTAAATAGGCTTTCGATTTATGTTGGCCGTCTATAATTAATCAATTATAGAACAATCATGAGTGACACCTACTAGTACATCATGATCCCCAATTAATCGAAAGATCAACGGTTGACCTCAGAAACAATTCTGAAACCCTTCAGCAGCTATAATGAATCGTGCCCCATTCCCTTCACCATCTTATACCCACTTGGTTCAAGACATGGTCTATGTGTGTCAGTCCCCACTAGGCTGACTACGTCACACCTAGCCCAAGTAACGTTTTCTCGTCCTACGGATTCTAATTACTCTCATGTATTTAAGAGATTCATACTCTGAACATGTCATGCTCTGGCCAGAGGCTTCGAGTAACAATCCAACGATAGGCCTTGGGTATACATCTCCTCGCAAGGAGTGGTGAATCCTTTGTAGGCTGTTCAAACATCTTCGGGCACTTCGGCTTATACCCAATCATCCTGGGTCCACACCTCCTTGGAGATGCTTGCTTAAGATGTCAAAATATAAGTCTCCATGACCAAGATGACTTGAACACTGCAAGTCTAAGGAACATCGCACTTAAGCTGCAGTAAGAACTTCATTTACATATCTATATGTAGATTACCATATGAAGTTTTACAGCCAGTCACTCCAATGAACTAGTTCCCTTAACTAGCATTCATGTTTATCTCCAGACATCCCAATGTCACCAGCCAGTGAGAATCAGCTGATTAGAAAATAACTCATGCTAGTCTCAACAGAATTGATAGTGTCCGTATTTATCAATTCATCGACTAGGGACAATTTCAATACTTCACAATTACACATGTAGAGATAATCACTAGTTGTGAATTCATCTCAAATTCTCTCATGCTATGAATTGTATTGCGGACATTCAGTAAATGAGTTTAAGATCTCAATCAAATACATAAACATGTATACTCAAATAGTGAATATTCATTTATTAAAATAAATGATTACAATCATAAGGCGATTGCCTTATGACACTTTTCTCATATCAATAACAAACTCCCACTTGGCCTAATGCCAATCGCTACGGTATCCAATACCACAGGCTCTAACATGACCCTCAAACTTGCTTTGATGCAAGGCCTTAGTTAAAGGATCCACTAAATTCCTTTCAGTGGGAATTTTCTCAATTTGTATATCATTCCTACTTATAATCTCTCTGATCAGATGATAGCGGCGAAGCACATGTTTGGATCGCTGATGAGACCTTGGTTCCTTCACTTGTGCAATAGCTCCATTGTTGTTACAATAAACCGGTATTGCTTCATCAATTGTTGGAACCACACCAAGTTCTGAGACAAACTTCTTGATCTAGACTACTTCCTTTGCTGCTTCCGAAGCTGCAATATATTCCGCTTCCATGGTAGAATCCGCTACGGTGTCTTGCTTGGAACTCTTCCAACTTATTGCGCCTCCATTCAAAATAAATACATATCTGGACTGAGATTTGGAGTCATCCTTATCTGTCTGGAAACTGGCATCTGTATACCCATGTATTATCATATCACCTTCTCCATATATTAGGAACACATCCTTAGTTCTTCTCAAGTACTTGAGGATTGTCTTGACAGCTGCCCAATGATCCATTCCTGGATCAGACTGGTATCTGCTTGTGACGCTCAGAGCATACGATACATCGGGCCTAGTACATAACATAGCATACATGATAGATCCTATCGCGGATGCATAAGGAATCTTATTCATGCAAATCCTCTCGTCTTCTATGCGCGGACACATAGACTTCGAAAGGTTGATCCCATGCCTGACGTGAAGGTAACCTTTCTTGGATTTCGACATGCTAAACCTTTCTAGCACTCGGTCTATATATGTAGACTGCGAAAGACCAAGCAACTGTTTTGATCTATCTCTATAGATTCTAATCCCAAGGATATAGGTTGCTTCTCCCAGGTCTTTCATGGAGAAAGTTTTAGAAAATCAAATTTTAACTGACTGTAAGACTGATATATCGTTTCCTATAAGTAATATGTCATCGACATATAACACTAGGAATACGACTGCACTCCCACTAACCTTCTTGTACACACAAGGTTCGTCAGGATTTTGTGAGAAATCAAACTCTTTGATTGTCTCATCAAAACGGATGTTCCAGCTCCTGGATGCTTGCTTTAATCCATATATGGATCGTCGAAGCTTGCATACTTTGGTTTTATTAACCGATGTGAAACCTTCAGGTTGTACCATGTATACATCCTTAAGCAGGTTTCCATTAAGAAAAGCTGTTTTCACATCCATTTGCCATATCTCATAATCATAATGACCTGCTATGGCCAGGAGCATCCGAATGAATTTAAGTATAGGTACTGGTAAATAGGTTTCGTTATAATCAATTTCTTGTTTCTGACGATATCCTTTTGCCACTAATCTAGCCTTAAAGGTAACAACATTACCTTCCATATCGGGTTTCTTCTTGAAAACCCACTTGCACCCTATGGGCTTAATCCCTTTAGGTGGGTTAACCAAGTCCCATACTTGATTTTTATACATGGAATCCATTTCCGACTTCATGGCTTCAAGCCATTCATCCCTTTCTGAATTTTTCAAAACATCTTCATAACTGATAGGTTCGTCATTGTTAATGAGTAACACGTCGTTCGATTCACTTATGAGAAATCCGTATCTCTCTGGAATATTGCGTGTCCTATCAAACCTACGAAGAAGTGGTGTTGTTTTAGGTTCAACTGATAGCTCATCATTATGAATTATTGGTTGTGGGTCTAGACTAGGTGTCTCTGTAATGTCTATTGGAGTTTCTTGAACTTCTTCAAGTTCAATGCTACTCCCACTATTTTCTTGTAAAAGAAATTCTTTTTCTAGAAATACTGTATGCCTTGAAACAAACACCTTTTGTTCCAAGGGATGATAGAATTGGTAACCTTTGGTTTCCTTAGAGTATCCAATAAATAGACATTTATCAGACTTAGCATCCAATTTGTCTGATACAGTCCGCTTTACATAAACAGGACAACCCCATATCTTTAGGTGAGATAAATGAGGTTTCTTACTATTCCACTTCTCATATGGAGTAGTAGAGACTACCTTCGTCGGGACTCTGTTTAGCAAGTAAACAGCTGTCTTAAGCGCATAGCCCCAAAAGAATTTTAGAAGAGTTGCATGATTCATCATAGATCTAACCATGTCCATCAAGGTTCGGTTACGCCTCTCAGATACACCATTATGCTGTGGTGTATATGACGGAGTCCATTGAGACAATATCCCATTGTCCCTAAGATAATCTTGAAACTCTTGACTTAAGTATTCACCACCCCGATCGGATCGAAGTATCTTAATACTTTTGCCAAGCTGTTTCTCTACTTCACTTCTGAACTCTTTGAATTTCTCAAAAGCTTCATATTTGTGTTTCATTAAGAACACATACCTGAATCGTAAGTGATCATCGATAAAGGTAATGAAGTAGCTATAACCTCCTTGTGCAAGAGTTGACATTGGTCCACATATATCAGTATGTATTAGACCAAGCAATTCTCCCACTGGTTTACCTTTTTCGGAAAAGGGTAATTTGGCCATCTTGCCTTTTAAGCATGATTCGCATGTATCAAATGAACCGGATTCAAATGATTCCAGAATTCCACATCGGTGTAATTTGGTCATGCGTTTCTTACTTACATGGCCAAGACGACAATGTCACGTATAGGAGTCTATTTGATTATCTATTCGAGCACGTTTGTTGCTTATTTCGATATTGAAAACATCACCGGATAAATCTAACGTGTAGATACCATTGCATAAAGTTCCGGTCCCATAAAAGACACCATTTAAAGTTATGTAACAGCAATTGTTACTAAAAGTTAAATGATAACCCTTTTCATTCAAGTATGAAATAGATACAATGTTCTTTATTAACGAAGGAACAAAATAACAATTATCCAATTCTAAGACAAGTCCAGTAGGGAGCTTTAGCAAATATGTTCTGATGGCAATAGCAGCAATCTTTGCTCCATTTCCAACTCGCAAATTCGCTTCTCCCTTGACGTGTCTTCTTCTATTCCTTAGCCCGTGTATGCCATTACATATATGTGAGCTACACCCAGTATCAAGTACCCAGGTGTACGAGGAAATAGAGTGACATTCAATAACATAGATGCCTGAAGAGGATTGGGCATCGGATGCCTTCTTCTTCAAGGACTCAAGATAAACCTTGTAGTTTCTTCGCCAGTGGCCCTCCTTGCTGCAGTGATAGCAAGTGTCTTTTGGTGTCTTTTCAATCCTTTTGGCCTTAGTTAACTTATTGGTGTCCAAAATGGAACGCAAATTCAGAGAAGACATGATCAGGTGATTATCTTAGAAATACAAATTGAGGTTATGTGATGAGAATGATAAAGAATGCATCAATATACATTAATTAAATCCTATTTATTTTTCGAATTGAATAACCCTTTTTATCAATTCGGGAGATCGTAGGAACATCTCTAAATAGGTTGATATCCAACCATATATAAGAACAATCATGGCTGGAGTCCATCAAGTTATTCTTAGCTATGAAGGTAGGTAATTATACCGATTACATATTACACATATCATATTATAAACTATCACATTATGCTATCAACTACATTGAATGTTTTGTCTATATCAATTGAGTATAGTAATTGTATTCAGGATTCATAAAGAACTAGATTTAAGCCTGGGTCTAGAGTTCGAATCCTGGGAAGGCAAAAATCCACGCCCAGGAGTGGGAAGACCTAGTATTGGTAACGGCACGGTCGACGGTCGACGGTTGAGACCGCTAAATGGGCCGCCAAATGGGCCGGATCGTTACAATAAAAAGGCACCTTTTTATTGTAACGACACGGCCCATTTGGCGGTCTCGACCGTCGACCGTCAACCGTGCCGTTACCAATACTAGGTCTTCCCACTCCTGGGCGTGGATTTTTGCCTTCCCAGGATTCGAACTCTAGACCCAGGCTTAAATCTAGTTCTTTGTGAATCCTGAACACCAATTGAGCTATAACTCAATTGGTGTTCAGGATTCACAAAGAACTAGATTTAAGCCTGGGTCTAGAGTTCGAATCCTGGGAAGGCAAAAATCCACGCCCAGGAGTGGGAAGACCTAGTATTGGTAATGGCACGGTCGACGGTCGACGGTCGACGTGGCGTTGTCTAACTCATTAACAAGTATGCAACAATATATATATCACCCAACTGCACCTCTCTTTACATCGACCTTGGCTGTGGCACAACAAATCGATGCTCCAAGCTTAAGGCTGACCCATTAATCAAGAAATAGTTTTAATATGGTTGGAGCTCATTCAACCGTTTAGTCAGGCTTGGATGTGTCCAACAACCAAAACTAAGGATTAACCTCTGACTTCAACTATATTAATCATAAACTAATTCCATGGTTTGAACATGTTGAGGTTCAAGCCGGGCATGGATGTGTCCATCAACCCAAACGAGAAACAAAACTCCGATTCTAACCATATTAATGGAAGGTGTTGGCCTTAATATTTTGTAAGGGGTTTTGGGTCTCATCTTTTTCTTTTAAGCACATTCATGACATATAATTATGTCATGTACTAACGATTTCCTTAATAAAGTATGTATGTGACTTAATTTATCAAGTCTCATTAATTGAATTAGGAACCGGATTTCCTAATTCTAATTTCATATTTTATTCAAGGAATTGTTTTGGGAAACAATTTCCTAAATTATCATAATCAATTTTGGAAATAATATGTTTAAGACTTTGATTTCTCTAAATCAAATCTTATTAAATTAAGAGACAGATTCCCTTAATTCAACCACATATTATTTTCATGAAAATCTTATTTAAGGAAATATACTCTATAGGAAACAATTTTCCTAATTAATTTTGGAGACAATAATATATAAGAGCATCACCTCATAAATCAAATAAGAAAATTATCATTTGAGAATCACCTCAAAATTTCCAAGATTTGATCACATATTTTATTTATGGAAAATTAATATCAATAACTTAATTTGGACGGCTCCCCGAGGCTCAATCCAAAATAAGAATTTATTGATAATATAATTTGGACGGCCGCCCGAGGCTCAATCCAAATTAAATATTTGACAGTTTAAATTCAATTTAGGAAATTTAATTATAACAACTAAATTTAAATTGGACAGCTCCCCGAGGCTCAATCCAAAATAAAGAATTTTGTAAATAATTTAATTTCCAATTATGAATTTAAATGCCAATTAATATTCCCATAATTTATCTAGACTTTCTTGAAAGAAAGTGCCCAAAATTGCGAGCTTTCCATAAATGGAAAGTTTCCAAAAATAAAAGATTTTCAGAATAATTGTAAGTTTTTGGTACAAAGAAAACTTACGTATTTCCAAAATTGAAAAATTTCCAAAATAGGAAATTTCCAAAATTGGAAAGTTTCCAAAATTGAGATCATGACAAAGTTTTCCGCAAAAACAATTATATGATTATGTCGAACACTAACCGGCTCTGATAACACTGTTAGGGCCGGGTGCATGTTGACATGGATGCGGGTTCGTAATTTTAAAATTAATTACGTGCAGTGGATGATTTAGCATAAATAATTTCTCAAATTATTTAACCACACATCTAAGCATGCAACTTTATCTTGTGTAGACATGATAATATATTTAAAATTTTGCAGAAACGTAAACTAATTTAGGTATTACCTCACGTAACTCGAAGGAAGGGACGAGATCCAACCGTTAGCGTCCCTCGGAAGCTCCGCCTCTATTCGCGTCAACGCCGAGTATCTTCGGGATGACTTCGCAAAGCCACGAGTTTCGTGTTCTTTAGAACTACTAGATTCTCCGAGAACGCGACAAGAAAACCAAGAGAGAAGTAATCACATCGGAAAAACTCACTACCAAGGTTGGCCGGAATCACAATTCCGGCGAGAAGGAGGAAGATGACTTGCGCCCAATCCCAAGGTGATAATGGCCGGAGAGGAAGATCGTCCCAACGGAAGAACTTTGTCGGCTCGGTGCTTCTCCTTGTGCTCACGGCAAGAAGAAGGGAGAAGAGCCTTGTGGCCGGCCATGAGGAAGAAGGGAGGAGAGGGAGAGAGCCCAGGCAAGAATACTTCGATTGATTTCCAAGCCTTGCCTTGGGTCCTTTATATAGTGGCCTCTCAACCGCCAAGTCTCTTTTTTCTTATGGAATAAATTTTCTATGATTTATTCCATCATGCCAAGTTTTATCATATTTTAATTCATGATAAAAACCGACCAAGTCTCCTTTTTTCTTATGTAATAAATTTTCTTATCATGGTAAATCAATCCATGATTGATTTTATATAATAAAATAAACCAATCCATGGTTCATTTTAATTTCCATAAAAAATAAACCAAACCTTGGTTTATTATAAAAATTTATATCATCCATAATTTTATAAAACAAACCACACTTGGTTTATTTTATAAATTGAACCAAAAACTTGGTTCTCTCCCTTTGTTGTGGCCGACCAAGCAAATAGGATGGAGACCCTTTTTGGTCGGCCCATCCAAGCCACACCCCAATGAATTAAACTTATTTAATTCATCTATTAAGTCTTCAAAAGACTTAGTCATTTTACGCTTCCGAGGCGTCTCTGAAAAATTCAGATTCGACTTATCGTTTGGCTTAATCAAACCTAATCTCTCTTGATTGGAAAATCCAATTTTCAACTCGTTTTAAATCCCTCGGATTACTCGTAGTGCGTGTGACTAAATAAACTTTCGATTTATGTTGGTCGTATATAATTAATCAATTATAGAACGATCATGAGTGGCACCTAGTAGTACATCATGATCCCCAATTAATCGAAAGATCAACGGTTGACCTAAGAAATAATTCTGAAACCCTTCAGCAGCTATAATGAATCGTGCCCCATTATCTTCACCATCTTATACCCACTTGGTTCAGGACATGGTCTGTGTGTGTCAGTCCCCACTAGGCTGACTACGTCACACCTAGCCCAAGTAACGTTTTCTCGTCCTACGGATTCTAATTACTCTCATGTATTTAAGAGATTCATACTCTGAACATGTCATGCTCTGGCCAGAGGCTTCGAGTAACAATCCGACGATAGGCCTTGGGTATACATCTCCTCGTAAGGAGTGGTGAATCCTTTGTAGGTTGTTTAAACATCTTCGGGCACTTCGGCTTATACCCAATCATCCTGGGTCCACACCTCCTTGGAGATGCTTGCTTAAGATGTCAAAGTATAAGTCTCCATGACCAGGATGACATGAACACCGCAAGTCTAAGGAACATCGCACTTAAGCTGCAGTAAGAACTTCATTGACATATCTATATGTAGACTACCATATGAAGTTTTATAGACAGTCACTCCAATGAACTAGTTCCCTTAACTACCATTCATGTTTATCTCCGGACATCCCAATGTCACCAGCCAGTGAGAATCAGCTGATTAGAGAATAACCCATGCTAGTCTCAACAGAATTGATAGTGTCCGTATTTATCAATTCATCGACTAGGGACAATTTCAATACTTCACAATTGCACATGTAGAGATAATCACTAGTTGTGAATTCATCACAAATTCTCTCATGCTGTGAATTGTATTTCGGACATTCAGTAAATGAGTTTAAGATCTCAATCAAATACATAAACATATATACTCAAATTGTGAATATTTATTTATTAAAATAAATGATTACAATCATAAGGCGATTGCCTTAGGATACTTTTCTCATATCACTAACAACTTCCCAATCTAGGGCCTGGCTTCCCAAGCCAGGATTTCATTAACCTAGCTTTCCAAGCTAGGACCTGGCTTCCCAAGCCAGGATTTCATCCAACCTAGCTTCCCAAGCTACGACCTGGCTTCCCAAGCCAGGGTTTCATCCACCCGGCCTTACTCATCGGGAGTCATGCCCAATCACCGACCAGGACTTAAACCAGACTCATCTTGTTAACCTAAACTAAAATCGGTGTCAACACCAAAACAATAATCAGGGTCAGACTGCATCAACAGTATTAAGCTTGTTTGATAAGGTAATTCAATCTAAACCAAGCCAAGTCAAGCCGAGCCAAGCCTAAAAAAACTAAACAGTTAAAATGATTGTTCATGTTAAGTTTGGTTTACTTTTTATGAGCTTAAGCTTGGTTCATTTAGATGTTATCGAGCTCTCAATTGAAACTTGTTTGATTATTTGAAACTTTTACATTTTAAACTTATTTGGTTCGTTATTGAATTTGATAATTTAAATTTATTTATTCATTTTGAAACTTTCTTTATTTATTTAGTGTGTTTAAAAGACTTTTATTGATGAATATTTTTTATGAACATTGTTCACGGATATTAATGAGCTGAACATATGTATTTACATTTATTTGTTTAGTTTAATGAGTTATTCAAATTTGCTCATTTAATTGATCTTGTGTGTATTGAACGAATATAAATAAGCTCTTATCAAATCACATAGGATGCTTGTTCACAAATGTTTGATTTATTTATAGCCTTACCATCTTCCTTAACTTCATTCACATACAAATGCAAAAAAAACATCCTTCAAATTGCATGGTTCAAACTTGTGACTGATGTGTGCAAAGAACTCTCTGCGAGCACCTTAGCAAGTTCACCGCTAGGAAACCACAGTTGGTGGCTCATAGTTAATTTATGCCACACTTGAAGTCCATGGAACACCGAGCTACAAAATTAACGATCCCCTTTGCCTCGATGGTAGGAACGGTTGCATTTATAACCTTAGGGCATCCACAACCGTTTAACACCTTTAACGTTATAACACCTACCACCTCATCAAAAAGCATGGGACCTACATGCCACATACACATTAATATTAACATTTTCATTCTCTCACATTCGTTTAACATTCAACCCCTATTATTTGTAGGGTCCACATGCCACATACACATTATCTCACATATACATTCTCTCACATATATATTCTCACACATATTCATTCTCTTATATGCATATTTATTATTTTCAACTTCATTTACCAATTTAAATGATTATTATTTAAAATAAATAATAATAATATTTTTAAATATTATCATTATTTGAATTTAAATTATTATTATAAATTTGAAATGAAAAAGAACAACATAAAAAAATACATTTGCATATAATTAAAAGATAACATATAAATTAACATAAAGCGAAACAATAAAATACTAATTCAGGGGTTGTTGTATTTGTTGGTGCAAGTTGCATTAGTGATGTCCTCCTTCAAGTGTTTTAATGTTTGACAATATACTTAAGTCAGTGATACATTAAATAAAGGAAGGGGAGTTAAGAGAGGAGTACCAAAGTGAAAGAAAGTCCTAGAAAACCTAGGCAATAAGTCCTGGTTCGAAGAATTGGGCACTAAGTGCTGATCATGGATTGGGCACTAAGTCCTAGCAAAGGGCTAGGCACCGAAGACTTGACCGGAAGTTGGGCACGAAGTCCTGGTCGAGGACTGGGTAAGAAGTCCTGGTCGAGGACTGGGCACCGAAGACCTGGTTTGAGGAATTGGGCACGAAGACCTGGCCGAGGGTTGGGTACCGAAGTCCTGGACCGAGGGTTTAGGCATGAAGACTTGGTCCGAGGGACTGAGCAACTTAGCTGAGCGATGACTAAGGACAGAAGTAGAGACAGGTCAGGGTTCGGACGTCTCGAGATCCGAGAGTATCGGAAGCTAAGCTAAAGTCCACCGGAAGGACTGGGTGGCAACCGTCTCCTGAATGGAATAGGTGAAAGGTGCGTTCTCGGGGGTGGGAACTTGTGTCGGTTCGACCTAGGGTTTTGTGGAAATCCGAAGTCAGAACCAAGATAGCTACGACTGTAAATAATGACTAACACTCTTGCTTGGTTTGTTTTGGAACTAACCTTGGTTACAGGGACCGAAGGATTGTGTTTCTGCAGCATAGACGCCCCAAAGGAGTGGGGTGATTCACTGGGCTAGGCGCCCGGGAGGTCACGGGCGCCCAAGGTCAAAGCCAAACATTGCCAAGAAGCATGACTGCTTCGAACCACACTGGGCTAGGCGCCGAGGAGGTCCTGGGCACCCAAGGTCAAAGCCAAAGCGATCATCAAAGCAAATCTTCCACGAAGCCAATGGACCAGGTCAACCTAGGCGCTCGAGAGGTCCCGAGCTCCGTAGTCAACCCAGGTGCCGAATCGAAGGGGATAAGCGCTGATCGAGTTGCGAATTGAGGTTCTTGCAGGTGAAGGCATGTGTCAGGCGCCCCCAACGAATCAGGCGCCCCCATGGGTGCTATAAAACGGGCTTTGACCCCTAAGCTTGAAACAGAACTTCTACATTCATTCTAAGCCATTTCGTGTGAAGCAAAAGTGATCAGACGAAGCTCTACGAAAAAGGAAGCTCCAGGAGGAAGTGCGCGATGGTACGGAGTTCCGGATTGGCCGAATCGTCTGTTTCTGTTTGGTTTATTTTAATTCAAGTTGCATTTCAATTCATATCTTTTTTCTTGTATATCAACTGTAAGACGGGTTTTCTCCGCCTCCGAAATGTAACGCCCGCTCTTTTTTTTTTCCTAAGCGGCGTTACGTTAACATGCTTAGGGCATGTAGACATCATAAGGCAGCGGAATAACTTTAACTTATACATGCCCTGTTACCATTCTTAACTTAATGACATAGGAACCTTAGCATATTAACTTTGAACTTAAGCATCATATCATATCATGTCATACGTAACATCATATCATAAGGTTCCATAGGTCATTATTCAGACATATAAGTAACCAAGGTGAAGTTCTAGCATAAACAGTAAACATAGAGTTTTCTTGGGCCAAGTCACTACTACACACATACGTTCTTGCCCTCCTGCTGCTTCCATCATTGTCCCCTTGAATGATCTGCGGTATAAGGAAATAAGACTATAAGCACACAGGCTTAGTAAGACTCTTTCCTACTCACAAAACCATTCATCATTCATCATCTCATAATGAGCACATAAAACATTAACATACTTGGTGCTCTACTTGGAACATAACATCTTACATCACTTATCGTATACATAGCATGGCATGAACGGAAACATACATAATTCATGGCATAAATCATAAACATAGTAGCATGGCATAAGTCCTAAACATAGTAGCATGGCATACTTCATGGCATGACTCATAAACATAGTAGACATGGCATAATTTATGGCATAACTCATAAACATAGTAGACATTCTAAGCATGGCATTATTCATATCATAAATCATAAACATAGTGAACATTCTAAGCATGACATTATTCATATCATAAATCATAAACATAGTGAACATTCTAAGTATGACATTATTCATATCATAAATCATAAACATAGTGAACATTCTAAGCATGGCATTATTCATATCATAGCATATGGACATCTTCCTAACATAATCATGGCATAAATCATTCATTCTCATGCATACTTCTTAGCATGAACGTAAGCATATAATCTTATCAACATAGCATAATGCATAACATGAATGGATGCATGAGTGGAATGCATATACATAAGGGATGCTTAACTTTTAAAACATACTTTTAATTTGCTTAAACATAATCATCATAACATCATTTGGGGTCCCCGGCTTGTACCACATACATACATCATAGCGCGCATCCCTAGCAAGTCCGAGG
This sequence comes from Boesenbergia rotunda, assembly GCA_024364735.1. Taxonomy (NCBI): domain Eukaryota; kingdom Viridiplantae; phylum Streptophyta; class Magnoliopsida; order Zingiberales; family Zingiberaceae; genus Boesenbergia; species Boesenbergia rotunda. The sequence continues at coordinate 54,103 of JAGFNQ010005585.1, read as the reverse complement.
TCGCGAGCCCCGACCTACTAGGGTAAGGACAGCATAGTCGGTAGTCCCCGAACCGAGGCGTTCTTAAGGTGCCCATCCCTGTTGCATAGCTTCGGTAGTGCCAGAACCGTGGACAGCTTCGATAGTCCAAAACCGGGGCGTTCTTAAGGTGCCCATCCCTTGGACCCATACTTCGGTCCGGTACAAGACCATACATAAAGTAAAATACTTTTCATGTTTCATCATTCATAAGACATTCATGGCATACTTATCATAGCATAACTTGTTACGGCTCGGCCCGTCTACCGGCCCATTTACCGGTCCTCTCGACCGTCGTACCGTCGACCATCGACCGTGCCGTTTAGCATATTTATGCCTTAAAGACATAAGCATCATCTTTCATTCATCATACTTGTCATTCATCATTTTCATTCTTAGACATGGCATATGTACACATCATTCATAGAGCATGGCATACATTCGTATTATCTTAAAACATGGCATATCATTCATAAACATGGCATATCATTCGTAAACATGACATATCATTCGTAAACATGGCCTATCATTCATAAACATGGCATATCATTCGTAAACATGGCATATCATTCGTAAACATGGTATATAATTCATAAACATGGCCTATCATTCATAAACATGGCCTATCATTCCTAAACATGGCATATCATTCGTAAACATGACATATCATTCATAAAACACAAATCACATCTTACCATAGGGCCATTGGGACCCTTACTTGAAATAAATCTTAACTTTTACCCTATTAACCCTTCTTGGCCGAAACTTGTGGAGTCCCAAGGCCATGTGAAAATTCACATAATCACCTTCCATCATCCTTATATCATGGCAACACATAAACATATGCTTGAAGTTAAAGACTCAACCCTAACCCTTGAGTCCTTGGGGTTGGCCGAACCATATGGGGCCTCTAGGGTACCCTAAAAATTCCCAAAAATTATAGCTAACCTCTACACATCATAAGGGAACATTAAATAACATTATAATGATTTTTAAAATAATTATAGACCTTTAAAACTTGGTGGCCGAAACCCTTAAACTCAGGGTTCTTAGTTTTTGTTTCTTTCATGTTGGCCGAAACCCTAGGGTGTCCTAGGGTACTCCAAAAATTCCCAAAAATTATACTTAACCTCTAAAAATCAGAAGGGAACATTAAATAACATTATCATGATTTTTAGCATAATTATAGACCTTTAAAACTTGGTGGCCGAAACCCTTAAACTCAGGGTTCTTAGTTTTTGTTTCTTTCATGTTGGCCGAAACCCTAGGGTGTCCTAGGGTACTCCAAAAATTCCCAAAAATTATACTTAACCTCTGAACATCAGAAGAGAACATTAAATAACATTATCATGATTTTTAGCATAATTATAGACCTTTAAAACTTGGTGGCCGAAACCCTTAAACTCAGGGTTCTTAGTTTTTTGTTTCTTTCATGTTGGCCGAAACCCTACGGTGTCCTAGGGTACTCCAAAAATTCCCAAAAATTATACTTAACATCTAAACATCATTAGAGAACATTAAATAGCATTATACAGATTTTTAGCATAATTTTAGATCTTAAAAACATGGTGGCCGAAACCTTTAAACATAAAGTTCTTGGTTTTCTTTCCTTTCAACATCAAATCCAAAAACTATCCAATATATCATGCTAAAAATCATAAAAATCATAGGGAACTATTATACCACAGGTGAGGGAGTCTTACCTTGGGATTTCTTGATTTTTAGACCTTAAAAGAGAAAGAACTTGTAGAGCTCTTGACCCTTGATCCCTCCTTGCCCTTGTACTCTTGTAGAAACTTTAGATCTAGGAGATGGAACCTTGGTGGAAGCTTTTCCAAGGGCAAAGCCCCTTCTTGGTGCTCAGCAAGAATGAGGGGAGGAAGAGTTTCGAAAATGAATGTAATGGGAAGAAGAAGTAACTCCTAAAACCCCCCTTTAATAGCCCATTAAGGAGGTAAATGAAGAGTCTCTCCATGACCCTTCATCTTCTTCTATGCTTTAAGCAATATCCACTTCATTTCCTCCCAACAATCACTTGCTAGGTGAGTTGGTTAAAGCATGCATGGTTGTCCAAGAGGTCCAAGGTTCAATCCTTGGCTCATGCACCTTTATTTTTATTTTATTTTTATTTTATTTATTTTATTATTTTTATTTTCCCTAAATTTCGAAAATTCCCCTAAAATCATCCATAATTATGCTAATATTCCTAAATAAAATTCTTTTATATTTATATTAATTTTTCCTAATTTATATTAATTTTACCTAATTAATACCCATTTTTGGAGCCCATTTAAAGCTCATTAGTACCTAATTTCTCCATTAAAATAGAAAAATTAGGCTAAGACTTACCCATAATCATGCTAATATGCCTAATTAAATCCTATTTATATTTATACTAATTATTACCGAAATCCACCTATAATCATGGTACTAAAAAGCCCACATAAAGCCCATTAGTACTTAGTTTTCTCAATTTAAATGAGAAAACATAGATTTTCTAGGCCAAAGTTCTCCTTAATATTTCTAGGTCCCTTGGAAAATTATTTAAACATGCTTAATATTTTAAGAAAATATTAAGAAAATTTTCTGGGTCGTTACAATCCCTCATACCTCGTGAAAGTTCGTCCTCGAACTTAGAATATCTCTGGGTACCTGCGTCTCAGCGCGTCCTCGCGTTCCCCAGGTGGATTCCTCAAACCATTGACCTTGCCATACGGTAAGGTGCCTTGGGGAATGGGTTAGTACCAGAAACCAATTCGATCTCGAATTCCACTTCTCTATCAGGAGCTAATCCTGGTAATTCCGCTGGGAATACCTCTGGATAATTACCTACAACCCTAACATCTTCTAGCTTCTGGTCCTTGGGTTGACTTACGTCAACCACATGTGCTAGAATCCAGTGTATCCCTTGTCTATCATCTTCTGTGCTTCGAAAGTCGATAGTTGAAAGATCACCTTTCGTTTACGGCACTCGACAGAAGCGTCGTATTTGCTCAGAAAATTCCTTCCCCTTATAACATCATAATCCTGCATGTCAAGTACTATCAGATCGCAGTAGAGTTCTCTTCCTGCGAATCCGACTGGCACAGCACGCAGCACGGGAGTGGATGTCCTTATTTCTCCCGAAGGCAGGGTTGTCAAGAACTTGCAGTCTAAAACTTGTGGAGACATATCTATCTTCTTAGTGTAGAACATAGAGATGAACGAGTGTGTTGCCCCAGTATCAAATAATGCAGTAGCATACTGACTGTAAATAAGTATCTGACCTGTGACAACCGTTGAAGCACTTGCGGCATCCTCCTTAGTAATAGAGAAAACCCTGGCATCTGCCATAGTTGGTGGGGCCTCTAATCTCCCTTGGCTCATCGGGGTACCTTCCAGCTCGGCTTGCATATAATGTAGTTTCGCTGGTGCACCCTGGTATGGAACAAGCTGTTGGGGAGGTGCCCAGTTCTTGGTAGGACAGTAAGAGGCTATGTGCCCTTCCACCCCGCAAATGAAACACCGGTTCGTACCTTTGCGGCATTCCCCGGGATGCATTTTCCCGCATGTAGCACATAGGGGAAACCTGGACTGTTTATTTGCTAGGCCCCCTTGGGGGTCGTCCCATGGCTGCCGTTTACCACCCTGATTTCCCTTCCCATTAGCGTTGATACTCTGAGGTTTCTGACCTCTCTCATTTAATGCCTTCCTTTGCTGATTGATATTGTTCAGGTAATGCTCGGTGAGTAGAGCACTACTAAACAACTCCTCGGTGGTCTGCGGCCTGTTAACTCCGCCGGCCACGTTCAGGGCTATTTCGGGCCGCAACATCTTCAACATAAGTCGAACCCTTTCTCTCTCGGTGCGGACCAGCTCAGGGCATAGACGAGCCAGGCGATTAAACTTCTTCACGGCTTGATTGACCGAGAGGTTGCCCTGTCAGAATTCCGTGAATTCATCGTAGTGTTTATTCGTGACCCACATGTTGAAGAATTCTTCAAAGAACTCTGATTCGAAATCTGCCCACACCATCTGGTCCACCGATCTCTTGGCCTTAACCCTTTCCCGCCACATTCTGGCATCCCCAGACAGGCAGAACGACGCACACTTGATCTTCTCATGCTCAGGCCAGTCCAGCAGCTCCAGGGTACTTTCCATCGTCTTGAACCATGCCTGGGCGTCCCAAGGTTCGCCAGCACCTGAGAAATTCTCCGGTTTCAGCCTTAACCACTGGATCAGGTAAGCCTCCTGTCGTGCCACAGTGGTCGAGCCCAGCGGAGGAGTGTGTGTAACCGTAGGCGCCACAGGTATAGCAGTCTGGTTCACTGGTGGAGTAGTAGAATTTTCCTGTTGGTTCATTAAGGTATTAATGGTCTGCTGTTGCTCGGCGACTTGGTGCTGAAGTTGGGCCACTAATTGCACCAGATCAGGCGTTGGGGTCGCCTCGTTCAGTCGGTTACTCTGTCTTCTAGCCATGTTCTTCATCACCCAAGACAGTATAACCAATATTAGTTTTTTTTCCTGCTCCTATATTATTCCAAATACTAATTCATCAAAGAATATAACATATCGTTCATCGTTACGTATCTTAACATACTTTTTCATCATACTATCGTTCTTACTTGCATATCTTAAAGTCATATAACATCTTAAAAGTGCTTACTATCATAAAACATGCATAGGAGTACTTACTTGGAAGCTGCAGGAAGAGGGCTTGATGTGTGTGTAGTGAGATGATTACTGCTCTGATACCAACCTGTAACGCCCGCTCTTTTTTTTTTTTCCTAAGCGGCGTTACGTTAACATGCTTAGGGCATGTAGACATCATAAGGCAGCGGAATAACTTTAACTTATACATGCCCTGTTACCATTCTTAACTTAATGACATAGGAACCTTAGCATATTAACTTTGAACTTAAGCATCATATCATATCATGTCATACGTAACATCATATCATAATGTTCCATAGGTCATTATTCAGACATATAAGTAACCAAGGTGATGTTCTAGCATAAACAGTAAACATAGAGTTTTCCTGGGCCAAGTCACTACTATACACATACGTTCTTGCCCTCCTGCTGCTTCCATCATTGTCCCCTTGAATGATCTGCGGTATAAGGAAATAAGACTATAAGCACACAGGCTTAGTAAGACTCTTTCCTACTCACAAAACCATTCATCATTCATCATCTCATAATGAGCACATAAAACATTAACATACTTGGTGCTCTACTTGGAACATAACATCTTACATCACTTATCGTATACATAGCATGGCATGAACGGAAACATACATAATTCATGGCATAAATCATAAACATAGTAGCATGGCATAAGTCCTAAACATAGTAGCATGACATACTTCATGGCATAACTCATAAACATAGTAGACATGGCATAATTCATGGCATAACTCATAAACATAGTAGACATTCTAAGCATGGCATTATTCATATCATAAATCATAAACATAGTGAACATTCTAAGCATGACATTATTCATATCATAAATCATAAACATAGTGAACATTCTAAGCATGACATTATTCATATCATAAATCATAAACATAGTGAACATTCTAAGCATAGCATTATTCATATCATAGCATATGAACATCTTCCTAACATAATCATGGCATAAATCATTCATTCTCATGCATACTTCTTAGCATGAACGTAAGCATATAATCTTATCAACATAGCATAATGCATAACATGAATGGATGCATGAGTGGAATGCATATACATAAGGGATGCTTAACTTTTAAAACATACTTTTAATTTGCTTAAACATAATCATCATAACATCATTTGGGGTCCCCGGCTTGTACCACATACATACATCATAGCGCGCATCCCTAGCAAGTCCGAGGTCGCGAGCCCCGACCTACTAGGGTAAGGACAGCATAGTCGGTAGTCCCCGAACCGAGGCGTTCTTAAGGTGCCCATCCCTGTTGCACAGCTTCGGTAGTGCCAGAACCGTGGACAGCTTCGGTAGTCCAAAACCGGGGCGTTCTTAAGGTGCCCATCCCTTGGACCCATACTTCGGTCTGGTACAAGCCCATACATAAAGTAAAATACTTTTCATGTTTCATCATTCATAAGACATTCATGGCATACTTATCATAGCATAACTTGTTACGGCTCGGCCCGTCTACCGGCCCATTTACCGGTCCTCTCGACCGTCGTACCGTCGACCATCGATCGTGCCGTTTAGCATATATATGCCTTAAAGACATAAGCATCATCTTTCATTCATCATACTTGTCATTCATCATTTTCATTCTTAGACATGGCATAAGTACACATCATTCATAGAGCATGGCATACATTCGTATTATCCTAAAACATGGCATATCATTCATAAACATGACATATCATTCGTAAACATGACATATCATTCGTAAACATGGCATATCATTCGTAAACATGGCATATCATTCGTAAACATGGCATATCATTCATAAACATGGCCTATCATTCATAAACAAGACATATCATTCATAAAACACAAATCACATCTTACCATAGGGCCATTGGGACCCTTACTTGAAATAAATCTTAACTTTTACCCTATTAACCCTTCTTGGCCGAAACTTGTGGAGTCCCAAGGCCATGTGAAAATTCACATAATCACCTTCCATCATCCTTATATCATGGCAACACATAAACATATGCTTGAAGTTAAAGACTCAACCCTAACCCTTGAGTCCTTGGGGTTGGCCGAACCATATGGGGCCTCTAGGGTACCCCAAAAATTCCCAAACATTATACCTAACCTCTACACATCATAAGGGAACATTAAATAACATTATCATGATTTTTAGCATAATTATAGACCTTTAAAACATGGTGGCCGAAACCCTTAAACTCAGGGTTCTTAGTTTTTGTTTCTTTCATGTTGGCCGAAACCCTAGGGTGTCCTAGGGTACTCCAAAAATTCCCAAAAATTATACTTAACCTCTAAACATCAGAAGGGAACATTAGATAACATTATCATGATTTTTATCATAATTATAGACCTTTAAAACTTGGTGGCCGAAACCCTTAAACTCAGGGTTCTTAGTTTTTGTTTCTTTCATGTTGGCCGAAACCCTAGGGTGTCCTAGGGTACTCCAAAAATTCCCAAAAATTATACTTAACCTCTACACATCAGAAGGGAATATTAAATAACATTATCATGATTTTTAGCATAATTATAGACCTTTAAAACTTGGTGGCCGAAACCCTTAAACTCAGGGTTCTTAGTTTTTTGTTTCTTTCATGTTGGCCGAAACCCTATGGTGTCCTAGGGTACTCCAAAAATTCCCAAAAATTATACTTAACTTCTAAACATCATAAGGGAACATTAAATAGCATTATACAGATTTTTATCATAATTTTAGATCTTAAAAACATGGTGGCCGAAACCTTTAAACATAAAGTTCTTGGTTTTCTTTCCTTTCAACATCAAATCCAAAAACTATCCAATATATCATGCTAAAAATCATAAAAATCATAGGGAACTATTATACCACAGGTGAGGGAGTCTTACCTTGGGATTTCTTGATTTTTAGACCTTAAAAGGGAAAGAACTTGTAGAGCTCTTGACCCTTGATCCCTCCTTGCCCTTGTACTCTTGTAGAAACTTTAGATCTAGGAGATGGAACCTTGGTGGAAGCTTTTCCAAGGGGAAAGCCCCTTCTTGGTGCTCAGCAAGAATGAGGGGAGGAAGAGTTTCGAAAATGAATGTAATGGGAAGAAGAAGTAACTCCTAAAACCCCCCTTTAATAGCCCATTAAGGAGGTAAATGAAGAGTCTCTCCATGACCCTTCATCTTCTTCTATGCTTTAACCAATATCCACTTCATTTCCTCACAACAATCACTTGCTAGGTGAGTTTGTTAAAGCATGCATGGTTGTCCAAGAGGTCCAAGGTTCAATCCTTGGCTCATGCACCTTTATTTTTATTTTATTTTTATTTCATTTATTTTATTATTTTTATTTTCCCTAAATTTCGAAAATTCCCCTAAAATCATCCATAATTATGCTAATATTCCTAAATAAAATTCTTTTATATTTATATTAATTTTTCCTAATTGATATTAATTTTACCTAATTAATACCCATTTTTGGAGCCCATTTAAAGCTCATTAGTACCTAATTTCTCCATTAAAATAGAAAAATTAGGCTAAGACTTACCCATAATCATGCTAATATGCCTAATTAAATCCTATTTATATTTATACTAATTATTACCGAAATCCACCTATAATCATGGTACTAAAAAGCCCACATAAAGCCCATTAGTACTTAGTTTTCTCAATTTAAATGAGAAAACATAGATTTTCTAGGCCAAAGTTCTCCTTAATATTTCTAGGTCCCTAGGAAAATTATTTAAACATGCTTAATATTTTAAGAAAATATTAAGAGAATTTTCCGGGTCGTTACACGAAAATTTCTGAAAGGAGACCAATAGTGGACTCATGCCGAGTACATAGGCCTTGGATGTACTGACCCTGGGGGGTCGGGAACCAAGTAAATAAATCCCGCGTGTCTATTGTCTTGCTTTTCGTTACTTTATTTTCCGCTGCGTATTTGCTCTTTCTTAGTCCGAAAAGTTTTTAACGATATTCACCCCCCTCTATCGTTTTTATTGATCCAACAAGTGGTATCAGAGCGGGTGGCTCAAACTTGGTGCAACCACCAGTTTGAGAATTTTTTCGGATTTTTCGCTTTTTATTTCAAATAAATAATATTTGTACGCCTTTTTCAATTTTGAATTCTTATTTTTTCACCATAAGTCAGAATTGATAAAACGATCAATTTTTGAAAATTTATCATAAACATTTTTTTATTATTTTAATATTTTTCTCGAAATTCATGCTACCTTAATTCGAGCAAATTTTTTTATTCTTTTTTTATTAGAATTGATAAAGCCAACATTTTACAAAAAAATTAATTTGTCACAAACTTTTTATTATTATTTTTTTATTATTCTGCCTCAAAATTCGTGCAATATTTATTTTGGGGTAATTTTTTCTCCCGCACTACTAATCCAAGACCAAGTCTTGGTACATTTTTGTTGTTTATTTTGTGTGCGAGGTTCATATTGAATGGCTAATCAAGAATGGAACAGTGCTCGTCCACCTCTATTCTCTGGCGAGAACTTCAAAACCTGGAAGGGTCTAATAGAATCCAAACCAGTATCAGAAGATGAGTCTAGATCTGTGACGGCAGGAATCAAGGGAGAGATTCTAAACGAGGAATCAAAAGGTAAGATTGTAAACACTAAGTTTAAAAATCATATCATTTGATACACATGCAGGGAGAGAGGGCACTACAAAAGTAAGTGTCTTACTCATAAGACTCGATCTTCACCACTGGTGGCAAAGGAGGCACCAGCGCCAAGAGGCCAGAGGGATAAGAGCCACGTACAATGCTTCAAGTGTGAAAAGTACGGACACTACAAGAATAAATGTCCGACAAAGGTACGCAGAATTTACGTTCCGAAATTTTTTAAAATTCCTGCACTATCCAATGTAGACAATTTAGAGAATTTTTCTGATAAATTAGAATTTTTGCATAATCAAATAAATGTACTGCATAACTAGTTACAAAATGTAAATAATGCTAAATTATCAAAAATTAATTCCTTAATCCGTAATATCAATTCAAAAATTACTGAGTTTAATTCTGAAATTAAATCTGTTAAAATTACTGAGTTTAATTCTGAAATTAGATCTGATAATCTTACTGAGATTAATCCTGAAATAGTTAAGGATAATATTAAAATTATCTCTGATAATCTTAAGGAGAATCCAGAATTTAATGTTGATAATCTTAAGGATAATCCAGAACTCAATTTTGAAAATCTTGAGATTAAATAATCCTGAAATATTAACTAGTGGCTCAAATTACTCCACCTATGTTGAGGATACTGAAGGAAGTAATTTTGAGGATGAGGAGGAGATAGAATTTTCTGAGATAAAGACCATAGTCAATAAAAATTACAAAGATTCAAATAAACCAGAATTATTGAAAAAAACTTGAAAAGATAAATAAAAAGGAAATAGTAAAAGAATCAAAAATCATTGAGATAATGAAAATGATGAAGTTAAACCCACAATTATTATCTAACCCAAAATGTTGAAATTTAAATCTAATTAAATCTTAACAATTTTTACCTTATTTATTTCAATCCTCAATAATCCTGAATTAAATCAACCAAATTAATCCTTTAAATCAAATTCAAATTAATTCTTTATTAATTCAAATTAAATCTTAATTAACTCAAATTCAAATTAATTCAAATTAAATCTTAATTAACTCAAATTCAAATTAATTCTTAATTAATTCAAATTAAATCTTGATTAACTCAAATTCAAATTAATTCTTAATTAACTCAAATTAAATCTTAATTAACTCAAATTCAAATTAATTCTTAATTAATTCAAATTAAATCTTAATTAACTCAAATTCAAATTAATTCTTAATTAATTCAAATTAAATCTTAATTAACTGAAATTCAAATTAATTCAATTAAATATTAATTAAATCAAATTCAAATTAATTCAATTAAATCTTAATTAATTCAAATTCAAATTAATTCAACTAAACCTTAATTAATTCTGAATTCAGTTCCAATTAATTCTTAAATAACTTAAAGTCGAATTAAATAAAATCTTACCCAAACCGTAATAATTAATTTAATAAAATTAAATATGTCAAAGTGGGTTGGCATATTCGTGAGTTAACACGACATGTATCAAATCAGGAATTTGATACATTTTTAAAAACTTAATTAAAATGGTTTTGACTTGTTTGACTCATGCATAACTGCCATGACATGCATTTGCTATTTTTTTTAATATATGTCATGTCATTCATATTTAAATTTATGCATGATTTAGAACGGTTATTGGAAAAAGGATAATTGAAACTTGAACAACCTAGTATTAGGTGGAGGTGAGATGATTGTACGTTAGGGAAGCCGTTTGGTGGAACTAGCCGAAGCTACCGATCCAAGACCTAAACTAGTTAGACCAAAATCTTTCAAGAAGTAACTTGAAGATGAATTTGCTATAAAAGGCTTTGTCAAGGAAATGATTGATGATCCAATAAGGCTACGGCCAAAGAAGGCCTTGTGCCTCGCCAAGACCTGGAAGCCAATTACTGAAAATCAAATTCACTTTACTATTGTTAGATTTGAATCTAACACAAGTTTCAATTAGATCTTAGATTTAATAACAAATTAAGAAAAATGATTCAAGCATCTCACAATACATGCAACCATGCTTGCTGTATTGAGGCATCTAGAATGGGTTAGATGTTAAGGACTAATAAATTGAAAAATATTTTTTAAAATTGTATTTCAAAATGGTTAGAATATTTTTCTAAAAATATATTTTCAAAATAGTGCTTCAACATAATAATGTTTTTATGAAATTCATGCTTGTCTGATTGCCAATATATTATATATTTTCAAAAATTATATCCTTTTGAAAATTGTTTGACTCACACAATTAGACACAAGCCTCTTAGGACAACACTAAAGTTCCTTAAGGCACTTAGATAGAGTCAAACGGTGTTTGGTACGGGGGAGTATTTGCATTCGTTGAAATGGTTTTCGAAAACTGCACTTTAAGCATTACTATCATTTGAAAATACTTGTCGAAAACTGTGCTTTAATTTACAATCACTTGTGTTTCCAAAAAAGGCTTATGTTTTTTAAAAAAATTATATTTTCAAAAATTACTTGTTTCTTTGATTTTGATAAACCCTAAAGACACAGAGGAAGGTCCACTTCTTGATCTACAAGGACTCCTAGGATGTGTCAAAACTAGGGGGAGTCTAAGTTAAATGAAAATTCTCTGACAAGTTTTTTTTAAAAAAGGTATTTTTGAAATTGTTAAATAATTCTTTTTTATCTGAACCAAACCCTAAAGACTCAGAGGAAGATTACTTGTAGTCAACAAGCTTCCAAGGACTGTGTCAGGTTTAGGGGGAGGTCAAACTAAATGGAATTATTGAACATTTCAAACATGTTTTCATGCACTTTAATTTCAAAATCCTTTTCAAAACATAAGTAATTTTTTAATAGTATCATTTTTCTTATCTACACCGTCACTTTCTAAAATTTCTTTTGGCTTATCAGATTTTTTTAATAGTACTTACTTTAATTTGGAGACTTTCCAGGACACGTAGGAAAATGTCCTTGTAGTTAACAAGGTTTCCTAGGATTGTATCAAACTGGAAAGGAAACCAAGTTAAGTAAAATATTATGTTTTCAAAACAATATTTTTCTAAGTTACTCATATGTTTCAAAAATTGTAAATATTTTCAAAGTTATATTTTCCAAAATTGCAAATATTTTCAAAAGTAACCTATATGTTTCAAAAATTACATAATTTTGTTCAAAAGTACTTGCATGGTTTTCAAAAATGCATGATATCTTTTAAAAGTACTTGCATTTTTCAAAAGATCATAATATTTTTCAAAGTACTTGCATTTTTCAAAGGATCATAATATTTTTCAAAGTACTTGCATTTCTCAAAGCTCATAATATTTTTCAAAGTACTTGTACTTTTCAAAGCTCATAGTATTCTTTCAAATGTTATGCATTTTCCAAAAGTGCTGTATTTTCTCAAAAAGTTCAATATATCTTTCAAAATACAAAGCTTTTACAATATTTCTCAAAATGCACTAGTGAAAATCTTTCTATGAGTGTTCTGCTATAAGGAGCCCGAGTTGGAGAACTCGGGAGTCTGAGCCCGAGTTGGGAACTCGGGAGTCCGAGGCCGAGTTGGAGAACTCGGGAGTCCGAGGCCGAGTTGGAGAACTCGGGAGTCTGAGGCCGAGTTGGAGAACTCGGGAGTCCGAGCCCGAGTTGGGGAACTTGGAAGTCCGAGCCCGATTTGGGAACTCGGGAGATCTGAGCTCGAGTTGGGAACTCGGGGGTGCAGGTCGGGAGCTCGGCACTCGGTAGACTGAGTCGGAGCTCGGCAGACTGAATCGGCACTCGGCAGGCTGGGTCAGCACTCGGCAGTCGGGGCTCGGCACTCGGGAGACTTGGTCGGGAGACCGAGTTGGAATCCCGAGAGGCCCGGTCGGATTTGCATGCAGGAAAGAGAAAAGTCTCTCTTCATTGGATGATGAGAAGATGAAGAGTCACATGGAATGATGTGCTCTTTATTGGCTTTAATGAAGGGAAGGCAAAGAGACAAATGACTCTTGGTATTCATGGGATGAATATAAAAGGGGTCAAGTCATTTTCGAATGAGAACTAAGTGTGCTTTCTTCTTCCCTTCCTCTCTTCTTCTTCTCCTCCACTCTTGGCCGAAACTCTACTGTAGAGTTCTTGGTGTTTTTCGAGCTACCTCAAGTTGCTAGCACAACTAAGGTAGTTTTCCTGAAGTTGAGAGATTGTGTCCGTGTGGACACAAATAAAGGCACGGACATTTGAACGTGCAAGAGATCCGGCACTTCTTGGACGAGCGGGATACGCAAAGGGCACGCTCCGAAGGTATACACAGTAGATAGATCTATTAGATAGATAACTTTGTACGAGTTTTCTTTCGCTTGGATCGCTCGTGGGTTCTTGTTTCCGCTGCGTTTTTATTGTTTTGTGCCGGGAGAACCCAACATGAAGAGTGGTGGTCTGGCTGTACTGAACCCTTCTTGCATGACCATTTAGTTGTCCTGAAACAAAATTTACAGAAAAAATGTCCCAAGACTTGGTCTTGGATTAGCAGTGCGGGAAGAAGATATATATAAAAAATTATCGAGTGGTGTTGCACCAACCTCGATTAACGATAGAAATTCGATCGAAAGATAAAAAAAATTAAAAGATTCGAAGAAAAATCCGAAAAATTCCCAAATTGGTGGTTGCACCAAATTTGAGCTTCCCCGCTCTGATACCACTTGTTGGACCGAGAAAACACGATAGAGGGGGGGGTGAATATCGTGAAAGCGTTTCGGATTAGAAAAGAGAATGCGCAACGGAAATTTAAATCAAACACATGGAACACAAGCATTTTTACTTGGTTGTGAGTCGCGATCGGCTCCTACTCCAAGGCCCACGGTCCTTGACCGTTTACTGCGGGCAATTCTATAATAGCGCAAAGAATTACAAGGATTTGTACAGAGTAGTGCAGTAAAAAGTACAAGTAAACTCTTCGTTACCGACACTCGGTGTGGATCGTACTTCGGAGCAGAGGGTCGTCGTCGGCGCTAGAATCTCGAGTTTGGAGGTTTCCGGAGCAGAGCGCTTGAGCGAAGAGTGTAAAGGCGTTGGAAAAATTGATTGTCGAAGCCTTAGGGGTCGAGCCCCTTTTATAGTACTCCTGGGGGTACCCTGGGCGCTGGGGCGCCTGACACGTGCCTTTGGATCCAAGAACTCTCATCCGAAGCTCGATCAACGCTTATCCCTTCAGAATCGGCCTCGGAGCTGACGGGGGCGCCTGGGACACTGGGGGCGCCCTAGTTGATGTGGTCTGCTGGCTTCGTAGCTGTTTTTGCTTCGATTCATTTTTGGCGTTGACTCAGGGCGCCCGAGACCTCCAGGGCGCCCGAGACCTCCAGGGCGCCCTGCTTACAGCAGTTTCGAAGCAACTATGATTTGCTTGTTTTGGCTTGACCTTGGGGGCGCCCGGGACCTTCAGGGCGCCCTGCTCAGCTACCTGCCCCTCTCCTTTGGGGCGTTTTGAGCTGCAGAAACACATTCCTTCGGTCCTGCATTCAAGGTTAGTTCCAAAACAACAAAGAAAGAATATTAGATGAATTTTTTACAGTCGTAGCTATCTTGGTTCTGACTTCGGGTCTCCCAAATGTAACCCTAGGTCGAACCGATGCCTACTGTTCCCTAGACGGAGAACTCGTCCTCACCTACTCCTCTCACGAGAGTTTACCTTTTGCCAACCGACTCCTCCAGTTGGACTTTTGCCCGATGCACCTGACCAGGTCTTCATGCCCACCTTCCGAGAAGGTCTTCGGTGCCCAGCTCCTTGCCAGGGCTTCGTGCCCAGTCCTCGACCAGGACTTCGTGCCTACCTTCTGAGCAGGTCTTCGGTGCCCAGCTCCCTGCCAGGGCTTCGTGTCCAGTCCTCGACCAGGACTTCTTGCCTAGTGTGCCTAGGGCTTCTTTCCTGTATACTTAGTAAATACATTAGATAATAATAACCTCTTAACTCTTGAACCCTTTGCCATTATCAAAACCCAGGTTTGACTTAGGTGCTACCTGCACCAACACAGTCCACGACCAGGACTTATTACCCAACCCTATGTCAGGACTTCGGTGCCCAGCTCGCGGCTAGGACTTAGTGCCCAATCCATGATCAGGACTAGTGCCCAATTCTTCGAACCAAGACTTATTGCCTAGGTTAACTAGGACTTTCCTTCACTTTGGTACTATTTTCTTGACTCACCCTTCCCTTGTTCAATGTATCACTAACTTAAATATATTGTTCAATATTGAAACAATTAGAGGAGGACATCACTAATGTATCTTGCACCAACAATCTCTCCCTTTTTTATGTTTGATAATATCTTAAGTTAGATTGGATTGATGGGCTAAGTTATAATCCTTGGGATAAAATGGAAAAAATTGATCTAAGTTTTGAAAACACATTTTGATCCTTTGGGAAAGTTTTTCTAACTTCAACTCTCTATCCTTTGGAAAAAACATTTTGATTGTCATTTTGATCCTTTGGGAAGAAAAAAAATTCTAACTTAAGCTCACTCTCCCCCTTTGTCATACATCAAAAACAACAACAATACTTACACCAACAATGAAGAATTTGAAAAAAAAATCTTTTTGAAAGTACTTAGTATAATTTTTGAAAGCATATCTTTACTCAGAAAGAATTTTGTGCATACTTAAAAAGACTTTGTGCTTAGAAAAATAATGCTTAGAAAAATTTGTGCATTTCGAAAATAAATTTTACTTACAAAGATTTTGTGTACCTGAAAACATATATTTTTTCTTTTAGTAAAATGTTTTGAACTTTTAGAACATTTTGCACTTAGGAAAGATTTTCACAAAAAAATTATGCACTTTAGAAAAATACTTTGAAAAATATTGTGCTTTGAAAAATTTGTACATTGAAAAATCTATACTTTGCAAATACTTTGTATTTTTGAAAAATACTAGTATTTTGGAAACTATTAGTACTTTGAAACATGTTAGTCTTTTGGAAAATATTAGTACTTTGAAAAATATTAGTTAAAAAAACTCTTTTAATATGATTTTGATAACATAGTATTTTACCTGACTTGGTTTCTTTTCCAGTCTGACACAATCCTAGGAAACCTTGTTAATTATAAGGACCTTTCCCTAAGTATCCTGGAAATTCTTGAAACTCAAGTAAAATTATTTTCAAACAGGGATTCTATAAGCAAAAGAAATGAGTTTTTGAAAGTGATAGTATAAAAATCAAAGTATTTCGAAGGAAAAATTACTTATGTTTTCAAAAGGATTTTGAAAAATAGTGTATGAAAATAATTGCAAAAAAATTTCCGAAAAATACTTGTCATAAAGTTTTCTTTTGACTTAAACTCCCCCTAAATTTGATATATCCTAGGAGTCCTTGTAGATCATGAAGAAGATTTCCTCTGTGTCTTTAGGGTTTATCAAAATCAAAAGAACAATTTTGAATGACATGTTGAGTATGGTAATTTTCAAGGAGATAATTTTCGAAAACACAATTTGGAATTATAGTAAATTTTTAAAGCACAGTTTTCGAAAAACATTTTGAAATGATGATAATTTTTCATAGAAATAGTAATATAACAATGTTTTTGAACAAATTTTTGAAAACCTTATATAGAGATGATAATTCATTGTTTTTCATGCATAAAGTTTTTGTAAAATCTGAATTTTTGAAAAAATAACTTTAAAAGAATAAAAACACTCCCCCTGTACCCACCGTTTAACTTTATCTAAGTACCTTAAGGGACTTTAGTGTTGACCTAAAAGACGTGTGTCTAATTGTGTAGGTCAAACAAATTTTTGAAAAAGATATAATTTTGAAAATTTATATTATATAATCAACTAGACAAGCATGAAATCCATTAAAATATTATTATATTAAAGCACTATTTTTGAAAAAATAGATTTTTAGAAAAATATTCTATGAATTTTGGAGAACAATTTTTTAAAAGCATTTTTCAATTTATTAGTCCTTAACATCTCACCCATTCTGAATGTTTCAGTACAAGCAAGCATGGTTGCCTTATGGGTGTATCGTGAGATGCTTGATCTGCCGACGATCAAGGGATCACCCACCTCACGGGCACGCCAAGGAGTAGGGGCAAGTTATACCCGAACCTTGTACATCGCTGTGTTAGCGTCGGTTTGGTTTGCTCTCTTTCTCTATTTTGTTGTTTCTGCTTGCTTTGTCTTCCGCTGCCTAATCCTGATTGCAGAAACAAGAAACCTTAAAAAGAGCCAAGTTTTAGTGTCTGGCTACATTCACCCCCCTCTAACCATCCAAGGATCAACAAGTGGTATCAGAGCTTGAGGCTCTGTTCAAACAGCTTAACATCTAAGAGCTAACAACGATGGCTTTGAGAGAAGGTTTTAGCATTAGCAGACCATCCTTCTTCGACGGATCAGACTTTCAATATTGGAGGTCAAAGATGGAGTGTTATCTCAAGACAAACATCATCATGTGGTTCGCTGTCAAGGAGGGGTTTCCCCCTCCAAAGGATGATGAAGGAAAAGAGTTGGACTTCTTAGGTGGTCGGTTGAGCAAATCAGAAAGGGGGAAGGTGATGCCAAAGCTGTTGTCACCTTGCAATGTGGGATGACCAAAGAGCAGCTAATCAAGGTTGGCCCCTTTACCTCTACCAAAGACCTATGGAACAAACTCATTGAGCTCCATGAAGGAACTCAAGATACCCGGAGAGCCAAGAAAGATTTGCTTCTCAGCCAACTCCAGAACTTGACAATGAAAGAAGATGAAACTGTAAGTATGCTTCATTGTTGGTTCAAGGAGATCTACAATGGTCTTCATTCCATCAGTGAGAAGGTAGAGAACCGAGACCTCGTAAGGTATGTTCTCAAAGCCTTTCCGTGGAATACTTTGTGGTCATCCATGGTGGATATCTACAAGGTATCCAAGGATCTTTCTTTTGTCAAATTAGAAGATTTATTTTGTGATATGGAACTACACGAGATTGCTAACCAAAGCCCAAAGGAGAAGGGTGTGGCATTTGTGGCAGGTGACCTAAGGAAGAAGAAGGAGAAGAAGAAGGAAAAGGAGGAGGTTTGTCATAGGGCTTTCTTGGCCTTAGAAGAGTCAAACAAGGAGAGTGATAACGAATAAAGGAGCTCCTCAACCGTGCCTTCATCATCTTCGGATGATGAAGAGGTAATCTCTCCCGAATTAGATAAATGCTATAGAACAATAGCTTGCTTGACAAACATGCTCAAAAAGTCTAAGAACAAGGTTAAGTCATTAAGATTAGAAGTAGAAGAATTAAAATCCTCTAAGGTTGAGGATATTAATGATTTCATAATGAGTCCCTTGAGAATGAAAATAAGATCTTGAGGAGCGAAATTTAAAACCTCAAGAATATTCTTGAGAAGTTTTCAACTAGCTCTAAAAGTTTAGATATGATTCTAAATTCTCAAAAAGAGGCTTACAACAAGGTTGGTTTGGGTTACCAACCTAAAGAACCTAGTGTCATATCATTGATGTCAAGAACTCACTTTAGGTCAAATGATTCTAGAGTTCAAAAAGTTCAAAAGAAAATGATCAAGGCTTGGGTGCCAAAATCATTCATTGTAGATGCTTTAGGTCCCAAAATTTGGGTACCCAAAACATTTATATTTCGAATTGTATAGGCATTGATTGAGGGGGAGCATCTATCAACATGAGTGGTTGATATTTGGTGCTCCAAACATATAGCCATTCCTAGTTAGGGATGTGCCTACTAATTCCTCCATTTAATGGATGACCATTTACTACCCATGAGGAATGGTTTTTCATCTTGAATTTAGATGATTGAAGTTAAGTAAATGGGAATCATAAACAATATAGATACATTGAAAATTTCTCCATCTATACTGGAAAATTTTCCTATTCACTTTTATGGGCAATTTGGGGAATAAAATTTTGATACAAACTTGATTTCAAATTGATTGGAACCATGAACTTGATACACACTTAGAACTATGAATTTTCCAATCCAATCCATGAATTATCAATAGAATGGGGAATTAGGATTATGGAGTTGATACAAACTTGATTTCAAGTAGTTGGATCAAACATGTTAATAAACATACATCAAACACACAAACTGATCAAAATTTGGAAATTTGATCATATTTTGATACAAGCACATTATGAAAATTTGATCATAATGTGATATAAGCATGTTTTGGAATTTGATCATATTTTGATACTAATTTGATACAATCATGTTATGGAAATTTGATCATAATGTGATATAAGCATGTTTTGGAATTTGATCATATTTTGATACTAATTTGATACAATCATGTTATGGAAATTTGATCATAATGTGATATAAGCATGTTTTGGAATTTGATCATATTTTGATACTAATTTGATACAAGCATGTTATGGAAATTTGATCATAATGTGATATAAGCATGTTTTGAAATTTGATTATATTTTGATACTAATTTGATACAAGCATGTTCTGGAAATTTGATCATCCATTGAAATTGACACAAACCTATTTTTGGTATTTTCTTAATCCATAGAAATTCTTGATTCTTGATATGGAATAAAGCTTGGTTAAGGGAAACCCTTCTTAGGATCAAAGGGAGTAACTCTAATTGGATTAGGAGTAGTTGAGAGTTGAAAAGAAAACAGTTTCTGAAACCTGTTTTTGAAATCTGATCGGGAAACATTTTCTGTATAGAACTTGATCAGTCCACCGACCAATCAGGACTTACGCTGATCGGCCACTGATAACTTTCATTTTGTTGATTAAATTAGGCCTTCAAATCCATGTTTTTGACCCCTTTTCATATGCTTAAGTTTGCATTTGTATTAGGTTTCATGAAATCTTTCTATTTTGGTCCTTGGATACAATTCTTCCTATATTTGATATATTTTGGTATTAATGTTGAATCTAATTTTATAGGCTTCAATTAATCATGGACCTAGATCAAGATTGGATCAGGACTTGAGTTCAAAATGGGTTGAGATCAAAGGGGTCAAGAGTTGAATCAATATGGGTTGTCTATTCAAGATGACGTTTAGATCTAAGACATCTACCAACTTCCGGTCGATCCAAGCTCAAGATAGACTTAATCAAGTTCATAGATCAAGATCTGAAAGTTTGGGCCCGATCAGAGTTAATTCAGCCGTTGGATCAAGCACCAGAGGATCTAGACCGTCCAGATTAAAAAAGAGAAGATCTGAGCCATCCGGTTCAGATCTGGGTGATCCAAGTTAATGACAAGCAGATCAGAGCCCTTGATAAAGATCTGGGAAGTTTGGGTATGATCTGACTTGATCTGACCATTGGATCAGAGCTGGACAATCTCAGCCGTCGGAATTCGAAATGCTCAGTTAAAACAGAAATTCCCTCGCGGAGCTTGTGGTCGCAATTTCTCTGCTCCAGTGTTCTTCGTTGTTCTTCTCCATTCTTGTTCGTTTGTTGAGGGCGACCACTCCAGATCTAGATCTCATCAAGGCTTCGAATCATCAAGGTCTGTTTTTCAAGAGATCTGCTACAAATCTGCCGCTGACAAGTTTTGGCGAGGGTCTCGCCAAGTTCTGCTCCGCCGAATCCATTCTCGCTCGATCACTGCCTTCGCCAATTGGAACCTTCAGCGCTTGAGTACAGAGGGGTTCTCTACTGAGCACTTGGAGTTTCTGAGTTGGAGTTGCAATCAGTTGATCGAAGAGAAAGGAAAGGGAGGGAGATTTCAGCCAGTTCATTAATCAGATGCAAATCAATTGAAGGAGTTCGATCTTGCTGATTTTCGATCAAAGGGGTTCTTAGATCGGTTCTTGGGTGACGACAAGAAGCATCCCTTGGTGACGAATCTGATCTGGAGTTCTTAATTGCTAGATTTCCGTTTCTAGATTTTACTTATCAGTAATTGAGCTTTGTATCAGCTGATTTTAGTTACTGATCGGACTATCGTCCGATCCAGACTCCTCCTGATCGGTCATCAAACCGATTAGGCTTGCATCTGATCGGTCAGCCGATCGATCAGGAGAATTTCCTGTGCAACCAAATTCTGTGTTAAGTTTTCAGCTTGTTTAATTCCATTTCCTACTTTAGACACAACATTAGTGAATTTCTGAAATTAATATCAGTTTATATTTCAATTAGCAACTTCAAATTGTTTGTTCAAATTCTTTAGTGGTTAAGTTTCATTCTTGCAATACCTAGTTCAATTCTAGCTAAGTCAATTCCATTGCAAATTTACTTCAATTTTACTTGCAAGACAAAAGCCCCATTTTATCTCGAAAGCCCAAATCATTTAACGACAAATAACTTGCAAGTTTAATTCGAACACTCGCAACTAGTCCTGGAAAAATACGACCTGAGGCCCCTATCCTACATTTCTACTTTGCTAGCAAGGGTTTTCAGTTTTACAAATTTCAAAATTTGAGTTCCACATTCGTGACATCTATATTGGGAACTGTCAAATTTTTGGCGCCGTTGTCGGGGAGCAACTAGTTGAGTTTGTTTGATTTAGCTTGTGTGCTTATTTCATATCTAGTGATCCATTTTTGTGCTTATCTCTATATTTTGTGAATCATTACATTTGCTCCATTATTTTGTATACATTTGCTGCGATTTTTGTATTTGTGTATGACCAGATCTGCAGGTGGTATTCTTGAAGAGTTTGATCCTGAAATTGAATGAACTTTCAGAGCCAGGAGGAATCAACTCAGTGTTTCAGAGGCTTTTGACATTATTCCTACTCAGCCTATTTATGCTTATTCAGTTGATCATATGGCAGACCACCAGAAAACTATGAAGGAATTAGCAGCACCAGATGATGCCTTTCAGTACTCTTGCATTGCCTACCCAGAGCTCACTGGAGATTTTGAATTAAGATCAGGACTTATTCATCTTTTGCCCAAATTTCAAGGACAGTCTGGGGAGGATCCCAACAGACATTTACATGAGTTTCACGTTGTCTTCTCTACCATGAAGCCTCAGGGGATTTCAGAGGAAGATATCAAGCTGAGGGCATTTCCATTTTCTCTTACTGGAGCAGCGAAGGATTGGTTTTACTACTTACCTACTGGGCACGTTTCTAGCTGGATCTCTATGAAGAAAGAATTTTTGGAGAAGTATTTTCCAGCATCTAGGACTGCAATCATCAGGAAGAGTATATGTGGAATACAGCAAGTAGTGGGAGAAACTTTGTATGACTACTGGGAAAGGTTCAACAAACTTTGTTCTAGCTGCCCACAACACCAGATTAGTGAGCAGTTACTCATTCAGTATTTTTATGAGGGACTTCTTCAAATGGATCGGATCATGATAGATGTTGTAGCAGGAGGAGCCCTAGTAAACAAAACACCAGATCAGGCTAGGGAGCTAATTTCAAATATGGCAGAGAACTCACAGCAATTTGGGAGTAGAGCTTTGTCCACCAAAGGAGTTAATGAAGTTCAGATGGTATCAAATGAGAAGAAGGAAATCAAGAATTCTTTGATGGAGCTCACATCCCTGGTGAAGCAAATGACTCTAAACAATGTGAGTCAAAATCAGAATTTCTCAGTACCACCACCTTCAAGCCAAGTGATGAGGTTATTAGTATTTGTTCAAGCCAAGACCACAATTCGGATCTATGTCCTAACCTCCAACAAGATGAGACATTAGCTGCATTGACTAGGGGACAATTTCAAGCCAAGAACAACCCCTACTCGTCTACCTACAATCCGGGTTGGAGGGATCATCCCAATTTAAAGTATGGTAACTCTTTTTATCAGCAAAACTCATCACAACAACCCTATCAACAACCCCAATAGAATTTCCAGCAAGTTCAGCAAGGTCAACAATAATTTCAGCCATTTCAACAACCCAATCAGCAATTTCAGTAACCTTACCAACAAAATCAGTCACCTTTCCAAGGAAATCCGAATTTTCAGCAAGGGTTTCAAGAAAATATGAGTTTTCAGCAACAATATCAATCATCACAGCCATAAAATCAGTTTCACAGCAGGGATTTCATCCATTTAACCAAGGTTTCCAGCCCGCAAATCAGAATTTCCAGCCCACTCAATTTCAGCCCTCTCAACCACAATTTCAACCTCAACCTCAAAATTTTCAGAGTTACAATTCTCAACCATTTCAACCAAGTTCTCAACAAAATTTTCAGCAATTTTCTCAACCATTTCAGCCCTATAATCAGCCCCAACAACCCTACTTTCAAGGTTCACAGCAAGTTCAACAATTTCAATTACCTCAATCATCTTTTCAAAGCTAATCAAAGTCTAATGCTAACCAAGGGGGCTATGGAGGCTCTAGTGGAGGAAATGCGCAACAACAAAGGATAGAGGAGATGCTTCAACAACTTTTGCAACAACAAAAGAATGATCCCACCATACAAAACCTCGAGAGGCAAATTGGACAATTGGCTAGTGGGATGAATCAAATTCAAGCTCAAGGATCAAGACAACTACCTTCTCAAGCTACTCTAAATCCAAAGGGAAACATTAGTGCTATTACTTTGAGGAGTGGGTAGGTGGCTTCAACTCCAAATGGTCCAAGGGCTGATTTTTCTGAAAACAGTACAACACCTTCATTTCCAGCCCCAAACAGCCCTGAAATTACTTCAAATTCAGTTGGTTCCACCCCTAGTCTGAGCCAAACTCCTTTATCAAGCTATCCTGTGATTTTGGTGGAAAATGAGGGAGAAATCAGTGAAAAAGATGGATTTACAGCAGCTACCTCAGTGGAGAAATCACCAATTTCAGCCCCTCATGTTTCGGCTTAAGAGGAGGATTTGAGAACTCCTTTGCCCTTTCCCCAACGCAAGACACAAGCCAAGAAGCAAGTGGAGAAGGAGAAAGCTAAGGAATACAATGAGCTAGTGAAATTGTTTAGTAAAGTGGAGATCAATGTACCCTTGTTGACCATGATAAAACATATTCCTAAGTATGCAAAATTCCTAAAGGACTTATGTGTTCATAAGAAGAATTTGAAGGAGAATGAGTTGGTCAACTTGGGGAAAAATGTTTCAGCACTTATTCATGTCATTCCTCAGAAGTGTGAAGACCCTGGAGTTTTTACTGTATCTTGTGAGATAGGGAGGACCATGTTCTATGATGCTATGTTGGATTTAGGAGTCTCCATAAATGTGATGCCCAGATCAGTCTTCCAGATGCTTGGTATAGGCCCTTTACAGCCTACTGGTGTGGTGATTCAGTTAGCAGATCGGAGCCAGACCCACCCAGCCGGTATAATTGAAAATGTGTTGGTTAAGGTAAAGGAGCTGATATTTCCTGTAGATTTTTACATTCTGGATATAGAGGGAGACTACCTTGCACACAGATCTCCACTCATTTTAGGGAGGCCATTTCTGAAGACTGTGAGAACGAAGATAGATGTATATGCTGGCACATTGTCCATGGAGATTGGGGACACAGTAGTTCAGTTTAGCATATTTGATGTCATGAAGCATCCGAGAGAGGACCACTCCATTATGAGCATTTGTATCTTGGAGGAGTTGGATGATACAGATATATTGGCTGAGGGAGTTTCATTTGATATTTCTAGAGGAGTTGGCAGTTCAAAGGAGGCTGAGGCTATATTTGCTATTGAGGCTGAGGACATTTCAGAGGGTATTTCAGATCTACTTCCAGCTGGAGAGGATTTTCTAGCTGTAGGGGATTGCACAGAGCCCCAAGGATCACCTATTTCTATTGATATTTCAGAGGATTCAGAGTTTAGGTATGATAGTGTAGGGGATTGCACTGAGCCCTAAGGCTCACTCATACCTTCTGAGCAGGCCCAGATTGAGCTTAAGCCACTACCAGACCATTTGAAGTATGTTTTTCTAGGAGAGGAGTAGACTTTTTCAGTTATTATTGCACAACATTTGGAATCAGAGCAAGAAGAGAAGTTATTACAAGTCCTGAGGCAGCACAAGAAAGCTATTGGGTGGACTTTATCAGATATACCAGGTATTAGCCTAGCAATTTGCATGAACAGAATATTCTTGGAAGAAAATGTTAAACCAGTGAGGCAGCCACAAAGGAGACTTAATCCACTTATTTTGGATGTTGTTAAGAAAGAGGTGACTCGACTTCTACAGGCATGTATCATTTATGTAACGCCCGCCCTTATATCTACTCTCGGGGCGGGGTTACGTACAATCAATCATATAATTTTTAACATAAAATAAAAACAAAAGTGCAAGGACTAAGTACTGAGCATGCTTGTTTAAAACTATCAAGTGATATTTACAAGTGCTAAGCATACTAGTCAGTGCATGCCAACCAGATATCATGCTTTAAGGATTAGAACATGGTAGGTGCATAGCAAGTTTAGTAACACACAAATCATGATAGTGAGGTTTTACATTCCATTGCAAGGAGTAACACATGAATTTACATCCTAGAACATCATTTAGAAGCATAGTCATAGGTTTCCATGCATAATAACAATTCATAAGATTGAGTCTAAAGGAAGTCTGGAACATCATGTGAAATATCTTAATCAAGAGTTATCCTATAACATGATAGGTTCACAAGTAGTTCAACTCACAACATAATCAAGTATAAGAGAAATCTAAGTGTAATCACAAATATTCATAATCAAGGAAACATCAACATAAGCATAGTAAAGTAGATATAAGAATCTTTCTTTCCCGAGCTACCACCCCACACATCTTCAGCTCTCCTGCCTCTTCCTTTAGTTTAAGTGTCTCTTACCCTTATCTGCAGCATAAGACAACACATAAACTAGTAAGCACAAATGCTTAGTAAGGATCCTGTCCTACTCGTAAAATCCATACGAAAGAATACAACATGTACACATAATGAATCATAAGCATGAGTTTATCATAGCATACTAAACATCAAAGTTTCTAAGCAAGCAGTATAAAGTATCTTAAGCATACCCTTCACATATAATAAATGTTTTCAAAACAATTCCATAAAGATATTACTTAAAAATACTTTAACATCATATAGGGGCCCAGTTGTGTACCACATCAAGCGCGTTCCCTAATGAATTGGGGTAGCGAGCCACCAACCCATTAGAGCAGGACCCTTCCGTCCTACCGGAGCCATGACCTTCAGTTAACATGTACCCCGGATTTGTTTAACGACCCCCTTCCGAGTCGGGTACACAACTTTCAAAGTAAAATACTTATCATGCTTTTACATATATGCTAAGGAGTACTCCAAATCCACTCTCAAGGGACACACCACTCTTCAAGGGTGCTCATGATCCCGTAGGGACACACCACACAACATAAGGGGTGCTCTTGATCCCATACTTAGTGGAGTATCCTTTCAAGCATTTTAACATACACATCACATGCAATTCATAAGGGTGCCCCATGGGCTATAAGACATGCTCATACATACATCATATTTCAACCACTTAAACATACTTTATATATGACAAGATTGGTCACATAAATCATACTCATATCATAGGAAGTGGTAGCATGCTTCATGGGTTAATTTAATTCTTCCTAACCCTAAAACTAGGGTTGGCCGAAAGTCATAAGGTAGGGGTAGGTTAGGTTTTTGACATCAAACATCCCATACAAGCATCACATATATATACATCATGTATCATACTAAGCATAGCATACATCATGGGGTAATCAACCTTCACAACCCTAACATCTTCATGTTGGCCGAAAGTTACATGCTAGGGAAAGTTAAGTTTTCCAATCAAGCATTCCATTTAAACATCACATGCATATACATATCATCTTACTAAACATAAGCATATCTCATAGGGTAGTTTAACCTTCACGAACCCTAACCTTTCTATGTTGGCCGAATGGTGTAGGGTAGGGAAAGGTTGGGTTTTTGTAACCAAACATTTATACAAACACCTTGTATACACTATCATGCAATACACTAAACATAAGATACATCATAGAGTAATTCAACCCTTGAAACCAAACATTTATACAAACACCTCACATACATATCATGTAACACCCCAAAATTTCACCATGAATAATATTGTGAATTCATTATGAAATATTATGTGAATAATATTGTGAATTCATTATGAAATATTATGTGAATAATATTTTGGATTCATGGAAAATTATTATAAAAATATTATGTAAATAATGTTATGAAATATCATGAAATTCATGAAATATTATGGAATTCATGAAATATTATCATGAAATATTATGGATTCATGAATATGAAATATTAAAAATATTATGAAATAATATTTATGGAATATTATAAAATAATATGAATTCATGAAATATTATTAATATTATGAAATAATATGAATTCATGAAATATTATTAATATTATGAAATAATATGAATTCATGAAATATTATTAATATTATAAAATTTCATGATGGGCTTGGCTTAATAGGCTTTGATATGGATTAGTGCAAAATGTGATAAAAAGGAGGAAGCAAGGATTGAACCTTGAACCTCCTCGTTGCACTCTCCATGTCTTAACCACTACACCAAGCATTGTTTCTTGTTGAGAGATTAAGAAACATGCTTGTTAAGCGTGTAATAGTGAAGAGACATGTCTTTTCATGAGAAAAGTATAAATAAGAGAGGGAAGAGGTGTGAGTAACTTCCTCTTCTTCTTCCTTTCTCTTCCCCACCGAAATTCCTTCTTCTCCTCTCCTCTTTTCCATTTTTCGAAAAGTGCTCCCTAGGGTTCTAACCCTAGGGGATTGGAAGGAAGAAGGCTCTTGCCCTCTATTAGGGCCAAGGAGTCCAGAGAAGAAAGAGTAAGGGGAACCTTCACTTCTCCTTCAACCAAGGGTACCCTAAGGGACTTAAAGAAGTAGAATCTCAAGTGAAAGGATGTAAGTATCCCCTCGCCTGCAGCGTAATCGTTATTGTTTGATTTGTATGCTTCTTCTTATTGTTGTTTTTGAAAAGGAAACCTTCCTCCTTTATGAAACTTTCGGCCACCTCCATTTAATAGGCCTTGGTTACTTCTTATTGCATGAGGAGATCCCTATGAACTTAGGGTATGAATATATGTTGGTTTCCTTCATGTTGTGATAACAAAAAGTAGGGTTAGCCACCCTACAACTTTCGGCCAAGAGGAGGAAGGGTTAGGCTTTTTGGGTTGCATGCTATCCTATGATATGTCCATGATTAGTATTATAGATAAAGTGTTTGTATAAATGTTTGTGTGAAGATTGGATGTCAAAAACCTAGCCTACCCTACCCTACAAGTTTCGGCCAAAGGAGAATAGGCTAGGGTTTTTGGGTTGTTTGCTATCCTAGGATGTGTCCATGTCTAGTAGTGTAGACAAGGTGTTTGAATAAATGCTTGTGTGAAGGTTTAATTTCAAAACCCTAGTTTTCCTACCCTACACCATTCGGCCAAGGCATGAAACCTTAGGGTTTGTGAAGGTTAAATTATTTTATGTGATATGCTTATGTAAAATGATATGAGATGTATATGCATGTGATATTGAAAGGAAATGTTTGATTGGATTCCTTAGCATGTAACATTTGGCCAAGGCATGAAATATGAGGTTGTGAAGGACAACTTACCCTATGAGATTATGATTGTGTTTAGTAAGATCATATGCCTATATATGTGATGATTGTATGAGATGTACCCTAGGAGATATGCTTATGTTTGGGATGATGATATGTATATGCAAATGATGTTTAAATGGAATGTTCGATTAGGAAAAATGGAACTCTCCCTAGCCTTGAGTTTCGGCCAAGACCCTAGTTTTAGGATTAGGAACCATTTGATTTACCCATGAAGCATGCTACCACTTCCTATGATATGAATATGATTTATGTGATCAACCTTGTCATATATAAGATATGTTTAAGGGGTTGAATTATGATCTATGTATGAGCATGCATTATAGCCCATGGGGCACCCTTATGAAATGCATGCTTTATACTAGGCTAGTTATCATGATTATGGAGATCTATGTATGAGCATGCATTATAACCCATGGGGCACCCTTATGAAATGCATGCTTTATACTAGGCTAGTTTTCATGATTATGGAGATCTATGTATGAGCATGCATTATAGCCCATGGGGCACCCTTATGAAATGCATGCTTTATACTAGGCTAGTTATCATGATTATGGATGCATTCATATGCATAAGAATGAGCCTTGTAGGGCATGAAGGAAGAAGGCTTAGGGCCTAAAGAATGCTTCCCTAGAAGGTTGGAACTAAGAGCATACTTTATGAAAATAAAGAACATGATAATTATTTTATTTTGTAATGGCTTGTACTATAGACTCTTAAAGCGAGTCAAATGATTATGATACTAGGCTGAAGGACTTTTGAGAAGGCCTAGTAAACCCTAGTGGTTCGGGATTAGCTACCTCGTTCCTATTTAGGGGCGCGCGCAAAACATGAAGTACAAGCCGGGCCCTAATGATTATGCTATATTCAAGTATTATGTTTATATGTTTTCAAAGAAACCTTCCTATGAAGTTAATATGCTTAGATGTTTAACATGCTTAAACACTTACCATGCTTGAATGTGATTTATTCTCTTATCTTTCTATGATATGGATTTTGCGAGTAGGACAGGATCTTACTAAGCATTTGTGCTTACTAGTTTATATGTTGTCTTATGCTGCAGATAAGGGTAAGAGACACTTAAACTAAAAGAAGAGGCAGGAGGGCTGAAGATGTGTGGGGTGGTGGCTCGGGAAATAAAGATCTTCATATCTACAATATTATGCTTATGTTAACATTTCTTTAGTAATGAATGTTACACTTGGATTACTCATATACTTGATTATATTATGAGTTGAACCTATCATGTTATAGGTTAGTTTTGAACAAGCATGCTTAGTACTTTGTTATTAGTACTTTAAGAAAAAAAAATTTATACGAATGATAGTACGTGACCCCGCCCCGAGAGTAGATATAAGGGCGGGCGTCACAAGTTGGTATCAGAGCAGTTTTCCCCTCCACCACACACACATCAAGCTTCATCCTGCCGCTTCCAAGTAAGAAATCCTAACCTCGCTTTATTTTATTGCATGTACAGTAATGACATGTATAGTGATGATTTATGCTTGCATAACAAGAAAAAGTAGCATTAATTCTCATATAGCTTATTTATCACCTGTATGATAGATATGGTTAGAGGACGTAGCAATCGGGGTAATGAGACAGCACCCCCACCTAATAAGTATCCGGAATTATTTTAAAGTTCGGGACGAACTTTTTATAAGGTGCGTAGGATTGTAACACCCCAATTTTACGATTTGAGTACCTAGGAATTGTTTAAAGTTCGGGACGAACTTTTTATAAGATGTGTAGGATTGTAACACCCCTAAACCCTAAGCCTTGGCCGAAACATACAACCCTAAACCCTAACTCTTCATGCCTTGGCCGAAACATGTAGGGTGTTCAACCCTAGTTTTTGTCATCACAACATGAAGGGAAAACAACATATATATATACCCTAAGTCCCAAGGGATCTCCTCTTGCATCAAGGAGTAGCCAAGGCCTTCCCCTTGGGGGTGGCCGAAACTTGCACAAGGGGCAACTCCCATTTTCAAAAAAAACAAGAAGAAGGAATCATGCAACAACCATTACACTGCAGGCGAGGGGATACTTACATCCTTTCGCTTGAAATTCACCTTCTCTAAATCCTTAGGGTACCCTTGGTTGAAGGAGGGGTGAGAGTTCCCCTTGCTAGAACTTCTCCAAGACCCTTGGCCCTAGTAGAGGGCAAGATCCTTGGATGGGGTCTTCTTCCTTCCAATTCCCTAGGGTTAGAACCCTAGGGTGTATTTTTGAAAAATGAAAAGGGAGAAGAGGGCTTCTAGGATTTCGGTGGGTAGAGTGGGGAAGAAGAATGAAAGTTCTTTTCCCCTCTCCCTCCCTCCTCTCTTATTTATACTATTCTCATGAAGGGACATGTCTCTTCACTTCCCTAGCTTTAACTAGCACGTTTCTTATTCTCTCAACATGAAACACTATTGGTGCATTGGTTAAGACATGGTTAGTGTAACTAGGAGGGCCAAGGTTCGATCCTTGCTTCCTCCTTTCTACACTTTCTTTTTATCACATTTTGCACTAATCCACATCAAAGCCCATTAAGCCAAGCCCATCATGACATTTCATAATAATGTTTCATGAATTCATAACATTACATATGGGAAAATTTTGGGGTGTTACAATTTACCCCATTTTCGATAGTCAGTGGGTTAGTCCCATACATGTGGTGCCCAAGAAATCTGGAGTTACAGTGGTGGAAAATGCAAGCAACGAGCTAGTGCTCACAAGAGTTAAAAATTCATGGAGAGTGTGCATTGACTACCGGAAGCTAAACACAATCACGAGGAAAGACCACTTCCCTCTACCTTTTATTGATCAGATGCTTGAGAGACTTGCAGGGAAGTCCCATTACTACTTCTTGGATGGGTATTTAGGCTATTTCCAGATATACATAGACCCAGAGAAACAAGAGAAGACTACCTTCACTTGCCCTTTCGGCACATTTGCCTACAGACGGATACCATTTGGACTCTGCAACGCTCCAGGAGCGTTTCAACGATGCATGGTAAGTATATTTGGTGAGTTGTTAGAGCATTGCATGGAGATCTTTATGGATGATTTTTCAGTTTTTGGCACGTCATTTGATTCATGTTTAGATAACTTGTCTAGGGTTTTACACCGTTGCATTGAGACTAACCTTGTGCTTAATTTTGAAAAATGTCACTTTATGGTAGAGCATGGAATTGTATTAGGTCACATAGTCTCTAGGAGAGGTATAGAGGTAGATCCTGCAAAAATCAGTGTTATTTCTTCTTTATCTCACCCCGTATGCGTACGGGATGTTCGTGCCTTTCTTGGACATGCAGGTTTCTACCGCAGATTCATTAGAGATTTCAGCGATATTGCTCGGCCCTTGACAAGACTTTTGCAAAAAGATGTTGACTTTTGTTTTGATGATAAGTGCAAAGAAGCTTTTCACAGGCTCAAGGAGGCTCTTACCTCAACTCCTATTATTAAATCACCTGACTGGAATTTGTCATTTGAATTAATGTGTGAAACTTTGCAGTGGGAGCTGTTCTAGCACAAAGGGTGGATGGAGCACCTCATGTCATATGCTATGCCTCCAAGACCCTAGATGCCGCCCAAGCCAATTACACCACCACTGAAAAGGAGCTTCTTGCCATAGTTTTTGCTTTAGATTATTTTAGATCTTATTTATTGTGCTCACATGTCATTGTTTTTTCTGATCATGCAGCTTTAAAGTATTTATTGAAGAAGCCAGATGCTAAGCCTAGGCTAATCAGATGGATGCTTCTACTCCAGGAGTTTGATTTGGAAATCAGAGATAGAAGTGGCAAAGAAAACTTGGTTGCAAATCACCTGAGCAGAATTGAAGGAGATCGATCTCCTACCACCATTGACAATGATTTCAGAGATGAGCACCTTCTTGCAGTACATGGTGAGTCACCCTGGTATGCAAATCTTGTTAATTTCTTAGCTGCACATGCTTTTCCTACACACTTTTCTAAAGCTTAAAAAGATAAACTCAAAAGTGATGCTAAATTTTATGTGTGGGATGGAAATTTTGTAATGACCAAATAATTAGGAAATGCATACCTAACCATGAGATTTGTTCAGTTCATACTTTTTGTCATTCATCAGCATGTGGGGGACACTTTGGACCACAAAGAACAGCTAGGAAAGTGTTAGAATGTGGTTTGTACTGGCCCACCTTATTTCATGATTCATATGTGTTTTATAAAAATTATGATAGATGTCAGCGAACTGGGAACATAGGTGCTAGAAATGAGATGCCCCTACAGACTATGTTATTTTGTGAGATTTTTTATGTTTGGGGAATTAATTTTATGGGACCTTTTCCTGCATCTTGTGGTTATTTGTATATTTTACTTGCTGTAGTCTATGTTTCTAAATGGGTGGAGGGCATTCCCTCCAAGACTGATGACTCTTCTGTTGTTGTTAGTTTTGTCAGGTCACACATATTTTGCAGGTTTGGTATTCCCAGGGCTATAATAAGTGACCAAGGATCTCACTTTTGCAACAAACACATGAAGGCCTTGCTTAGTAAGTATGGGGTTGTACACAAGGTTTCTACTTCCTACCACCCTCAAATAAATGTCCAAGCCAAAATCTCAAATAGAGAAATCAAAGTAATTTTGGAAAAGACCGTTGGGATAAATAGAAAAGATTGGAGCAAAAGGCTAGATGATGCACTATGGGCCTATCGAACGACATTCAAGACACCGATTGACATGTCTCCCTACCGGTTAGTCTACGGTAAAGCTTGTCATCTTCCCATGGAAATAGAGCACAAAGCATATTGGGCGGTGAAGGCTTGTAATTTCGATGCTACCAAGGTGGGAGAAGAGAGGAAACTTCAACTTCAAGATCTTGAAGAGATTAGACTTGAAGCATTTGAGAACTCAAGGATCTACAAGGAAAAGACCAAGAATTTCCATGACAAGCACATAGAGGAAAGAGTTTCAAATTGGTGATAAGGTCTTATTGTACAAGTCAAGGCTCAAGTTGATTAAGGGTAAGTTGAGGTCAAGGTGGGAAGGTCCATTTATTGTAACTAATATTTTTTCCTATGGTGTTTTTGAAATTAAAGATGAGACTAATGGTTTTACATGGAAAGTAAATGGCCACCGGCTCAAGAAGTATTTTGAAGAACTAAAGGAGCTAGAGGTGGATGGTATGGACATCAAAGATGCTATCTACCCAACCTAAAGGGGAGTTTTCTTTTCCTTGCATTTTATTTCATTATCAATACCGTGTTATTGTTTCCAAGTAGTTAAGTTTCTTTTTACATGAATTGTTGACAATAAATGCTTAAGAAATGTAGATTGAATAAAGAGTATTGTAGACATCATTTTACTATTTTGGCACCTTGTTTTTGCATGATTAGGAATAAATGTATCCCTCTAGGTTTTCTCTATATCATTTTAGAGACTTTTGAAAGCAAATTAAATTTGGGTGTCAAGACTTAGGATTTGAGTCAATGGATGAAAATTCTTGGTTGCTTGAGTACTACTTGGTTATGGACTCTAGATTAATGAGTTGAGATGAATTCTTTTTACCTAGTGAGGACTTAGCTTTATTGTTGAGATACACACATGTGATTGCACTCTAGAACTTGCTTAGGTTCTTTCAAAACCATATTCTATGATTGGACCACATTTATATAGGTAATCTTTTTGTCTTCCCTTCTCATTGCAAGAATCCTTATTGATACATGTTTTATTCTTTCTTTTCCCTATTTTTCTGCTCATTACCATATTTCTCGATAGACTTGGTTACTTGGGATTTTTATTGATGTTATTTTGCCCGAGACGGACAAAGGTTTAAGTGTGGGGGAGGTGGTTAGAGTTTTGGAAGAAGTTGTGGTGAGAAATGACAATTTGGAAATTTTGGAGGTTTTTCTTTTTGTTGAATCATGGTCCGAATGTCTTGATGGGATTAGAGGAATGGAGGAGCATGAGAAACACAATGTGAAAATAGAAAAAAAAAGAAGAAAAAAATGAATGAAGAAGTGTGCCAAACTTGATGGGTGGTGTATCAAAGATGAGTTGTGAGTATTGGATAGTTGAGATTATTTTTGGAACAACTTGATTTCTGAGTGTTATTTGGTGTTACAGCTCTATGAAGCTAATTTTGAAGGGAATGGGAGCTCATAAAGGTTAGTTTTTAGTTGTTAGTGATATTTTTCAAGCCTACCAAAAGTTTCCACTTAGACATGGAATTGGTAAGTGGAGGTATCTTCAAAAAGTTCTAATCGTTGCCAAGAATTGAAGTGGAGATTAGGGAGGAGAATTTGGTTGTTGGAGATAGTTGAAGCTGTAGAAAAAAAAACACAACAAGCAGCTAAAAAAAAATAGAGAAAAAAAAAGAAGAAAAGAAAAGAGAAGTAAGGGAAAGTTAAATGAAAACATGAAAATTCAAAAGATGGATAGATTTTTGAATTTAGAGTCGAGAATAAGAAGCTAGAGGAGTTAAGATTCAGTGATGATTGGAAGGAAAAAAAATTCAGGCAAAAGATAGCTCAGAATTCTGGAGTTTGGCTATTGATCAGTCTCTGATCAGTCACCAGTCCGATCAGGGAGCACCAGTTCGATCAGTAGACCGATCAGGAAATGTCTGATCGGTCTCTGGACCAATCCAAGAAGCTGGCACAGTACAGAACATTGCTTTCAGTATTAAACCTCCTCCAATTCAGCTCATAATCACTCCCCTTGGTTTAGAATTTATAAGAGGCTATCACAAAAGGGCAAAGAGCATTAGAAATAATTTGGAGTATCCAAGTCTTCTATTTGTCATTACTTTCTCATATTTTTTTTTCATGCTATATTTCTTTATCATAGTTCTTTCCTTATCATATCATATTCTCTATTTTCTTGATCTTGAGATCTTGATATCAGAATTCATGGAAAACTCTTTTTCATTCTATCCATTTCAAACTTCTTTAATGTTTCTAATAAACCTTTGTAGATGTGGATCCAAGGCATGAATGATGGTGGAGAGTAGATAATAAGCATGCTTATAGAAGTTCAAGAAACATGTTGTGTTTGAGTGAGCTCCACTTTCATTGAAATGTAGAACTTAGGAAGAGGGTCACTAAAATTCCTTTGGAAGGTTTTGTGTGTTGATTTCATCTTAAAGAGTCATGAAGGAGGAGGTAAGCTAAGTTGTTGATTTAAGGACAAGGAACTAGTTTATTGAGTTTAGATTTTTGAGAATTGATAACCCTAGGTAATTTTTTTTTTCAATTGCTTCTTACAATGATTAAGAATAATCTAGGGAGGATGCATTTTAGTTTCTTAGTAGCTTGTGCGGGACGCTCAAGAATAAGTGTGGGGGAGTTGATAACTTTTATTTTGTTGATTAAATTATGCCTTCAAATCCATGTTTTTGACCCCTTTTCATATGCTTAAGTTTGCATTTGTATTAGGTTTCATGAAATCTTTCTATTTTGGTCCTTGGACACAATTCTTCCTATATTTGAGATATTTTGGTATTAATGTTGAATCTAATTTTGTAGGCTTCAATTAATCATGGACCTAGATCAAGATTGGATCAAGACTTGAGTTCAGAATGGGTTGAGATCAAAGGGGTCAAGAGCTGAATCAATATGGGTCGTCTATTCAAGATGACGTTTAGATCTAAGCCATCCACCAACTTTCGGTCGATCCAAGCTCAAGATAGACTTAATCAAGTTCATGGATCAAGATCTGAAAGTTTGGGCCCGATTAGAGCTAATTCAGCCGTTGGATCAAGCACCAGAGGATCTAGACCGTTCAGATTAAAGAAGAGAAGATCTGAGCCATCCGCTTCAGATCTAAGTGATCCAAGTTAATGACAAGGATATCAGAGCCCTTGATCAAGATCTGGGAAGTTTGGGTTCGATCTGACTTGATCTGACCGTTGGATCAGAGCTGGACAATCTCAGCCGTCGGAATTCGAAATGCTCAGTTAAAATAGAAATTCCCTCGCCGAGCTCGTGGTCGCAATTTCTCTGCTCCAGTGTTCTTCGTTGTTCTTCTCCGTTCTTGTTCGTTTGTTGAGGGCGACCACTCCAGATCGAGATCTCATCAAGGCTTTGAATCATCAAGGTATGTTCTTCAAGAGATCTGCTACAAATCTGCCGCTGACAAGTTTTGGCGAGGGTCTCGCTAAGTTCTGCTCCGCCAAATCCATTCTCGCTCGATCACTATCTTCGTCAATTGGAACCTTCAGCGCTTGAGTACTGAGGGGTTCTCTACTGAGCACTTGGAGTTTCTGAGTTGGAGTTGCAATCAGTTGATCGAAGAGAAAGGAAAGGGAGGGAGATTTCAGCCAGTTCATTAATCGGATGCAAATCAATTAAGGAGTTCGATCTTGCTGATTTTCGATCAAAGGGGTTCTTAGATCGGTTCTTAGGTGACGACAAGAAGCATCCCTTGGTGATGAATCTGATCTGGAGTTCTTAATTGCTAGATTTCCATTTCTGAATTTTGCTTATCAGTAATTGAGCTTTGTATCAGCTGATTTTAGTTACTGATCGGACTGTCGTCCGATCCAGACTCCTCCTGATTGGCCATCAGACTGATCAGGCTTGCATCTGATCGGTCAGCCAACCGATCAGGAGAATTTCCTGCGCAACCAAATTCTGTGTTAAGTTTTCAGCTTGTTTAATTCCATTTCCTACTTTAGACACAACATTAGTGAATTTCTGAAATTAATATCAGTTTATATTTCAATTAGCAACTTTAAATTGTTTGTTCAAATTCTTTAGTGGTTAAGTTTCATTCTTGCAATACCTAGTTCAATTCTAGCTAAGTCAATTCCATTGCAAATTTACTTCAATTTTACTTGCAAGACAAAACCCCCATTTTATCTCAAAAGCCCAAATCATTTAACGACAAAAAACTTGCTAGTTTAATATGAACACTCGCAACTAGTCCTGGAAAAATACGACCTGAGGCCCCTATCCTACATTTCTACTTTGCTAGCAAGGGTTTTCAGTTTTACAAATTTCGAAATTTGAGTTCCACATTCGTGACATCTATATTGGGAACTATCAGTCACCTGACCAATCAGAGGTCCTTCTGATCGGTCCGGTGACCGATCAGATCAATGCTGATCAGGGAACACCCAGATTGTTCCAAATGGTATTAGACTACTCCTCAGTCCGATCCCCTTTTATCAAATTATTTCAGATTGCTGATCATACTGATACAAACAAATCTGATACAAACCGATTACAATTGGAACATACTCATCATACTTGGAACAAACCGACTACTAATTCGATACAAACCCGTGTTGGAATTTTTAAAATTCATAAGAAGGGTTGATCGAATCATGACTCTTGTTCCTTGATGAGGAATAACTTTTAGTCAAGAAACTCATGTCGTGTTTCAGAAATTCTTTTGAAATACCTATAGTCTACACCCGTATGGACGGATGAGTTTTGGATTGAACAAACATGTTCCTAGAAATTTCAATTGTTAATGCAGTCTGATCTTGAATGAATCAAAAGTACAGAAATTTTTCTGAAAACTAATTGTCCATAGATAAATCAGAAATTTTTCTATATCGAATAATCAACGAATCTGATTGGTCACGAAGACCAATCAGGACTATATGTCAGATACAGCTGCGTTCCTTACTTGTCATATGAACCATATACGTGTTTGACCATGATATAATTCTATATATGCTTTCTTGTGCAAATTCACACTCACCTTTGCTTATTTTGGGTTTGGGGAAAGACCCTCATTTAAGGGGGAGTTATGTTTAAACTTAATAACCATACTCTTTCGGATGTTTGACAAAGAGGGAGAGAATAGTTGATTAAGTTTAGGGTTTGTTATTGTAGGGGGAGGACTTGATTCCCTTAAGATAATTGAATTGACTTCAATTGATCATTAATACTTAAACTTAAATCGGGTTGTCAAACAACAAAAAGGGGAAGATTGTTGATGCAGTCTGGCCCAATTGCTGTTTTGTGTTAACACTGATTTAAGTTTGGTTGAGTGAATTTGGATTGAGTCCTAGTCGGGGACTGGGCAGGAAATCCCGGTGAGTGAAGCCGGGTCCTGGTGAGTGAAGCCGGGTGACCGAAACCCCGGTGAGTGAAGCCGGGTCCTAGTGAGTGAAGCCGGGTGACCGAAACCCCGGTGAGTGAAGCCGGGTCTTGGTGAGTGAAGTCAGGTGACCGAAATCCCGGTGAGTGAAGCCGGGCCCTGGTGAGTGAAGCCAGGTGACTGAAATCCCGATGAGTGAAGCCGGGTCCTGGTGAGTGAAGCCAGGTGATTGAAATCCCGGTGAGTGAAGTCGGGTCCTAGCGAGTGAAGCTAGGTGACCAAAACCCTGGTGAGTGAAGCCGGGTCCTGGTGAGTGAAGCTAGGTGATTGAAATCCCGGTGAGTGAAGCCGGGTCCTGGTGAGTGAAGCCAGGTGACTGAAATCCCGGTGAGTAAAGCTGGGTCCTGGTGAGTGAAGCCAGGTGATTGAAATCTCGATGAGTGAAGCTGGATCCTAGTGAGTGAAGCTGGATCCTAGCGAGTGAAGCTAGGTGACCGAAACCCTGGTGAGTGAAGCCAGGTCCTAGCGAGTGAAGCTAGGTTGAATGAAATCTCGGTGCATGAAGACGGGTCCCGATGAGTGAAGCCGGGTGACCGAAACCCTGGTGAGTGAAGCGAGGTCCTAGCGAGTGAAGCTAGGTTGAATGAAATCCCGGTGAGTGAAGCCGGGTCCTGGTGAGTGAAGCCAGGTCCTAGCGAGTGAAGCTAGATTGAATGAAATCCCGATGAGTGAAGCCGGGTCTCGGTGAGTGAAGCCGGGTGACTTAGCAAGTGAAGCTATGTTGAATGAAGTCCCGGTCAGTGAAGCTGGGCACGGAGTCTTAGTCCGGGGGACTAAACACGAGTCAGAGAAGGCTAGGGAGCCCGTTCTCTTGACTTAGGGTTGGATTGATTGAAGCTGGATCGGTCTGGAGACCGATCAGGGAGTTGACACGAACTCCCTGTTATGGATCAGTCTAGTGACCGATCCAGAGAAGTCTGATCGGTCTGGTGACCAATCAGGGAGAGAACAGAAAGGTTTATGTTTGGCTTCTGATCGTTCTGGTGAACGATCAGGGAGAGGTCAGTAGGTTTCGTGAGAAACTTGGATCGGACGCTTGACCGATCAAATGTCGCAACATTCCTCATCCCGACTGATCAGGATGGCACGTGATCGGTCAGGGAGTGACCTGATCGGTCACCAGACCAATCAGGGCACAACCTGATCGGTCAGGTGACCGATCAGGAGTGTGGTTCCTGCGGGTTGTGGCAAGCAATCTGCTGGTTCGGTCTAGTGACCGATCCCTAATGTCCGCGATCCTTGTTTCCTCACTTTGGACTGATCAGGCTGGAGCCTGATCGTTCTGGGCTTTCACTGATCAGTCTGGTGATCGATCAGGAGCATCACTGTGTTAGTAATATGAGAGAAGTGTCCTAAGGCAATCGCCTTATGATTGTAATCATTTATTTTAATAAATGAATATTCACTATTTGAGTATACATGTCTGTGTATTTGATTGAGATCTTAAACTCATTTACTGAATGTCCGCAATACAATTCACAGCATAAGAGAATTTGTGATGAATTCACAACTAGTGATTATCTCTACATGTGCAATTGTGAAGTATTGAAATTGTCCCTAGTCGATGAATTGATAGATACGAACACTATCAATTCTGTTGAGACTAGCATGGGTTATTCTCTAATCAGCTGATTCTCACTGGCTGGTGACATTGAGATGTCCGGAGATAAACATGGATGCTAGTTAAGGGAACTAGTTCATTGGAGTGACTAGCTGTAAAACTTTATATGGAAATCTACATATAGATATGTCAATGAAGTTCTTACTGCAGCTTAAGTGCGATGTTCCTTTGACTTGCGGTGTTCAAGTCATCTTGGTCACGGAGACTTATACTTTGACATCTTAAGCAATCATCTCTAAGGAGGTGTGGACCCAGGATGGTTGGGTATAAGCCGAAGTGCCCGAAGATGTTTGAACAGCCTACAAAGGATAAACCACTCCTTGCGAGGAGATGTATACCCAAGGCCTATCGTCGGATTGTTACTCGAAGCCTCTGGCCAGAGCATGACATGTTCAGAGTATGAAACTCTTAAAAACATGAGAGTAATTAGAATCCGTAAGATGAGAGAACGTTACTTGGGCTAGGTGTGACGTAGTCAACCTAGTGGGGACTGACACACATAGACCATGTCCTGAACCAAGTGGGTATAAGATGGTGAAGGGAATGGGGTACGATTCATTATAGCTGCTGAAGGGTTTCAGAATTGTTTCTGAGGTCAACCGTTGATCTTTCGATTAATTGGGGATCATGATGTACTACTAGGTGCCACTCATGATCGTTCTATAATTGGTTAATTATAGACGGCCAACATAAATCGAAAGCCTATTTAGTCACACGCACTACGAGTAATCCGAGGGATTTAAAACGAGTTGAAAATTAGATTTTCCGATCAAGAGAGATAAGTCGAATCTAAATTTTTCAGAGACGCATCGGAAGCATAAAATGACTAAGTCTTTTGAAGGCTTATTGGACGAATTAAATGGGTTTAATTCATATGATCTTGGCTTAGGTTTGGCCGGCCAAAGAGGGTCCCCACCCTCTTTGTATGGCCGGCCACAACAAAAGGGGAAAACCGAATTTTGGTTCAAATTATAAAATAAACCGAGCGTGGTTTGTTTTATAAAATTATGGATAAAGAAATTTATATAAAGAAATTTATATAAAGAAGTTTATATAAAGATATTTATTTTCATGGAAATTAAAATGAACCATGGATTGGTTTATTTTATTTTATAAAATCAATAATAGATTGATTTACCATGATAAAGAAATTTATATAAAGAAATTTCTTTCCATAAGAAAAGGGAGACATGGTTGTTTTTATCATAAATTAAATTATGATAAAAACTTGGCATGATGGAATAATTCATAGAAAAATTTATATGATAAATTTCTTATGAAAATTTATTCCATAAAAAGGAGACTTGGCGATTGAGAGGCTACTATATAAAGGCACCAAGGCAAGGCTTGGAGATTAATCTAAGAGATCTAGAAATAAGCCCTCTCTCTCTCTCCTTCTCTCCCTCTCCCTCCTCTAGTGCCGCCGACCCTAAAAGGAGGACCCCATTGTTGCTGTGAGCTTCATCCACCAAGCAGCTGCCGAAGAAGAAGAAGAAGCGGGCGCAACTTCTTCCTTCCTCCCGGAATCTTGATTCCATTCTTCGTTTGGTGGTTAGTCTTTCCATCTCTCTCTTGGTATTCTTGTCGTGCCTTTGGAGAATCTAGTAGTTCTTGTCGGCACGAAACTCGTGGCTTTGCGAAGTCATCCCGAAGAAAACTCGGCGTTGACGCGAATAGAGGCGGAGCTTCCAAGGGACGCTTACGGTTGGATCTCGTTCCTTTCTTCGAGTTACGCGAGGTAACAAGTAAATTAGTTTACGTTTCTGCAAAATTTTAATCTATGATCATGTCTACACAACATAAGAATGCATGCTAGATGTGTCGTTAAATAATTTGAGAAATTATTTATGCTAAATCTTCCGCTGCACGTAATTAAAATTTAAAATTACGAACCCGCATCCATGTCAACATGCACCCGGTCCCAACACACTGATCGGTCTGGTGACCGATTAATGCCTGAACTTTAATTTAAAATCGCTGTCAGATGCTCTGATTGCGTCTATTTTTCTTTGCGTTTTCTCTGCTACGTTGCTGATATTGTTTGATATGCTTTGCTAAGCGTCTGATCAGTGTGCAGGTTATACAGGGATGATACAAACCAAGGAGAAGAGTCAATGGCGACTTTCACCGTGGCAGGTTTGTATGTATTCGATTTTCAAGTTTCAACAGCTTCCTGGCGCGGCTGGCGACTGACGGAGGCTCAGCTGAAGAGGTCTTCAGTGGACTGAGTGCTTAGTGGAGTCAGTGGGTTAGGCTGTGGCTTAGTAGGTGCTGATGGAGCTGACGATGGTGAGCAGGAGCTTAAGAAGAAGCGGAGATGCAGAGGAGCGAGGAGAGACAGAAAAACTGGGGAAGTGTTTGCTGTTGTTTTGAGCTTGCTGTATCTTCTTGCTTGAGTGTTCCTGTTGTTGGGACCGGGTGCATGTTGACAAGGATACGGGTTCGTAAATTTTAAAATATTTACGTGCAGCGGAAGAATTAGCATAAATAATTTCTTAAATTATTTTCAACAACGTATCTAGCATGCGACCTTATGATGTGTGGACATGATCATAAATTAAAATTTTGCGAAAAGTAAACTAATTTACTTAGTACCTCGCGTAACTTGAAGTAAGGGACGAGATCCAACCGTAGCGTCCCTTGGAAGCTCCGCCTCTATTCGCGTCCACGCCGAGTTCTCTTCGGAATGACTTCGCAAAGCCACGAGTTTTGTGTCGACGAGAACTACTAGATTCTCCAAAGACACAACTACAATAACAAGAGAAAAAGATGGAAACTAACTACCAAGAAACGGAATCTAAATTCCGGGAAGGAAGGAGTTGCGGCCCGCTTCTTCTCCTTCTTGTTTGGCTCCTTCTTGGTGGTGACAACCCACGGCAACCCTTGGAAAAGTGAGGGTGCGCCGGCCCTAGGATGGAGTGCGCCGGCCCTAGGGTGAGGAGGGGGGCGCCGGCCCTAGGAGGGAAGGAGAAGGAGAGGAAGAGAATAGGAGAGAGAGAGGGAGAGA
This sequence comes from Boesenbergia rotunda, assembly GCA_024364735.1. Taxonomy (NCBI): domain Eukaryota; kingdom Viridiplantae; phylum Streptophyta; class Magnoliopsida; order Zingiberales; family Zingiberaceae; genus Boesenbergia; species Boesenbergia rotunda. The sequence continues at coordinate 10,716 of JAGFNQ010005585.1, read as the reverse complement.
ATTAATCTCTTGATCAATTGATTAGGAATTCAAGCCTTGCCTTGGTTCCTATATATAGTAGCCTCTCCCTTGCTAAGTCTCCCCTTTAACGGAATTAACGGAATAATTTTTCATAAGAAATTTATCTTATAAATTTTCTTATGAATTATTCCGTTATGCCTAGTTTTATTATAACTAACTTTATAATAAAACAAATACATCTCTCCTTTAATTATGGAATAAATTTTACAAGAAATTTATAAATTTTTCTTATTATGGAAAAATCAATTCATAATTGATTTTATAAAATAAACATAAACCATTCCATGGATCATTTTAATTTCCATAAAAAGGAATAAATTTCTACAAATTTCTTTATATAAATTTCTTTATACAAATTTATTTATCCATAATTTATAAAACAAATTGCGCTAGATTTATTTTATTAATTAAACCAAATAAATTGGTTTCTCCCCATTGTTGTGGCCGGCCAAACCAAAGAGGGTGGACACCCTCTTTGGTCGGCCACTTCAAGCCCAATCCCTCGCGAATTAAACTCATTTAATTCGCCCAATAAGCCTTCAAAAGACTTAGCCATTTTAAGCTTCCGTTGCGCCTCTGATTAATTCAGATTTGACTTATTTCTCTTGATCGGAAAATTCAATTTTCAACTCGTTTTAAATCCCTCAGATTACTCATAGTGCGTGTGACTAAATAGGCTTTCGATTTATGTTGGCCGTCTATAATCAACCAATTATAGAACGATCATGAGTGGCACCTTGTAGTACATCATGACCCCCAATTAATCGAATGATCAACAGTTGACCTCAGAAATAATTCTGAAACCCTTCAGCAGCTCTAATGAATCGTGCCCCAATCCCCTCACCATCTTATACCCACTTGGTTCAGGACATGGTCTGTGTGTGTCAGTCCCCACTAGGCTGACTACGTCACATCTAGCCCAAGTAGTGTCTTTCTCGTCCTTTGGATTTTTAATTACTCTCATGTATTTAAGAGACTCATACTCTAAACATGACATGCTCTGGCCAGAGGCTTTGAGTAACAATCCGACGATAGGCCTGGGTATACATCTCCTCGCAAGGAGTGGTGAATCCTTTGTAGGCTGTTCAAACATCTTCGGGCACTTCGGCTTATACCCAATCACCCTGGGTCCACACCTCCTTGGAGATGCTTGCTTAAGATGTTAAAGTACAAGTCTCCATGACCAAGATGACTTGAACACCGCAAGTCAAAGGAACATCGCACTTAAGCTGCAATAAGAACTTCATTGACATATCTATATGTAGATTACCATATGAAGTTTTACAGCTAGTCACTCCAATGAACTAGTTCCCTTAACTAGCATCCATGTTTATCTCCGGACATCCCAATGTCACCAGCCAGTGAGAATCAGCTGATTAGAGAATAACCCATGCTAGTCTCAACAGAATTGATAGTGTCCGTTTTTATCAATTCATCGACTACGGATATTTTCAATACTTCACAATTGCACATGTAGAGATAATCACTAGTTGTGATCCCATCACAAATTCTCTTATGCTGTGAGTTATATTGCGGACATTCAGTAGATGAGTTTAAGATCCCAATCAAATACATAAAACATGTATACTCAAATAGTGAATTATCATTTATTAAAATAAATGTTTACAATCATAAGGCGATTGCCTTAGGACACTTCTCTCATATCACTAACAAACTCCCACTTGGCCTAATGCCAATCGCTACGGTATCCAATACCACAGGCTCTAACAAGACCCTCAAACTTGCTCTGAGGCAAGGCCTTAGTTAAAGGATCCGCTAAATTCCTTTCAGTGGGAATTTTCTCAATTTGTATATCATTCCTACTTATAATCTCTCTGATCAGATGATAGCGGCGAAGCACGTGTTTGGATCGCTGATGAGACCTTGGTTCCTTTGCTTGTGCAATAGCTCCATTGTTGTCGGAGTAAACCGGCACTGCTTCATCAATGGTTGGAACCACGCCAAGTTCAGAGACAAACTTCTTGATCCAGACTGCTTCCTTTGCTGCTTCCGAAGCTGCGATATATTCCGCTTTCGTGGTAGAATCCGCTACGGTGTCTTGTTTGGAACTTTTCCAACTTACTGCGCCTCCATTTAAAGTAAATACGTATCCAGACTGCGATTTGGAGTCATCCTTATCTGTCTGGAAACTGGCATCTGTATACCCACGTATTACCACATCTCCTTCTCCATATATTAGGAACACATCCTTAGTTCTTCTTAAGTACTCAAGGATTGTCTTGACAGCCGCCCAATGATCCATTCCTGGATCCGACTGGTATCTGCTTGTGACACTCAGAGCATACGATACATCGGGCCTTGTACATAACATAGCATACATGATAGATCCTATCGCGGATGCATAAGGAATCTTATTCATGCAAATCCTCTCGTCTTCTGTGCGCGGACACATAGACTTTGAAAGGTTGATCCCATGCCTGATGAGAAGGTAACCTTTCTTGGATTTCGACATGCTAAACCTTTTTAGCACTCAGTCTATATACGTAGACTGCGAAAGACCAAGCAACCGTTTTGATCTATCTCTATATATTCTTTCATGGAGAAAGTTTTGGACAACCAAATTTTAACTGTCTGTAAGATTGATATATCGTTTCCTATAAGTAATATGTCATCGACATATAATACTAGGAATACGACTGCACTCCCACTAACCTTCTTGTACACACAAGGTTCATCAGGATTTTGTGAGAACTCAAACTCTTTGATTGTCTCGTCAAAACGGATGTTCCAGCTCCTGGATGCTTGCTTCAGTCCATATATGGATCGTCGAAGCTTAAATACCTTGGTTTTATCAACAGATGTGAAACCTTCAGGTTGTATCATGTATACATCCTCAAGCAGGTTTCCAATAAGGAAAGCTATTTTCACATCCATTTGCCATATCTCATAATCATAATGAGCTGCTATGGCTAGGAGCATCCGAATGGATTTAAGCATAGCTACTGGCGAATAGGTTTCGTCATAATCAATTCCTTGTTTTTGACGATATCCTTTTGCCACTAATCTAGCCTTAAAGGTAACTACATTACCTTCCATGTCGATTTTCTTCTTGAAAACCCACTTGCACCCTATGGGCTTAATCCCTTCAGGTGGGTTAACCAAGTCCCATACTTGATTTTCATACATGGAATCCATTTCCGACTTCATGGCTACAAGCCATTTGTCCCTTTCTGAATATTTCAGAACATCTTCATAACTGATAGGTTCGTCATCGCTTATGAGTAACACGTCGTTCGATTCACTTATGAGAAATCCGTATCTCTGTGGAATATTGCGTGTCCTATCAGACCTACGAAGAGGTGGTGTTGTTTTAGGTTCAACTGATAGCTCATCATTATGAGTTATTGGTTGTGGGTCTAGACTAGGTGTCTCTGTAATGTCTATTGGAGTTTCTTGAACTTCATCAAGTTCAATGCCACTCCCACTGTTTTCTTGTAAAAGAAATTCTTTTTCCAGAAATACAGCATGCCTTGAAACAAACACCTTTTGTTCCGAGGGATGATAGAATTGGTAACCCTTCGTTTCCTTAGGGTATCCAATAAATAGACATTTATCAGACTTAGCATCCAATTTGTCTGATACATTCCGCTTCACATAAGCAGGACAACCCCATATCTTAAGGTGAGTTAAGTGGGGTTTCTTACTATTCCTTGTCTCATATGGAGTAGTTGAGACTACCTTGGTCAGGACTCTATTTAGCAAGTAAACAGTTGTCTTAAGTGCATAGCCCCAAAAGGATTTTGGAAGAGTTGCATGATTCATCATAGACCTAACCATGTCCATCAAGGTTCGGTTGCGCCTCTCAGATACACCATTATGCTGTGGTGTATATGGCGAAGTCCATTGGGACAATATCCCATTGTCCCTAAGATAATCTTGAAACTCTTGACTTAAGTATTCACCACCTCGATCGGATCGAAGTATCTTAATACTTTTGCCAAGTTGTTTCTCTACTTCATTTCTGAACTCTTTGAATTTCTCAAAAGCTTCAGATTTGTGTTTCATCAAAAACACATACCCGAATCGTGAGTGATCATCGATAAAGGTGATGAAGTAGTTATAGCCTCCTTGTGCAAGAGTTGACATTGGTCCACATACATCAGTATGTATTAGACCAAGCAATTCTCCCACTGGATTACCTTTTCCAGAAAAGGGTAATTTGGTCATCTTGCCTTTTAAGCATGATTCGCATGTATCAAATGAACCGGGTTCAAATGATTCCAGAATTCCACATCGGTGTAATTCGGTCATGCGTTTCTTACTTACATGGCCAAGACGACAATGCCAAGTGTAGGAGTCGATTCGATTATCTATTCGAGCACATTTGTTGCTAACTTCGATATTGAAAACGTCACTGGATAAATCTAACGTGTAGATACCATTGCACAAAGTTCCATTCCCATAAATAATGCCATTTAAAGTTATGTAACAACAATTGTTACTAAAAGTTAAATGATAACCCTTTTCATTCAAACATGAAATAGATACAATGTTCTTTATTAACGAAGGAACAAAATAACAATTATCCAATTCTAAGACACGTCCAGTGGGGAGCTTTAGCAAATATGTTCCGATGGCAACAGCAGCAATCTTTGCTCCATTTCCAACTCGCAAATTTGCTTCTCCTTTGACGAGTTTTCTTCTATTCCTTAGCCCCTGTATGTCATTACATATATGTGAGCTACACCCAGTATCAAGTACCCAAGTATTTGAGGAAATAGAGTGACATTCAATAATGAAGATACCTGAAGAGGATGGGGCATCGGATGCCTTATTCTTCAAGGACTCAAGATAAACCTTGCAGTTTCTTCGCTAGTGACCCTCCTTGCCACAATGATGGCAAGTTCCTTTTGATTTCTTTTCAGTCTTTTTGGCCTTTTTCTTCTTTTCTTTATTCTGTTCTTTGGCCTTTCTCTTAGAACCTTTCTTCGAGGAACCAACTAACAGTACCGTCTTTTGATCCGGCTTTACAGAAGGCTCCACAGTCTTCAGCAGGTTGAGCAACTCAGGAATGGTAGTCTCTAGTTTGTTCATCCGATAGTTCATCACAAATTGTGAATAACTTTTGGGCAAACAACTCAGAATTAAGTTAATACTTAGTTCATGATCCATTGCAAAACCGAGTGTGCTCAGTCGCTCAATGTACCCCAACATCTTTAACACAAACTGCGAGGCAGAAGTGCCTTCCTGCATCTTAGTGGTGAAGAGGAGTCTAGAGACTTCGAACCTTTCGGATCTTGCCTGCTCTTCAAACAACTCATGAAGATGGAAGATGATGGTATAAGCATCCATATGCTCATGCTGCTTTTGCAGCTCAGGTACCATAGAGGCTAGCATGATGCAACTCGCAAGTTCAGAATCGGTCACATGTTTCTGATAGGCCACTAGCTGGTCTGGAGTTGCTCCTTCTGGAGGATGGTTGGGAAGTTGATCTTCAAGGACATAGGCAAGCTTCTCTGCCTTGAGGACTATCCTCAGGTTTCGAAGCCAGTCCATGAAGTTTGGCCCAGTCAGTTTATTGGTGTCCAAAATGGAACGCAAATTCAGAGAAGACATGATTGAGTGATTATCCTAGAAATACAAATTGAGCTTATGTGAGAAGAATGATTAAAGAATGTATTAACATACATTAATAAAAAATCCTATTTATTTTTCAAATTGAATAACCCTTTTTATCAATTCGGGAGATCGTAGGAACATCTCCAAATAGGTTGATATCCAACCATAGATAAGAACAACCATGGCTGTGGCCATCAAGTTATTTTTAGCTATGAAGGTAGGTAATTATACCGATTACATATCACATATATGTAACTATCACTTTATGCTATCAACTAATTGAATGTTTGCATGAATCATTGGGTTGTTAACTCATTAACAAGTATGCAACATTATACATAGCACCCAACTGCACCTCTCTTTACATCGACCTTGGCTGTGGCACAACAAATCGATGCTCCAAGCTTAAGGCTGACCCATTAATCAAGAAATAGTTTTAATATGGTTGGAGCTCATTCAACCGTTTAGTCAGGCTTGGATGTGTCCAACAACCATAACTAAGGATTGACCTCTGACTCCAACTATATTAATCATAAACTAATTCCATGGTTTGAACATGTTGAGGTTCAAGCTGGGCATGGATGTGTCCATCAACCCAAACGAGAAACAAAACTCCGGTTCTAACCATATTAATGGAAGGTGTTGGCCTTAATATTTTGTAAGGGGTTTTGGGTCTCATCCTTTCCTTTTAATGCACATTCATGTCATATAATTATGTCATGACTTAACGATTTCCTTAATAAAGTATGTATGTGACTTAATTTATCAAGTCTCATTGATTGAATTAGGAACCGGATTTCCTAATTCTAATTTCATACTTTATTCAAGGAATTGTTTTGGGAAACAATTTCCTAAATTGTCATAATCAATTTCGGAAATAATATGTTTAAGACTTTGATTTCTCTAAATCAAATCTTATCAAATTAAGAGACAAATTTCCTTAATTCAACCACATATTATTTTCATGAAAATCTCATTTAAGAAAACTCTATAGGAAACCATTTTCCTAATTAATTTTGGAGACAACAATATGTAGAGCATCACCTCTTAAATCAAATTTTCAAGATTTGATCACATATTTTATTCATGGATTAATTAATTACAACAAATTGTTTTCTAAGGGTGGCTCCCCGAGGCTCAGATACCCAAAGAAAAGTAATTTGTCGTAAATCCAATTTGGTCCGCTCCCCGAGACGTAACCAAATCAAACATGACAATTTTATTCAAAATTGGGAAATTAAATTATAACAACTAACTTTAATTTGGACGGCTCCCCGAGGCTCAATCCAAAACAAAGAATTTTGTTAATAATTTAAAACCAATTCGAATTTAATTGTCAATTAATGATCCATAAATTTGTCTAGAATTTCTTGAAAGAAAGTGCCCAAAATTGCGAGATTTCATAATAGGTTTTCAGAATAATTGTAAGTTTCTGGTACAAAGAAACTTACATATTTCCAAAATTGAAAATTTTCCAAAATAGGAAATTTCCAAAATTGGAAAGTTTCTAAAATGGGAAGTTTTCACAATTATCATAAAATTTCAGAAACTAGGATATTTCAAACGTTTGCGAAATTTCATAAGGATTTCCAAACTTTGAAATTCCTAAATCTAAAATTTATTATAATTGGAAAGTTTCCATAATTGAAAAATTTTCCAAAATTGAGATCATGACAAAGTTTTTCACAAAACAATTATATGATTATGTCGAACACTAACCGACTCTGATACCACTGTTGGGACCGGGTGCATGTTGACAAGGATACGGGTTCATAAATTTTAAAATATTTACGTGCAACGGAAGAATTAGAATAAATAATTTCTTAAATTATTTTCAACCACGTATCTAGCATGCGACCTTATGATGTGTGGACATGATCATAAATTAAAATTTTGCGAAAAGTAAACTAATTTACTTAGTACCTCGCGTAACTTGAAGTAAGGGACGAGATCCAACCGTAGCGTCCCTTGGAAGCTCCGCCTCTATTCGCGTCCACGCCGAGTTCTCTTCGGAATGACTTCGCAAAGCCAGGAGTTTTGTGTCGACGAGAACTACTAGATTCTCCAAAGACACAACTACAATAACAAGAGAAAAAGATGGAAACTAACCACCAAGAAACGGAATCTAAATTCCGGGAAGGAAGGAGTTGCGGCCCGCTTCTTCTCCTTCTTGTTTGGCTCCTTCTTGGTGGTGACAACCCACGGCAACCCTTGGAAGAGTGAGGGTGCGTCGGCCCTAGGATGGAGTGCGCCGGCCCTAGGGTGAGGAGGGGGGCGTCGGCCCTAGGAGGGAAGGAGAAGGAGAGGAAGAGAATAGGAGAGAGAGAGGGAGAGAATTAATCTCTTGATCAATTGATTAGGAATTCAAGCCTTGCCTTGGTTCCTATATATAGTAGCCTCTCCCTTGCTAAGTCTCCCCTTTAACGGAATTAACGGAATAATTTTTCATAAGAAATTTATCTTATAAATTTTCTTATGAATTATTCCGTTATGCCTAGTTTTATTATAACTAACTTTATAATAAAACAAATACATCTCTCCTTTAATTATGGAATAAATTTTACAAGAAATTTATAAGTTTTTCTTATTATGGAAAAATCAATTCATAATTGATTTTATAAAATAAAAATAAACCATTCCATGGATCATTTTAATTTCCATAAAAAGGAATAAATTTCTACAAATTTCTTTATATAAATTTCTTTATATAAATTTCTTTATACAAATTTATTTATCCATAATTTATAAAACAAATCGCGCTAGATTTATTTTATTAATTAAACCAAATAAATTGGTTTCTCCCCATTGTTGTGGCCGGCCAAACCAAAGAGGGTGGGCACCCTCTTTGGTAGGCCACTTCAAGCCCAATCCCTCGCGAATTAAACTCATTTAATTCGCCCAATAAGCCTTCAAAAGACTTAGCCATTTTAAGCTTCCGTTGCGCCTCTGATTAATTCAGATTTGACTTATTTCTCTTGATCGGAAAATCCAATTTTCAACTCATTTTAAATCCCTCGGATTACTCGTAGTGCGTGTGACTAAATAGGCTTTCGATTTATGATGGTCGTCTATAATCAACCAATTATAGAACGATCATGAGTGGCACCTAGTAGTACATCATGACCCCCAATTAATCGAAAGATCAACGGTTGACCTCAGAAATAATTCTGAAACCCTTCAGCAGCTCTAATGAATCATGCCCCATTCCCCTCACCATCTTATACCCACTTGGTTCAGGACATGGTCTGTGTGTGTCAGTCCCCACTAGGCTGACTACGTCACACCTAGCCCAAGTAGTGTCTTTCTCGTCCTTTGGATTTCTAATTACTCTCATGTATTTAAGAGACTCATACTCTAAACATGACATGCTCTGGCCAGAGGCTTTGAGTAACAATCCGACGATAGGCCTGGGTATACATCTCCTCGCAAGGAGTGGTGAATCCTTTGTAGGCTGTTCAAACATCTTCGGGCACTTTGGCTTATACCCAATCACCCTGGGTCCACACCTCCTTGGAGATACTTGCTTAAGATGTTAAAGTATAAGTCTCCATGACCAAGATGACTTGAACACCGCAAGTCAAAGGAACATCACACTTAAGCTACAGTAAGAACTTCATTGACATATCTATATGTAGATTACCATATGAAGTTTTACAGCTAGTCACTCCAATGAACTAGTTCCCTTAACTAGCATTCATGTTTATCTCCAGACATCCCAATGTCACCAGCCAGTGAGAATCAGCTGATTAGAGAATAACCCATGCTAGTCTCAACAGAATTGATAGTGTCCATTTTTATCAATTCATCGACTAGGGATATTTTCAATACTTCACAATTGCACATGTAGAGATAATCACTAGTTGTGATCCCATCACAAATTCTCTTATGCTGTGAATTGTATTGTGGCATTCAGTAGATGAGTTTAAGATCCCAATCAAATACACAAACATGTATACTCAAATAGTGAATTATCATTTATTAAAATAAATGTTTATAATCATAAGGCGATTGCCTTATGATACTTCTCTCATATCACTAACACCTGTAACATCCTTGTGAGCGTTCCTTCTTGTTGTCAAGTGCACTTAATCTCATATCATCTTGAGGTGATTGTGGAGAGGTTTCTCCACCGAGAAGGAAGCGCTATTATATTCAGGTTCACTGGGGCTTGATCTGCCGACGATCAAGGGATCACCCACCTCATGGGCATGCCAAGGAGTAGGGGCAAGTTATCCCCGAACCTTGTACATCACTGTGTTAGCGTCTGTTTGGTTTGCTCTCTTTCTCTGTTTTGTTGTTTCTGCTTGCTTTGTCTTCCGCTGCCTAATCCTGATTGCAGAAACAAGAAACCTTAAAAAGAGCCAAGTTTTAGTGTCTGGCTACATTCACTGTTGGGACCGGGTGCATGTCGACAAGGATACGGGTTCGTAAAATTTTAAATTTTTACGTGCAGCGGAAGAATTAGCATAAAATAATTTCCTAAATTAGTTTAACCACGTATCTAGCATGCAACCTTATGATGTGTTGACATAATCATAAATTAAAACTTTGCGGAAAAGTAAACTAATTTACTAAGTACCTCTCGTAACTCGAAGTAAGGGACGAGATCCAACCGTAGCGTCCCTTGGAAGCTTCGCCTCTATTCGCGTCCACGCCGAGTTCTCTTTGGGATGACTTCGCAAAGTCACGAGTTTTGTGCCGACGAGAACTACTAGATTCTCGGAAGGCACAACTAGAAGAACAAGAGAAAAGATAGGAAACTAACCAACAAGAATCGGAATCTAAATTCCGAGGAGGAAGGAGATAACACCCTTCTTCTTCTTCGTTGGCTTCTCCTTGGTGTTGATAGCTCACGGCAACACTTGGAGAAGTCGGAGCGCCGACCCTAGGGTTTGCCAAGGGGGGCGCCGGCCCTAATCCTCAAGGAGGGCGCCGACCCTAGCTTGGGAGAAGGGAAGAAGAGAATAAGAGAGAGAGAGAGAGGAAGCTCTATTGATTGCTCAATTGATTGGAATTAAGGGCTTGCCTTTGGTTCCTTTATATAGTTGCTTCTCCCTTGCCAAGTCTCCCTCTTAACGGAATTAGTTATCATAAGAAATTTATCTTATAAAGTTT
>JAGFNQ010005584.1:14445-112640 GCA_024364735.1 Boesenbergia rotunda | reverse complement strand
GTGCTGTCCAGCCACGGAAGTCAATCACCTGTCACCCATTGTGGTAGCCAGCCTAGCGACAACCATCGCTGCGATTTCTTCTCCGTGACAAACACGGTTGTTGGTGCGTGACACAGTCGCCTGGCCTGTAAGGTGAACAGGGGAAACCGTCGAAATTGCGACTACATCATCGGCTCAGGAGAAAAACGCCACGAAGTGCAGTCGTGATTTCTCTACGGAGCGATCGATAGTGAACAGATATGATTTCAAAAGTTTCATGCTTTTATAAATCTAACGTGCTCTGATATCAATGTTAGATTTATTGCATGAATTACAAGATCAAAGCAGTAAAAATTTACAGTGATAATACGATCAAAGCAGTAAAAATTTACAGTGATAATGGGGAAGAAATTGGAGAAGTTGCTATCGGCAAGAAGGTTACGACACGAATATTTCTTGGCGATTTTATGAATCAAATCCCTTTGTTCTCTTCTTGCGATGAACCCCTACCTGATAGATTTCTTGGACAAACTTATATAAGAGAAGAAGGTAGGCTTTTCACCTTCCTCATAATGTGTGCTCTAATTGCACATAATGCACTGAAGAGGAAGAGGAAAAGAATGAGCAACTGATACCCATTCTTCCTCAACGTGCGCAACGTACACGTCCGACAGAAATCATATTCGAATGCTTTTATCTGTAACTCATCCTAAATCTCCTCTTTTGCAGAAACTCAAGGTTAAGAAACACAAATGCTAGGAGACGGTGGGTAACTGAAATCGATACTACGACAGTGGAAATGACAAACCAAACGGTAAGGTTCACGGTTGGTTGTACAATTGTTCACTTTGCGAATTAAGATGAATCACGTCGTAGTTCATTAGTCACTATATTAATCCGCAGAGGCCTGAATAAAACAAAGCACAGCTAACAAGAAGAGATTTGTATCCAAGGCAAAATTCAGATGCCCCTGTCGAGGTGCTTCTTTTGCTACTGACTAGGTGATGGATTTCTTCATGCGCCGAGTAAAACACTCTTCTTTTTTTATTCTATCAGCTCGTCGAACTATTTCAACATCCTTTTCAGTGTTTACTCCCTGGATTTGTTTTTCAACTATGATTCAAATGAACACCATTCACTGTTCCGCATGGATTCTCTGTGACTTGCATGAGATTTCTATTATCATGCACAAAGAACATAATAATATCTTATGAGAAAAGGATTGATATAGCTCCCCATTTAAACATCTCGAAGGACACACTATTCTATCGGTGCATTGGTAAAATACTTGGGGGAATAAACAATCAATCTCAGTAAGAAACGAATATTATGGAGATTGAGTCTTTAAGTGTGCATAAATTGTGTTATGAACTTATTTGAAAGGCGAATAAGAGGAAGGTTGTATCTTATCTACAAATTGATTTTATATTTGATAGATTAATCAAAAAGGGCACCTTCGAATAACTAGCGAAAATGTGAAATCCTACACAAAGGAAAATAGAGAACAAAAAGGAAAATATACAATAATATGCTGCTAACAATTGTAGTAATAAAATTATAGGCAAAGATGTAGCCGTTGATCCCAAGCCTCCCTCACCATCCGTCCCCAATATATATTGCTAACAAGAACTTTCATCTGTGTTGAAAGGTGGAAGAAATCAAATTTACATCAACTTGACGGTAACATATGATAGATTTTGATTGTCCTATTGTCCCGTTTTTTAGAGAGTACAAATACAAGATCAGTCGAAATTCAACTCGAAACGTAATGAAAACTACTAGTACACTAGACGGGACTTGAGAGAGGATCCGAGCCATGCTTAACTCGAGCAAAGAAGATATAGATACCAGCTGCGACATTGACCAGAATAAATCCGAAAACCTACCTGCACAAGGCAGGAATCAAACTTGAGACCGAGGGCATCCACCGTAACCACTAGGCTATGGCCTCATTGGTTAGTAAACGGTAAAGTTAAAAATTTGATACATAAAAATATTAAAACAAATATTTGCATGACTGGGTGGTGTAGTTGGTTATCACGCTAGTCTCATACAATAGAGGTCTCCGATTTGAACCCGGGCTCAGTTAAATTTTTTAATTTATATTTTTTTATATCGGATTGGAAAGGACAATCATGTTTGAAATCAGACTAGAGTACCTGGTGAGCTGCCTTCATAGTTGATTAGAGGGAAGAAGATCACAATGCAAGGGCATCTACAAGCTCACAGAAGAGAGAGAAAAGGTAGCGTTAGTAAGTAAACTAGAGGTATCCGAAGCCAATGTTCAAGTCAGTGAAGTAAAAGATGAATAATGGAGAAAATGAATACAACGTGCGTGTAAAAGGAATATCTTCGCCTGCGGAGCAGGGCCTTTTATAATGCCTCCCTAACTTCCCTCTTAGCCATTCTTTCATTGATCACGTATCTTATCACATCAGGGAAATATCAAGTGAGATGACGTACTTTTTACACACTTTATTTATACGTATCAATAATATGTTTCAAAATAAAAAATGAAAAAAAGATGAGTTAGTGGATTGATGATGTAACAGATAATGGATAGAGATAGAATTATGACGTGACAAATAATGGATAGAAATAGAATTTGACTAGGATGAAGTTTCGTGGTAAAATTTAAATGTCTAAATTCAATATATGTGAAGTTAGTGCTAATCCACTAAGCCTATAAATATGTAACCTTTTGATGAATGAAATCAAGTTGAATTGTTTTAGTTTTCTTTTTCTCTCCTTTTCCATAAGAGTGCAACTTCTATTTCATATTATTTTTTCCAACAGAATGATATCAGAGCACAACCGAGTTTGATTAGTCTTAGTTTGCTTGCAATGATAATCAACGGAGTTTCTCAACCCCTCATCTCCATGTTCAAAGGAGAGTGTTACAAATTTTGGAGTATCAAAATGAAGACTTTATTTAGATCTCAAAATCTTTGAGATTTAGTAGAGAAAGAGTTTGATGACGAGGAAGCCAAGAAGGTCAATTAAAGGAGAACAAAAAGAAAGATTCAAAAGCACTGTTCATCCTTCATCAAACAGTACATGAGACAATTTTCTCAAGAATTGCAACTATCTCATTTTTCAAAGAAGCATAAGAAATATTGCAAAAAGAATTCCAAGGCTCTTCCAGAGTGATAATAGTGAAACTCCAGATCCTCAAAAGTGAGTTCGAGGCCTTAGTTACGAAGGGTAATGAAACTTTACAAGAGTTTTTATCTAAAATAATTTCGATTGTCAGTCAAATGAGATCTTATGAAGAAAAGATCACTAATGCAATTGTTATTTCAAAAGTTTAGTGAAGTTTGACTCGTAAGTATGATTACATAGTAACTGCGATCGAGAAGTCTAAAGATTTTTCGATTTTCTCTTTTGATGAACTAATGGGTTCTTTGCAAGCTCATAAGGCAAAGCGAAATAAATTCGTTGAGAAGAATGAAGAAAAAACATTTCAAGTTTCTCAAGTGAAGGGGGAGATAAAAAAAAAAGAAGGCTTAGCTAACAGAGGTTGTGGAAGAGGAGGTTTTCGTGGCAGAGGACGTGACAGAGGAAGAAGTAATTTTAATGGACAAGAGAAGCAATTCAAAGGGGATCAACAATGGAACAAAAATTTCATTCAGTGTTATGGTTGCGAAAAATTTGGTCATATAAAGGCAAATTGCAGAAATAGCTCATAAGCAAATTATGTGAAAGATGAAAATGAGGAAAGTAAGTTATTTATGGTTTATTCTCATTCTAATGAAGTTCAAAATGATATTTGATTTTTGGAAAGTGGATTTCAAATCACATGACTGACAATAAGTTATTATTTAAAAAGCTTGATGAGTCACAGAAGATGCTAGTAAGACTCGGAGATAATAAGCAAATACAAATTGAAGATAAAGGTACTATTGCCGTGGAGACTAGCGATGATAAAGTTAAATTACTTTACAATGTCTATTTTGTTTCTAGTTTGACACATAGTTTATTAAGTGTTGGACAATTCATGACGAGTGGCTATGTAATTTTATTTGATAATAGAGTTTGTGTTATTTTTTATAAAGATTCTGAACAATCTCTTGTTAAAGTGCAAATGACAAAAAATAAGATGTTTCCGTTGAAGATCTCTAATGTGGGAAACCAAGCTTTTATTACTAGTGAAGATAATACATCAAAGATGTGACACTTGAGATATGGGCATCTTAGCATCAAAGGAATACAATTTTTAAATCAGAAAGGTATGGTTCTTGAATTATCTTAAATTAGTTCTCTTGGTTTATGTGAAGGATATGTACTTGGAAAACAGACAAGGAAGCCTTTTCCAATTGGACAATCATGGAGAACATCAGAATGACTTGAGCTAATTCAGGCTAATTTATATGGTCCTATGAGAACTACATCGTTTGAGGGTAGTAAATATTTTTTAATATTTATTAATGATTTTAGTCAAATGAGTTGGGTATATTTTCTAGCAGACAAGTTAGAGATTTTTAAAAATTTCAAAAAATTCAAAGCACTTGTGAAAAGTCAAAATTGTACCTTAATAAATATTTTTCGTACAGATCGAAGAGTGAGTTCTTATCTAAAGAATTTAATAAATTTTGTGATGAACATGGTATCCACAGGGAATTGACTGCACCTTATACATCGGAGCAAAATGGTGTAGTCGAACGACAAAATTGAACAGTTGTAGAAATGGCTAGAGGTTTGCTAAATATCAAAGGACTTCTAAATATCTTTTGGGCTGAAGCAGTGACAACTTCAGTTTACCTGCTGAACATTTCTCCAACAAGGACGGTTATGAATCAAACACCATTTGAAGCATGGCGAGGTAGAAAATTATCAGAAAACCACTTAAGAATTTTTGGTTGTATTGCATATGCTTTGATTAATTCTCAATTTCATCGTAAATTTGAGAAGAAATATGAAAAATGCATCTTTGTTGGATATTGCAATCAATCAAAAGTATATCGGTTGTATAATTCTCTTATTGGAATTGATTATAAGGAGAGATATAAATTTTGATGAAGATTTGAAATGGAATTGGAATCCACAAGGCGAGGAGACTCAAGTTCCTATCTCAGTGGAGAGCAAAACTCAACAACAAAGACGTTGATTCATCTCCTTTGGTTTCACTAGTTTTTTCACCATCAAATTCAAATAGCAGCTCATCCTCTTTACAAGAGTCTTCAGATGAATCACCTCCAACAAAGGTCAGATCCTTGAGAGAAATTTATGAATTATGTCAATTTGCTCTCTTTGTTACAGATCATACAACTTTTGAAGAAGCAGTAACAATGGAAGAATGGTGAAATGCAATGAAAGAAAAGCTATTGACAATCCATAAAAATGAAACATGGGATATGGTGGATCTACCAGAAGGCAATAATATGATTGGGCTCAAGTGGGTGTTTAAAACAAAATACCATGCTGATGGAACCATTCAAAAATATAATGTTGACTTGTTACAAAAGAGTATTCGCAATAACAAGAAGAAGTATATGTAGCTCAACCGGAAAACTTTATAATTGAACGCAAAGAGACGAAGGTGTACAAATTGAAAAAAATACTTTATAGGTTAAAACAAGTTCCACGTGCATGGTATAGCAAGATTGATGACTATTTTTGACAACATGGTTTCATGAGAAGCGAAAACAAACTCACTCTTTATGTGAAGAAACAAGACATGGGAATATTGTATTATTTTCTGGTCTTAAAGTGAAGCAAGGAGTTGATGGGATTTTTATCTCACAAAGAAAATATGCGACAAATCTTCTTAAAAGATTCAGTTTACTCAATTGCAATTCAACTTCTACGCCCATGAATATAAATGAGAAGTTACAACTGGAAGATGATTCAGAGAAAGCTAATGCAAAAAACTTCAGAAGCTTGGTTGGAGGTTTAATTTATTTAACTCATACTAGACCAGATATTATTTTTTCTGTTGGTGTAATTTCCAGATATATACAAAAATCCTACGAAGCATCATCTTGGAGCAACTAAAAGAATTTTATGCTATATTGCTGGAACTATGGATTATGAAATTTGGTAAACTAGAGTTTCAATCACTGATAGTGATTGGGCAAATTCAGTGGATGATCGAAAGAGCACCTTAGCTAGTGTTTTTAATCTTGGATCAGGAGCAATTTCATAGAGTTCAAAGAAACAAACTACTACCGCCTTATCCTCTTTAGAAGCAGAATATGTAGCAGCAACTTTAGTAGCATGTCAATCAGTTTAGGTTAGAAGATTACTTGCAGATCTTCACCAACAACAAAAATATGCGACTTTTTTTCTGTTATAACAAGGCGACAATTGCAATGATAAAAAATTCGACTTTAATACTAGAATAAGATTGTTCATTCGGTCCTACACATCTTTTCAGGCTTTCCAGGATGAACAATTTGTTAAGCCTCCTAGCGTACATCAGACATAATCTGAAATTACGTGTTTTGAAGATTAATATTAGTATATTTTAAATAGAAAAAAATTGTCACGTCGGTCTGAATCAAAAGATTTCAGGCCCACGCAGGCTCAAGGTGAAATCAAAGATTCATGTTTTTTTAATTTATAATTAAAATATTTAATAATATGTTTTCAAATAAATATCATTATATAAAGATGAGATTAGTGGTTTGAATGATGTGACAAATATAATGGATATGAGATTAGAATTTGTTACTGAAGGGATGACAGTTTCGGAGGGTATAAGAAGTATAAAATGGTCTGAAAATCAAACATGGTATGACTTTGTATTCATTCAGTACTCGTAAAGCTTATAAATATGTAACCTTTTGATGAATAAAATCTAAGTTGAATTATTTTAGTTTTTTTCTACTCTCCTCTTCCACAAGAGTGTAACTCCTATTCCATATTTCCAACAATTAGGATTGGAGGGGAATTCCCTTGAGTTGAAGAAATCTTGTCGGAGTGTGATAGACTGGGTCGGCTGAGGAAATTGGGGGAACTGGGTGGCCATGGATTGGAGAAACCTAATGAGATGAGGACTTTTGAATTCATTGAGAGCATTGTCCAAATAAAAAGAGCCTTTTGTAGAGAAAACCTAAAAATAGTAGCCTTTCACACAATTCTTATGAATGCTGCCTCATAAATTGCAAGGATTGCTGTTGTGAGGAGAGGGAAGGTCAATGCAAGATCTTGGAAAAGATTCACTGTATACAATTTTATCCGTGACTCAACTCAAGCTCATAACCACTAAATCACATGACAAAAGTTACCTTTCAAAAACCAAGATAGAAATAAGGATGTTGCTGGAATTCAGATACATATCACAGCTTTATTATCAATTTTGTCTGAATAAAGGAGCAAAATAAGTGAGAGGGCTCGGCGGTATGAACAACGACTCAAACCGCATACATAGATTAAAGGCACAAACACAATAGCAGTATAGATTATCGACTACAGCATTTCCTGCATATAATGGAGAGCATAGCCTTGGCTCTACCACTGTACATGTAATGTAATATTAACTCCTGTCAAATTATGCTACTTGCAAGGCTTCTCGGCTTTTAATGTCGAAGACCCTGTACAACGCTTCCTCCACGACCTGCATAACCGAGCTCAATTATGTTTACTTGTTATAAATATATACATATACTATTGAACAAACATAAATAAACTCTTATTGACACTTCAATTACCTTATCAGGAGTGGAAGCACCTGAGGTGATGCCGATGGTTATTGGTCCAGCAGGAAGAAAATTCTCTTTCTCTACGAGCTCCCCGTGCTATTTGTAGAAACAGATGAGGTGATAATTAAAGCCATGGAGTTCATAATACAAACTGGTAAAATGTTGCTCAAGTGTATGACTTACGTTTAACTTGTAGGCAATCTTGTTTCCTGGTCCAATTCGCTGTTCATTGTCGATCCAATAAGAAGGGATTCCTTTGAGCTCTGCGATTTCTTGGAGATGTGAAGTATTGCTGGAATTCCACCCGCCGACGACGAGGATGAGATCGAGTTTCTCTTCCACCATCTTGAACATGGCATCTTGCCTTTCCTGAAATAGTGCAAGAAAATGATAGGAGGGACACTGGATCAGTAATTCAATTGAGTACAAAAGGCAGGAGAAACTCCAATCGCAAGAAAGTATTCTTTCTTCTTTCTTCAATTTTAAAACTAAAATCTAAAGAGGCACTTAAGAAAGAAGGCTTCATTGTAAGACCTAATTAACTTTATTTTCAGTCCTAAGGAATTATAATTAATTGGAAAGAAAATGGAAAACAAGCCAATGGACCATGCTTAATCACATTACAAGACAAGATTGTTCAAGGTTATTGATAATAGTCTTAGTTGAGCCAAAATCTTATGAAAGCGAGAACGAAGACTAATTCCTCGCTTCCAAATAAATTGCAGTGCTCTAACTTGCAAAATCTAAAGAGCAAATAAATGGAAAGATAAATGTGGGTTAAAATCTTTGGTAGACTGCTTACTGTATTCTTAAAGCATATAGATTATGCATCAAGGTAATTGGTGAAATTGTACACAATTTCTACAGACATTAGAGAAAAATTGACAACGATTTCAGAAAAATAAAAGATTTTTTTTTTTTTGCATTTTGACATTATGATTTAAGGGGAACAAGTGAATTGTAAGTATTTAATAATATAGAAGCGAGAACAAAAAA
This sequence comes from Boesenbergia rotunda, assembly GCA_024364735.1. Classification (NCBI taxonomy): domain Eukaryota; kingdom Viridiplantae; phylum Streptophyta; class Magnoliopsida; order Zingiberales; family Zingiberaceae; genus Boesenbergia; species Boesenbergia rotunda. The sequence continues at coordinate 104,022 of JAGFNQ010005584.1, read as the reverse complement.
AAACCACAGGTCTAACAGTTTGAATTGAATTTACAATTTGAAAAATATATAGAAAAAAGACAAAATTTCAATAAACACACCTGGGTAGCATCGCATATGGTGTTGAAGCTGACAAAATGATCATTGATGTTTTCTACACCATGTTTTCGCATCATGGTTTTCTCAACTAATTTACCTGAAATTTCAGAGTTTAGTTGAAGAGTAAACTTAAAATTGATAGAAACAAAAGACATCAGAAATAATTAACTTACCTATGTCCTCTGTTTCACCCTTGAGCATTGTAGTTTGATTTGCAATGCCGACTTTAGCTAAGTCGACATCGGGATCAAATCCGGCAGAAACAGCAGATTTAAATTTCTGTAACACATGAATACATTGTTAAATCTTTCTTTCTTTCTTTCTTTTGTGCAAATATTAAGAAAGAGAAGAGTCAATATACCTCTAGAAATGCTTCTTTTGTTGAGCTAGACCCATCTAATTCCCCACCAAGAATGTAATCACACACATACATTGCCTGTTTTTAATTTAAAAAAATGGTTATATACAATGTTCATTTGTAAATAACATTCACATCAACATATCATTACTTGACGAATCATTACCTCAGCCATGTTCTTTACGACAATATATCTTCCTGCAAATGATGCTGTTGCAATAGTCTCTTCATGTGAATATTTACCATGTATGATTGAAGTGTAATCACCCTTCTTGTGCTTCTCAACAGTGTTCCAGACCTTTAATTGAAATTAATACATATTATTTAAGAAAGATATATTTAAGGGGAAATACAACTCCAACTCCCTTATTGTCAGATAGAAAGAAAAAAATTACCTTTGAAACCCATGGACAAGTAGTATCAACTATCTGGACTTGTTTTTCACTCAAGGTGAACATTTCATCGACAGCAGCTCCAAAAGCTGGTAAAATCACAACATCACCCTTGTCAACAACCTCAAATCTTTTCTTGCCATCCTCAACAGGAATATTTTTGACGTTCATTTCTTCCAATCTCTGCAACGTTAGAACAGAATATAAGCAATCTAATAGAACTGAAAATTTATCAATGCACAAGGAAACTAACTTAGAAATAAAAGAACAACCAAATATTCGTCTAGTGAAATATTTCTTCAAACAGAAAAATAAGGATTAGCTCTGTCAAAATTATCTAGGACTGAATAACAATCCCAGTACGAATCAAGCTTCTTTTTACCACTAGACATAATAAATTATGGTAAAAGCAACAGTGAATGTTAAACACAACATAGTATTTTGAAGATTCAAGCAAAATTATATGCTTTCATACTCTAGAACCTAGTATAATAGTTCCCCTACCACTGAGCTCAAATTTTTACCCTATAGTATTTCTGTTTCTTTGGCAAGCTCAAGAATATAGGCGTTCGCTATTTAATAAAGAAAATTTAGGAAGCCATCAAAAGAAATAGGAAGATGTAAGAATCAAGATTATATATTTGAACAAGCTAAAACTTTTCCCCTTTTTTGAGAAAAAATTGAATGAGATTATACAACTAATAGATAGGAACGATCGCAAACCTGGTTGACTGTGGGATTGTGGATGATTTCGTTGGTAATCCAAATATTTTCTTCAGGAAATTGCTTCCTCGCCTCATAAGCAATCTGGACCGCTCTCTCAACTCCCCAGCAGAACCCGTAGGCCTCCGCGAGCTTCACAGTCACGTCTCCCCAAGTGTATACATTATTGTTCTCCTTCAGCGTCTTGACAACATCGCCTGAGATCACACAAACCCTAACCCGAGTCAGAACCCCAAATATTTCCCACAGGCAGCAACACACAGACACGCATAAAAAAGAGCCCAAATCCGTAATCTTACTCGTGTACTCCTGGTTCATGAGCTCAAGTGTCTCCTTCTTGTGCCCAAACCCGCGTCGGTTGTAGTTGTCGCTGCGGGTGAGGTTATGGCGGAAAGCCTTCTTGTCGAAGTCCGGCTCGAGCACGGCGTCGCCGCTGCAGCGGACGGTGATCGGCATGCGCGCCGTCCGCGCAGATCGTACGCCGGAGGGGATGGCTAGGCTGGGGGAGAAGCGCGCGAGCTGCATCGAGATCGCCATCGAAGAGGAAGAAGAAGCGACGACCACGACGACGAGAGGCTCAATTGCGGGAAAACGGCACACCTCGCTCGCCCTCTATTTAACGACACGCTATGCCACGAAACGGATCGACTAGAATCCGACAGCCCGCGAGAGAGAATTATGAAACAATTAAAATGGTCAAAAGTTGGAGTAAGCGGGTTGAGTAGACGAACCAAAATGATCCGATCCGGTCCACGGAAAGTGGGGCCCCATCCCAGTGCCGTGCCTCGCGAACCGCTTCTCCCGTATCAAACGGTTTTTAAGTTTGACACGTGTCCCATTTGTGCATTTTTTTTAAAAGAAAATTGTTGTGGGCCAGTCGTCAGGGACGCGCTATGCCAGTTACTTCCTCAAGGGCAGCGGACGATCCACGCCGTTGACCGGGGAAGAATTCCTAGTTTGTTAAAAATATTATTTTCAAATTATTCTTTATTTAATTGGGCAGTGCCGTTCAATTTTGATGTGTCGTGATCGGCTATTGCAGAGGTTGACCCGGCGTCTAAATGAAAAAAGATTCTGATTTTTTTTCCCTACTTGAGTAAAAATGATAATGGTCCATTCAAACGGCTCAATATTATTGGATACCAATTAAATATATATAAATAAAGTATGAAAAATATTTTACCACTTGGATAAATTTTCACAAATACTTTTTAATTTATCACCCCTGAGAAATTTTCATAAATGATTACTTTTAAAATTAATAGATTCAAATAATTAGATAATTTTGTTTTTAAAAAAAATCTGATTTAGGTTGTAGAAATTTTCCACCCTTTAGCCCTTGTTTTTTTTAAAAAAAAATACCGGCGGCAGTCACGTAGACTACTGGCCTTCTTCGAATGTCCTGTATTGCATTGTATCGAAATCAAAATCAAATTTGTGGTATAAGTTACTTGGGCATGAACTTTGGACGCAGAACTTTGCATTGTATTATCGCCTAGTGAAGATGAAGTTTGACGAATTAAATAATATGCACACTCACAGCTTGCTTAATCAATCTATGCTCCAGGAAGGCTATACAGGAGTCTTCTTCGACTTTCTCTTCTTCGTTTGCCATCCGCACGCCTTCGATCTCGACCTCAATCGTTAAGGCGCCAGTAGTTAGCCACGGTAACAATTATGATGCTCGACCGGTTTACATGTTCTCGTAGAGACTGGGCGGCCAATTTCTCTCAGAGCAGAGTGCGCTGATGATGGATTCTTGCGGGAATCTGTATGACAAGCTGCCCGCCGCGGCTTGCCGTGCCACCGGGCGCACCATGCGCCCACTTCTGCTGCCCGCAGCGTTGACGTCCAGAACTTGATCGATGATGCTGTCTCCCTCTAGAATCCGCAGGACCTGAAGATCATAACGCCACGAGTCATGAGTAGTTTGAGTTGGCGGTGATGGTAAAGGAGCAGTGCGTCCTGAACCAACCTTGGACATGCTCGGCCTGGACTGTGGCTCTCGGCGGAGGCACAACGAGGCGGCGTGCACCATTGCTCGTAGCTCCTTGGTGAAGAAGCGAGCCTGGTTCCGCTCCAAACGGGGGTCGAGGAAGCGATCGACTGGGACCGTTTGGCCATCGTCCCATGCCAATGAGAGAAGCGGCCTCACCCACTCGACGAGGAACTGCTTCCCCTTGGGCAGGTTGGTATCCAGGGCCCTTCGGCCTGTTATGAGCTCGAGCAGCACCACTCCGAAGGCGTACACATCGGATTTGTCCGTAACGAGCCCATGCTCAATGTACTCGGGAGAAAGATAACTGAGTCACAAACAAAGCGATTACTTTTTTGCAGACAATTAACTGGGATTGCAGGTGGAGGAATGTGGTCGATGTGTTTACCCGAATGCTTCAGGGAGATTGGTGTTTACGGATAGCGATTCCTCCGTTTGCCATCTTGTGAGCCTGAAGTCCCCCAACTGGTAAGGAATGAAATAGTTTAGTTGTTAAACAAGCGATCATCTTTCTATAGGGGTAAACTTACCAATGGTTCGAAGTCATGGGTGAGAAGAATGTTGTTGGGTCGCATGTCTTTGTGGACGACGAAGCCCACCCTGCAATCCTCGTGCAGGTACCTCAAACCCCTTGCAACTCCCACTGCGATCTTCACCCTCGCAGACCAGTCCAATGGAGCCTCCCCTTCCTCTGCCAGTGAGAAATTAATTAATGAGCATGTTGAAGATGAAATGAGTATGAAGAACGGAGATATATACCATAGAGATGACGATCGAGGGAGTCATTGCAAATGTACTCGAACACCAGAGCTCTCCTCGACGCCCCCTCGACGCAGAAACCCGCCAGAAGCACCACATTACGGTGCTGTGCCCGGCTGAGCACCTCCACCTCCTCGCAGAACTCCTCCTCCTCGGCTGGCGGGCCCTTGAGCTGCTTGACGGCCACGACACGCCCATCCTCCAGCACACCCCGGTGAACGCGCCCACTGGCGCCCTCCGCTACGAAGGCCGCGTCCGCGAAGCCGCCGGTGGCTGCCTCCAGCTCGCGGTAGGAGAACCGCCGCGGCGGCTTGCCGAAGACGGGGGCCTTGTGGCGGCAGATTGAGCAGAGGGGAGGAGGAACGGATGGAGAGGTGCTGAACAGGGAGACTGCCTCCCTCACGTCGGAGCTGTAGGGGGAGCAGCTGGTGAGGTTGCAGTGGTCGTGTTCGGGGGTGGTGGAGGTGGGTTGCGGCATGAGCAGGGAGATGGTTTCTAAGCCGCCGTACTTGATCCTGGATTCTTGCTTCGTTTTAGCGGGAGGCGATGGTTTTGGGAGTCCGCTCCTTCGAGATTTCTGCTCCGGAAGGTGGTTGGATTGAGGAATCCAATAGACTCGATGGTCCGCAGTCGCAGGGTCTGAGGACGGAGGGCTCGCTCCGCCAGCATTACCATCCGACTCCGACGTGTCCTCGCCGTCCGAACCCACGTCCTCTATCGGCGTCAACCCTCCGTCACGGAGCTTCTCGAACAGAGGGTTGTGCTCGCGGACAAAGAACGAAGAAGACTTCGTCTTCGCCGAAGACACCTTCGTCGCCCTCGCCGTCGCGGTGGCATCAGCAGAGCTCGATGCCACTTTCTTGGCCTCAGGATGCTGCGGCGCCTCCTCCACCTGCGCATGGCTGCTCGCCGTCTTCACCAGAGCTGTTCGAGAGTTGTTGTCCAGGAACTTCTCGCTGCAGATGGAGATGTGAGCGGACGACAAGGAGAAGGGAGGCAGAGGCTTGTTGTGGATGCCCCCTAGGTTGAGCCGCATCACCTTGGCGCAAGAACCCTTGATCACTACTATGTTGCACTGCAGCTCTGCCATGCAGTGCTTCTCCTCCTGCTTCAGCTGCCTAAGAACACAGCGTCCACACTCACATCAAATTAAACCAGACGAAGCTAATTCATTAACAAAGATATTCAGTTCAGCAAATGCACAGATTTTTATTGACCATTCACATGCAGATGATCTGAATTAAATTCACAAATTTTGGGGGCAAGATAAGAATCAGATCACGTGTTGGCAAGCAAACAAATTCCCCTTTGGAAGGTAGCAGGATGGGGCCGGCGGCAGCGGCCATGGCGACCGAGGACGACAATTCGACTGAGGGCAGCAGTAGGTCAAGATGAGAGCAGGCACCACTCTGTAAACCTATCAGCATCAGCTATGCACACTCGTCGCTCCACCATGAATGACAATGGAGCTTACATGCTCAAGGTAAAAAAGCATCCTCGTGTGGGTTCAAATCATTGCATGATCTTTTCCATCAGAAAACTATCCCAAGGACAACCAACGGTCACTGTGTACCTGATGTTAGGTTGTGGCCGTCTGGGCAAGCCATCGTAAGTTTGATGAAAATTTGCTAATCTCATTAGTGTTCAAGATTAGTGCTCAAGTGAGTTCATATCTAGTCAAGTACCAAGCTTGTTCACAAACACTGTATTCCTTTCATCTTTGCTCCAAGATGATGAGTGGCCATGATCAAAATCTAACATCAACAATACCAAACCAGATTGTTTTCTCTATATAGTTTACGAGAAATATGGCTCACAGATATGGTTATGTTCTTACTACCTTCCTCAATGTCAACTCAAGTTGGATCAAATTTATAACATAACTGAATCATTAGAATTTGGAATAAGAAGTTCAAAATAACAACACAGCAGAAACACAGGAAATGTAGAATGACCAAAAAAGCAAAAGGAATCTTAAATTACGGAAACAACATGCAGTGCATTCTTTTGATAAAATTTGACTGAATCTCAAAAGTTGTTTTTCAGTATAAACTAAGCAACCCTTGCACAACTTCCATGGCTAAAATGGTTGGGAATCGCAACTTAAAAGTTGTTGCTTTGTAGATAGATTTCAAGACCTCGTCAAAAACTTCAAAATAGGTGTTTACCAAGTGAGCTACTCCATATACTAAGCAATTAGTACAGAATCATTATTTGATAGTATAGGTATGACCCAATATTCAATATGCTACATTAAGGATTCAATGTTTTCTTTGATTAATGAAGTTGCACCCTTCTTAACACATCACCAAGGTCCCTTTTGTCTGTTTTTGGTTTCCATGTTCAAGAAACAAAGCCTATTCAATGAGCAATGAGGAAGGTTCCCGATTGCAAAGGTGATTTGCTCATATCAGCGCCCCGTCAATCTATTCTAGAGTTGGAGTTAAATCACGAGAGCTACTAATTCGGATATTGTGGCTAATATGTGGGAAAGACGGAGACACTGATTTTGTTAAATTTTGACCCACAAATCTCATGGTGACAATACCTATGTATTAACTATTAATCCATTCCACAAAAATAATGAGGAAGGTTTCTTGATCCAAGTAAGGTTGTCCCAAGTTCGGCTTATTTTTTCAGGATTTCTAGAATTGATTATTTGAACCAAGAGCTCAAAAATAAAGTAACATAATAGACGAGTTAGATATCCGTACTAAATAGTCTAAAGAACGAAGTAAATGCAAGATCTGTGCTGTCAGAGTTCTCTTCTTAACCGAATCTCCATAGGTTTAGTTTAGTCTATACGCAGTGCACATGCTCATTTACAGTTTTATTTTTGTGTGGGTACAAAGAAGTCATCTGTATCCCAGAGCAAGCTACGGACCAATCATGTTACTTTGTCATGTTCTTCAATGAGAAAAAACAGAAAGCGAAAGCAGTAGAACATTGCAAACAATGTGTTTTGGTGCTCAAAAGATTAAGATCAGATTATTTACTTGAAGAGCACTGACTGTTCCTAGGCTTTTAATCAATGCAGGTAAGCGAGAAATAGAAAATGGCAGCAGCACATGGAGTAACAGTGAGAGGGCAAATCGTCGAACAGTTGAAAGGCTTAAATACGGCTACTGTAGCAGAACGAGTCTTTGGGTATTACTATTACCTGTCGAGTACGACCCAGTTCGCACCAACTCGCTTTGATTCCGCAACCACTACGCCGCCGCCGCCGGAGGAGGAGGAAGACGACGAAGAGCCTGGGGCGGTGGAATCCGATCCCACCACCTTTATCCTCACGTTTATCTGCGCAATCGAGGTCTGAGGTCATGGCCGCATCCGATCGAAAAACTGACAGGTACAAAAAGTGAACCAGAGAGAAAGAAAGGAGAGAAGGAAAAAGGCGATAGAGACACGACTGTCTCATCACGCATCCCGTTTCAATTCGCTAATCAAAGGATAATCGATTCCAGCGGAAAGATCAATCTTCGGTATGAGATTTGGTATTCACCTCATTTCGGCCATCGATTTGAAGCGCCATCTGCGAGCACAAGGCGGAGATCTGGCACCGCTCTCGAGTGCGGTTGCGGTTGTCGCCGCCGATTCGAGGGAAACCCCACAGCAACCTCCGCCGCCAGCCTGAAACCGCTACAAAGAATCAAATAAAACGAAGCGAAAGGAGTGGACCAGATGGGTAGAGCGGGACGCGGCAGCGCACCGGTGGCTTCGCGATCGGCAAGGACGGCGAGCAGCGTGACGAGGTCGCCTGGGTTGACGACATGGGTGAGGGTCCAAGCGAGCGCTGTCTTAGAGATCTCCCTCTCCGCCCTCACCGCCACCACCACCACGTTCTCCGGCGAGGACATGCCTACCACCCCCACCCCCCTCTCTTCTTCCGCCGCTTTATCTGCTGCCCTCGCTTGCCTCCCCCATCCCCACCCCCTCCTCTTACCTAACTAACTCTCCCTTCCCCTGCCGTCGGGTCACGTCAACGCAGCGCCGTTGCGAGCGCAATTATGAGTTTTCCATTTCGCTACTCGCGTTGCTGGCCGCACGCAGAGGGCAGCAGTTAATATAGAGTGGGAATGGCCTCCCAACAGGGTCATGCAATCAATGGAACAAGGAACGACACTTCCCTATTAACCTGATTAATTCGGTTCGATTGTTATTTAATTAATTTATTTTTACGACTGATAGACAAAATTTTTAGACTAGATTTATTTATTATCTGATTTATTATTTTTTTAATTAATTCAGAGATGATCTATTCAATTTCATATAAATTTTTTATTAATTATTTGAGTAAATAAAAAAACTCACCATCCAATATAATAAATAATTCAAATCCTTCAAATGTTTTGATATACTAATATATTCTTCTGAGATTTAATATTATCTAGTTCATTACTTTTTCTCAAATATAATATGTGAGTGAAATTTAAATATTTATTATTTCGGGAGTCCATCCATTAACCTCAGAAGAGACAAAAGGACAGCACCAGTGAGTAATCAATGCTTCAACGATTCGATTCGCGAATCAAGTAGCTCCTCCAATTCCCCCAACTGGTCGGGTCTGCCTTATTTTCGGATCAAATCCGCGAGTATGATCCGATCCAAGATGGCGACCGATCGAACTGACCAATCCTCGGGTCCTTCGAATTATGAAACGATCATGTGGCTGGGGCTGGGGCTGGCCAAGAATGGTCCCGCGAGCCGATTCCCGTGGAGCAAGTGGTCCACTGAGTTGAGTAGGTCCGCGGCACAGACCCAACATATACTGTGCATCTAATGAATGCGAGGCTGGTGGTCACCAGTTTGACAATTGAATTCTCCCATGTTCAGTGCAGCCCCATTTCCATGGTTGCCTCAGATTGCTGCTCCTCTGTGCCAAAGATCTGCTGACCTGCAAATGTAACGAAGGATACGGCTGTCTCGACAGGCAATGCGAATCCGGGGTCGATCGGATCCTATCGAAACAGTGAACGAAGCAGTTCGGTAGATTCGATAAGAAAAAAAAAATTGAACTGAGGATGATAAAATCACCATGTTTACCTAATTGTGTGGAGTCCATGTGCAGGGTAAGTGATAGTGCTAGGTTCCAAATTATTGGCAGGTTGCAAGAGACAAAGAATAGTAGGGCTGGTGGTGAGGGGAAGGCCACCAAACCCCAACCCGGGACCTTGTTACACCACCATAGTTCTTAAATTCCATGTAAGAAAATCTAGCTCGGAGTGTAATTGTTGGAAATATAGTGTGAATAGAAAGAGAGGTGGTGGGCTTTAGTCCTACATTGGAATTTTCTAGTGAATGGAAAGTGAGGAGGAGAATAAAGAGATTCCATTGTGAATGAGAATTTAGTCCCACATTGAGAGTCTCTAGGCATAAATGTTGGTTTATATTATTTCACAAGCATGATACTTATGAACAAATGCTAGGGGAGAGACTCTCTCTCATGCGTGGGTGCGCAGAGGGTACAAATTTAGGACTCGGATTTGTAATGAACCAAGTAAACTCGTGTGCGTCCATGACTTGCGCGTGTCGAATGTCCGACCGGTCGGGGCAAATATAATTGATGTATTAATTTTGATTAATGCAATATCAGTAACCCCCAGAAGTTTGGATCTGGTGGCAGGTTAAATGACGTTAATTCGACCATTGAATACTGTAGGGGTATGAGCCTATAAAAAGAGATGTGGCCGAGAGCAAGAGTCACAGATGATAAAAAGAGATTCTTTTCCACTCCACCTCATTCCCGACCTTCTTTTATAGCATTCGAGTACTTCCTCAGTATGTCATGAGCAACGTGTGCTCCGTTGTGCTCGTGGTTTGATTGTTGTATCATGAGAGACAGACGCCCATCTGAGCCTCGAAGCACCACAGGAGGAGGACAAATCTGTTTCAAGTAAACTGCGCTGCGCAGGCCTCAGTAATTTTCTGATCGGAAGACGTCCGACATTGCTCGGGAGCTCGGGAGACTTGGGTCGGGAGCTCGGGAGACTTGGTCGGGAGCTCGGGAAACTCATCGCTCGGGAGTTGTCGCTCGGGAGCTCGGGAGACTGCAGTTTGCGTAATAAGCAACTCGGGTCACTCAACAGCTAAGTTAGAATTATTGTTTATAATTTCAATTTATTGTAAAATTTTACGAAAGGAGTCTATTTCCTCCAACAGTAACTTCTTACCTAATAAATCAATTCAAATATGACAATATATCCTGGACTGTAACCCATTTTTTCTTTAAAAAATATTATCAATATAAATTTTTTATTTAGCCCATTAAAATCCATTCCTTGCGCCGGCAATTCAGTCTACCTCATTAAATTTAAATTCCTCGCAATTCTGATTCTTGAATCCATCCTTAAATACACACTTCAAAAACAAAAAAATGCCACACATGTATCACGATGACACTTTTTTACGTACACATCTTATATCCTCAAAGGGAATCGTGTACTTGTTGTTTTTTTTGTTGTTGTTTTCTATAATAAAAAGAAAAAGGCGAAATTATGATACAATCTCACTTGACTTTCGTTGTCACAAGCAATATATATGATACAATACTTGTTCCCACATGGTGTCTAATTATCTCTAAGGAATGTATAATGGTTAAAGGAGGATGGTCTTACTATAATAAAATAAGAAATCAGTTTTCGACGGACACGTACCTTCGGGAAAAAAATTCTTCTCACCCTTAATCACTTGGCGTTCGGATTTCATGATTCACCTCCCTTCATATAATTTTAGGACAGATTATGATGGTCACATGAGGTGAGAGTAATCATCTTTTATTATAATACCAATGAAAATAAATTCTCACGGGTTCGTACAGTTGATAACTATATAGGTGGTTGCTCCAATAGGTACTGGGTCATTTCACAAAGATTATAAAATATTTCGTTAGGTGTTTGACCTTCCTATGTAAAGGGCTACTGTGCTAGGATAAAATATTCTCCATGATTTATCTACTTGTTTCTAGATAATGGGTCACCTAGGATGAACGTTATCATCTTTCGTACCAAGACCAACAAAAATAAGCAAAATAAATCCTCGAGACTCGATGCAACGGTAAGTGACGGGGCAGTACACCTATACAATAAGGATTCAATTCTCATATAGACATATAAAATGGTCGTAGTGCTCAAACCGCTCTTGATATTAGGTTGACCATCAAGACCCATCTATACTTTTCGGATTTACCTAGTGGAGTCAGGTAGTTCACCACTAAACTCCCAAGAATGGATGTGTGGAAATCTACACGAACTCCTTTTTATATGGATTCTCCTTGAGTTGATTTCTGCCTCCTAATCGATTAATTTTTCTTCTCAATTGATTGTCATATCATAATTCAATCGTTCAACATGCAAAAGAAATCGTTCAACATGCAAAACAACTTTTTCTTGAACTCTTAATTGATTGATAAACTATATCAGTCGATTCAGTAGCTTCTCAATTTCCCAATTGATTATAAAGCTTTATGTTCGCGAGAGAAAGACTGCTTAAACGATTGTCTAATCGATTCCCAACCTTTTTGTTCTCTCACGAACAAACACTTCTAATCAATTAGGTGATCATCCTAATCGATTCGAACAAGACTAATCGATTAGGCGATTTGTTTAATCGATTCGAACAGAAACATCTCTTGCCAATCGATGACCCTAATCGATTGACATTGCTCAATCGATTAAGTCAATCGATTTGAGCACCAAAACCCGAAATTCTAGTTTAGGATTTGTCAATCGATTTCACTCATTAACAATCGATTGCTAACCCTAATTTTAACCTTTCTAAGATTGAAATCACATCTTGTCCGATATCTGATTGACCTCAACTCTTCGGTCAACCTTTTCGATCATCAAATGTTCGGACAACCTTTGATCCACTTTGATTTTTCCAACGCCTAGTCTCGCTAAGACTTTTCATTGTCTAGTTTTCAACTAGAACAATTTCCTTCATTAATTATCCGGTCAATCTTGAATCACTCGACCTTTTTCTTATATATTATCTAAATATTGAAACTCTCGAACTAAATCATAACTTAATTAAACGAGTAAACTTTGATCCAAGTAAGATTTTATCAACAGGATCGTAAAAAGATGGAATACCTGGTGAAAAACACGTGATGTTAATGTGATATGAATCTTAGATTAAACAAAGTCAACAAACACATTTTTAATCATAAAATATGAATATCCATAAACTAAAGTACGAGGGTTATTAAAATCAAAAGTGGTTAACAATCAAATCAACAACAAACTATATATTATTTTAATTAATTACAAATTAAAAATAAATTAATTATTTAACAGTCCGATGCTAAAATTGATAACTATGTTTTAAAAATTAAATTTATTTACTCATTATTTGACCATCAAAATTATCAACTAGTTTCTAGATAATTAATTAATTCTAAATTTTAACTATAGATGAGTTCTCAAATCTTTTTAGGATAATTAATTTAATAATTTAATTGTTTAATTGCATGTACATACATATTAATTTCATTCTTAAGGATATTCACTAAATTATACAAACGAAATATTTAATTTAATAAGAAAGAATCATTGACAAATATTGAATGGTAAAATGGAAAACAGGAGATGAACCTAAGCAAGCTAAGAGGGCTACAGATTGCAATACGTAAGAAGGCCAACTGATTGGGCTGAATTAGGCTGACTGATCGATCCGATCCGATTCGATCCGATCAAGTAGGGCGATCGATCATAAAAGGCTAGAGAAGTTTATTGTCACAAAGGGGACATGAACATCCAATCTAGGAAAATAACTAACTAATGAATTGGTAGAATTGATTGAGGTCCAAGGCGTGGTCCAGGGGGGAGACAAGGCAACTATCCAAAACAGCGGCACTGAGCGGCGAGTGGAAGACGATGGCGAGCTGAGCTGGGTGCCCATGGCGTGGTCACTGTCCTCGTCCCACTGTCCTCGTCTCTGTATCACAGCCCATCGGATACTGACGGAACACACAACTGTGGTGGTCGGATAATTATTTACCTCTCGACTGTGGTAGTTAGAGCGAAGGGAAGGGATTGACTACAAGAAAATGGTCATTTAACGACTGACATTGAATTTATTGGACAAGCTAGATAGATGGTGATTTAAGTGAATCTGATCGATTGGACAAACTAAAAAGTGGATGAATCAAGTGGGACTAATTAAATATTGACAAAAGGTGATTTGTTCATCTTTAGTATCCTTGTCAATCTGTCTTAGAGTCAATATGGAAGAGGTAAATCACGGGGGTTACTAACCTGAATACTGTGACTAGTACATGGGGAGGATGGACATATTGACTTTAACTTATTTTAAATTTTAAATCTCATATTGATAATATCTACATATTAATTATCAATCTATCTCGTGAAGATAAAGACAAACTAAATAGATCATATAGAATTAGACAAATAGAGTTGTTGTTATATAATAATATTTTATTATTATAGAACTATTTTTCTTATTATATTTTATGTAAAAATATTAGTTGAAATTTAAAGATCTGGATTTTTTTGCCCATTAATTCGAGCCGCAAGCGTTGACCCTCTTAGAATTGTATATTCCGCCGTTGACCGGTGCAGAACCGATCCATAAAACACCCCTTCCGGGCTCATCGTAACGGCAAACCGACTAGATCGATTACAAGATTGCATTCGATCTTGGATCCTCATGAGCAGCGACAATGGCGCCAGCTCGGATCCGAAGTCGTATGGCGGCCCAGCGACGGCGCTGGCGCGGCTCAGCAGCTTGGTGTACGGCTCGGCGTCTCCGCCGGCATCCTCCTCCTCGTCACCAGCATCACCTTCATCTCCTTCCTCTGCATGCGTGCTTCCGCTGCCTCTGCGCCGCCTCCGGCGCAGCGGAGTCGGCGTCGGGCGGAGGAGGAGGCGGCGCCGCTGCCGGGGGTGGAGTGTGCCGAGGGGATCGACGAGGCGACGCTGAAGGGGTACCCGAAGGTCGCGTACGAGGAGGCCGAGAAGAGGGGGATGCCGGCTGCCTGCTGCTCGATTTGCCTGGCGGATTACCAGGCCGCCGACGTGCTCCGCCTCCTGCCGGACTGCGGCCACATGTTCCACATCGACTGCGTCGACATGTGGCTGAAGGCGCACCCGACCTGCCCAGTCTGCCGGTCTTCGCCGGTGCCCACCCCGCTCCAGACGCCGCTTGCCGACGCCTCGCCGCTGGCCATCGATCGCACGGCAGTCGTCGTAGCCAATTAATGTAATTAACTATTTATAAAATTTCATTTATTTATTTTCGGTGAAAATAAATTCCTTTTTGATGTGGTGGTTTTTTTAACCATATGTAAGTCAAAGTTGTGATCGATCAAATATGATCTAATGGAATTGATTTTTTCTCAAATGAGATATGATTGAATCGGCTCAATACGCTGGTTATTAAGTTTTGGTTAAGTGCAAGTTGACTATGGTGATTCCTTTTTCATACTAGGCCACCGACATCTCCTCCATTAGGTTCAGATTTGGGCACCAACATCCTGGTCTCGCCCCAGGCCACCGTCACCTTTCTCGTATCAGTCTTAGATCCTAACACACACCAACATCCAAGTCTCGGTCTAGGTCGCCAACACCTCTCTCGTTTAGATCCCGACACTAGCATTTACGTCTCGACTCAAGCCTCCGACACCTCTCTTGTCTCAGTTTTTAATCTCAACACTAGCATCCAAGTTTCAGCCTAGACCGTCAACACCTCCTGTGCCAGTTTAAGATCCCGACAACAACATCTAATTCTAGGCGTAGACAGTTGACACCTCTCCTATTCATCTTAGTCTCATATTTCAGCATTATCATCCAGGTTTTAACCCAGGCTGCTAGTACTGCATCCTACTCTCAAGGTCACTCAACATCGACCCTATCTCACCGTTTTCCCTTGTATCAGATCTTTTATTTGCGAGTCCAAAACAAAGAATTTATCTCAAGACAGGTGGACATCCACTGTGAACATTCTATGACATGCGACACCAGATGAATGAAAAAGCAGTTACGAAATTGTCAGATCTGGTCATCTAGATGCTCTCCTATAAGCATGTGACACTTGATGAATGAAAAGACAATTAATGACTATCAGATCTGGTCTCCTGATGAGCGTATACAATGATGATGGAAGAGTGTGCGACCACGGGATCATTCGACAAAGAGATGCTCTTTTGACAATTATATAAACCCTAGACAGGATAAATACAAAGGATATGAACTCTCTACAAGTATACCATGTCCTCTCATTCTTCTTCCAGCATAATACTTCCAGTAAACCTTAACTTGAGCGTCGGAGTGGCCTGTGGGATCTCTCCAGTGCTATTCTAACCCTCTTTTGGAGTGTCTTTCTGGTCATCTTAATTGTCTTCACCAACGATCCCTAATGAATGCCTGAGTTGACTCATTCGTTGATTAGTGTCTTGACCATACACGGAGTTTGGTCGGAACAAATTAGCGTGGTCCTTGGAACTTTGAGCCAAGATGATGTGATGGTTAACACTAGAAGAACTATTGACAATTGTGATTCTATGGGAGATTGAAGTCATGGCGGAGCAAGTGGGTGATGTCGTCGACGACTGCTTACTGCTCGATTTGCCTAGCGGATTACTAGGCTGCCAACGTGCTTTGCCTCCTACCAGAATGCAGCCATATGTTCCACATCGACTGCGTTGACATGTGGCTGAAGGCACACCTGACTTGCCCAATCTACTGGTCTTCATCGATGCCCACCCCGCTCCAAACACCGCTTGCTAACATCGTGCTGCTGACTATTGATCGCACGGCAATAGTCGTAGCCAATTAATGTATTAACCATTTATAAAATTTCATTTATTTATTTTTGATAAAAATAAATTCATTTATTATGTGGTGGGTTTTTTTGTAACCATGCTCATCTATCTGTTAGAGTCAAGATGGATCAAATATGACCCAAATGGAATTGGTCTTTTCTGATATGAGACTCGGATATGATTAAATCAACTCAATATGTTCATCCTAGAAATTAAGTTTTGGTTAAGTGCAAGTCGACTATAGTGATTCCTTTTTTAGACTAGGTCATCGACACTTCCCCTGTCAGTCTCAGTTCTTGGCACCAGCATCCAGTCTCGGCCCAGGCAAGCCACACTTCTCTCGTCTTAGTTTTAGATCCTGACACTAACATCTAGGTCTCTGGCCAGGCCGCCGATGCCTCTCTTGTCTCAGTCTCAGTCTCAGTCTTAGATCTCGACACTAGCATCTATGTCTCGGTTCAGGCCTTTGATACCTCTCTCGTCACAATTTCAAATCTTGACATCAGTATCTAGGTCTCGTCCTAGGCCGTCGACACCTCCCATGCCAATTTCAGATCTCGACAACAACATCCAGGTCTAGGCCTATACAACCGACACCTCTCCTGTCAGTCTCAGTCTTATATTTCAGAATCATCATCTAGGGCCTAGGTTGCCAGTACATCCCACTCACAAGGTCACTCAACATCAACACTGTCTCATTGTTTGTCCATGTATCATACCTTTTCTCTGCAAGTCCATGACAAAGTCATTTCTCTCAAGAAAGGTGGACATCAATAGTGAATATTCTATGACACACGACACTAGATGAACGGAGAGGCAGTCATAAGATTGTTAGATCTAGTCCTCTAGATGCTTTCTTATAAGCATGCGACGCTTGATAAATGGAAAGACAATCAACGACTGTCAGATCTGACCACCTCATGAGCATATACAATGATGATGGAAGAACGTGTGCACGCAGGATCATTCAACATAGAGTTGCTCTTCTGACAATTATATAAATCCTAGAGAGGATAAGTACAAAGGATATGAACTCTCTACAACAATACCAGGCCCTCTCATTCTTCTTCCAGCATATTACCTCAAACAAACCTTAACTTGTGCGTCAGAGTGGTCTGTCAGGATCTCTCCAGCGATAGTCTAACCCTCTTTTGGAGTGTCTTTCAGGTCATCTTCATCGTCTTCACCAACAATCCCTGATGAACGCATGAATCGGCTTGTTCATTGACTGGTGGCTTGGCCATTCATGGTATTTGATCGGAACAAATTAACATCGTCTGTGGGAACTCTAAGGTAAGATGATGTGATGGTTAACATTAGAAGAACTACTGACAACTTCGACTCCATTGGAGATAGAAGTTATGGCAAAGCAATGACCATCACCCAAGATAACATCAACGAGATGGTTTCCAAGGCGTTGCAAGGGATATTGCAACAACACCCACTCCTGCAACTAGCATCAGCGGGTGTTCCTCCTCTCATAGCCAACACGCCTCCTCCTTCGAGTATGATGCAACCTTCCTTTGTAGGGGGTTCCTAAGCAATGGTCTCGATAAATTGGGGTGCAACACTCCCGGTGAGGGTTCACATGAATCGCTAGCGGGA
This sequence comes from Boesenbergia rotunda, assembly GCA_024364735.1. Taxonomy (NCBI): domain Eukaryota; kingdom Viridiplantae; phylum Streptophyta; class Magnoliopsida; order Zingiberales; family Zingiberaceae; genus Boesenbergia; species Boesenbergia rotunda. Next base: position 86,332 of record JAGFNQ010005584.1, on the reverse strand, counting down.
GAGACACCTCCTCGCAACTGCAAAGGAAAAGCGCTTGCCTCTAGAGAAGGAAGCATCAAAGGAATGCCTTTCTCCCGAGAAGTCCTTGAACATTAGCTCCCTTGTCATTTTTGACAATTGCAACTAGGCAAATACATAGGGTTATCAGACCCCGAAGATCATCTCTGCCGCTTTGAAAATGCCACCCTATTACATCAATACACCTATGAGGTTAAATGTCGAGTCTGTTGGTGCAATTTGCACTAATAGTTAAACCTGAGTTTTGATGAATGACAAATAGGTTAAAGTTAGACTTGCTTTTGGTTTTGACCTCTTTACTAAGTGTGCAGGGTTGAAAGACTTAGGACCTGACACCAGGCTGAAGTCCAGGGTGGTTGAGTCCTGGCGGGAAGTCCAGGGTGGTTGAGTCCTGGCGAGAAGTCCAGTTGGGTTCACGGGGCCTGACAACTGGCTGAAGCCCAAGTTGGTTGAAACTTGGCAAAAAGACCAGGGTGGTTGAGCCCTGGCAGGAAGACCTGGTGGGTTAAGAAGTTGAGTAGAGCTGCACGAGGTAAGTGAGGTAAGTCACTGGAGGAGCGAACCAGTGAGGACGGGTCCTATTTTAGGACTGTAGGCGCGGTCCAACTTAGGCCCATTTTGGTGACCTCGGTTGAGTCCTGGTTAGATCCTTATCCAGGTTTGGACGGGGTCTAATTAACTCTAAATACATTAACTCTATTTTACAGAATTTATTTAATTAGATTCTAAATGCATTAACTCTATTTTACAGAATTTATTTAATTAAATTCTAAATGCATTAACTCTATTTTACAGAATTTATTTAATTAGATTTTGTAGTTGAATTTTATAAAATTATTCCTTATCTAAAGCCTTGGTGGAGGATAAATTATCATTTAAATTATTCGTATTTCCTTCTTTTTAGAGAATAAAATTATTTCTACTAATGCTTAAAATTCTCATGTAAAGCTTAGCTGGAAGGATAAAATCTCCTTTTAAATTATTAATAAAATTGTAAGAGGATAAAACCTCTCGGTTAACTTTTCAATATTCTGTATTTATATTTTATTTAAATTATTTTCTTAATTGAAGCAAAGGATAGAAACATTATCTTTTTTTTAATTATTTTATCTTGTTGATGGATAAAATTTGAGCTGAGAAGATCATGCATCGAGGTACTATAAATAGAAGCAAGCAAGCCCTCTAACACATAAGAAAATTTGATTCTGGTTCAAGCTTTGGCGCTCTCTTGCTTCCACGCTCCTCTGCTGCGGTTTGTGCTTTGACTCGACGTTGTCCGACCGTTGCTGGAAGATCGCTCCCAACACCCAAGCTGGTTCAGATAAATCTAAGTGTTGGGTAACGAATTTTTTTTCTGCACTTAAATTATTTAAGGGGGAAGTGTAGGGCTGTTACACTTCCGCCCAATCTTGTATTCGAATCACTCTATCGGTAGTTTGTCGATAGAGATTTTTAGTGGATTGCCCACAGGAAAGGTTCAAGGAACCTGGGCCTTCGAGTAGGAGTCGGCGAAGGCTCCGAACGAAGTAAAACTTCTCGTGTAATTTTTTTTATTTTTCGCTTTCATATTTCATTTTAATTTTTCCGTTGCGCACGTTATAAAAAGCATCGTACAATTTTCTATCGACTCTGATTTTATAACGAAGATTTTAAAAGTCACGTGATTCACCCCCCCTCTCACGTGCATCGGTCCTACAGAGTCTTCCTGACTACCTTGTTAATCTCACCCCAACGGTGTTCAGTCGTCTCCCGCCTCCTCCATCAACTCCTTTAATGGCTTCAAAGCTGCTTTCCTGTATCAATTCACTAGTAGCAAGAGGCAGAAAACACCTCTCTGTTGGAAATTGACCCAAGTTTGATCGGTACGATTATGAGTTTTGATGTGTGTGTTAATATGATTAAGTTAGGTTTTCATATTGGTTTGATGTGTATGTTTAAGTCATGCATGACTTGTTGAACCACACATGAAGAACAACAGAGTGAAGACATTCGAGGGACGAGAGCCAAAGGAAGAGGACTTCAAAGGGTAAGCCAAGGAAGTAGACTTCAAAGGCATACATGAAGGATGGCCAGGAGACAAGTCGCAACTTGTGTGCATCCGAGGGACGAGAGCCATAGGAAGAGAACTTCAAAGGGGCGAGATGGGAAAGTGAACTTCAAGGCATATGCGAAGGATGAACTCCGAAAAGGTTGAGAGTAAGTTTGTAGGCTGGGCAGTCTACTGGCGAGGGAAGCAGTCGACTGACAGCGTTTAGAGAAACTCACAGAAAGATCAGTCGACTGGGGTTGGAACCAGTGGACTGGTCTGTTCAGATCTAGAAGATCACCTCTATAAGTTTGAAAATGCAGCGTTGTTACATCAATACACCGATAAAGTAAAGTGTAGATTTTCTAACTCCTCCATCAACTGTTTTGGAGAGTTCCGGATGATTCTTCTGCACCATTTTGCAAGCAGTCGGAAGTACCACAGGACCACTCTCAACCTGTACTCCCTCAAGCAGAAAAGCAAGGAGACTCCGAAGGATTACATCCAACACTTCAATTGGGTAGCTCAGGATGTACCCACAGCCATATCTGAGATTCGGTGAGTGTTTTCATGCAAGGGTTGATAGAGAGAGATTTTTTTTAGATCTCTGGTGAAGAAGCTGTTAGTCAACTTCGATGACTTGCTAGGCCGGTCATTAAAGTATGTTAATGTGGAGGAGATCGAGTACGCTCGGAGGAAAGACTCAGGAGAGACACACCCACAACCTGTTGTTATTTCTGAGTAAAGGGCCCTACCAGCTCCCATTCGGGTGAAGGAGGTTTATGCGAGCCGTAATCAACATATGGATCGTCGAGGAGAGAAGGCGGTCCAGACTGTAGATATGGAATCTCTGTTGGTACCGAAAGTACCAGTTCGAACTTGATTTTGATAATGACAAAGGATTTAAAGTTAAGTATGTTTTGTGATCTAACATGATCGACTAAGTGTGCAGGAAAGTCCTAGTTTATCTAGGCATGAAGTCTTGACCTGTAGTATTGAGCACGAAGTTCTGGCCAAGGACTGAGCACGAAGTCCTAGCCGAGGGCTGGGCACCGAAGACCTGACCGAGGGTTGGGCACGAAGACCTGGTCGAGGACTGGGCACCGAAAACCTGATTTGGAAGATTGGACAGAAGACCTACCCTAGCGAGGACAACGGACGTCTCGAGATCTAGGAGCTTCGAGGCCGACCAAAAGTCCAACCGGATGTGCCGGTTGGCAAAAGGTAACTTCTCCAGAGTGGAGTAGGTGAGGACACGTTCCTCGGAAGAGGGAACAGTAGCGTTGGTCTTGTAGGACCGATGCACGTGAGAGGGGGGGTGAATCACGTGACTTTTAAAATCTTCGTTATAGAATCAGAGCCGATAGAAAATTGTACGAAGCTTTGAAAAACGTGCACAACAGAAAAATTAAAACGAAAAGCGAAAGTGAAAAATAATAAAAAATTACACGAGGAGTTTTAGTTCGTTCGGAGCCTTCGGCGACTCCTACTCGAAGACCTAGGCTCCTTGAGCCTTTCCTGTGGACAATCCACTAAAAACCTCTACCGGCAAACTCCCGGTAGAGTGATTCGAATACAAGATTAGGTGGAAGTGTAACAACCCTACACTTCCCCTTTTAATAATTTAAGTGCAGACAGAACAAAAATTATGTTACCCAACACTTAGATTTATCTGAAGCAGCTTGGGTGTTGGGAGCGATCTTCCGGCAGCGGTCGGACAACGTCGAGTCAAAGCACAAACCGCAGCAGAGGAGCGTGGAAGCAAGAGAGTGCCAAAGCTTGAACCAGAATTTCTTTTTCTTCTATCCTCCTAGAGGGCTTGCTTGCTTCCTTTTATAGTGCCTCGATGCATGATCTTCTCAGCTCAAATTTTATCCATCAGCAAGAAGGAATAATTCAAACAAGATAATGTTTCTATCTTTGCTTCACTTAAATAATTTAAATAAAATTTAATCTGAAAAAGTTAACCAAGAGGTTTTATCCTCTTACCTCACCAAGGCTTTTTATTTTTCGAAAAAATAATTCAAAATACAATTTAAAAAGAGATTTTATCCTTCTAGCTAGGCTTCACGTGAGAATTTTAAGCATTAATAGGAATAATTAGAAAATAACAATAAGATTTTATCCTTAGTAGGAATAATTTTATTCTAAAAAAAAAAGAAATACGAATAATTTAAATAAAAATTTATCCTCCACCGAGGCTTTAGATGAGGAATAAATTTATAAAATTAACCTACAAAATCTAATTAGTTCACATATCAAATAAATCCTATAAAATAGAGTTAATGAATTTAGAGTTAATTAGACCCCGTCCAAACCTGGATAAGGATCTAACCAGGACTCAACCGAGGTCACCAAAATGGGCCTAAGTTGGACCGCGCCTACAGTCCTAAAATAGGACCTATCCTCACTAGTTCGCTCCTCCAGTGACTTACCTTACTTACCTCGTGCAGCTCTATTCAACTTCTTAACCCACCAGATCTTCCTGCCAGGGCTCAACCACCCTGGTCTTTTTGCCAAGTTTCAACCAACTTGGGCTTCAGCCAATTGTCAGGCCCCACGAACCCAACTGGACCTCCTGCCAGGACTCAACCACCCTGGACTTCAGCCTGGTGTCAGGTCCTAAGTCTTTCAACCCTGCACACTTAGTAAAGAGATCAAAACCAAAAGCAAGCCTAACTTTAACCTATTTGTCATTCATCAAAACCCAAGTTTAACTATTAGTGCAAATTGCACCAATAATCTCCCCCTTTTTGATGCAATGACAACCTGGGTTAAAGTTAGAACATACCAGATAAAGCAATGAGTCCAAAAAGAATATGCAAATGACTTGTTCTAAGATCTGGAGTTTTTAATTTCTTTAAGATTTTAATTTCTAAAAACTTTAACTTCTAACTTAACCCTTAAACCCTCCCCCTTTGGCATTCATCAAAACAAAGAAATAATAAGTGCGCAAGCATCAGAAATAAACGAAGCATTCAAGTAATATGCCAGCCAAAAAAAACTTTAAGTATTTAGGGAAGAAAAAATGCTTAACAAGCATACTAAGTTTCTGAACTGATTCAGAGGGGGAAGTCAAGTTCTTAATTTAACATAAACAATCTGAGAGCATAAAGAAAATGACTAGGTGTAAATTTAGAAATGACTTTTCTAGTACCATTTTCAAAAAAAAACTTCCTTCAAAATATTAATCTTTTCTAAACCAATAAAGAATATCTCAAAGCGAATTAATGAAAAGGAGAAGATTTCTCCAAAATTTTATTTTCAAAAGATCATTTAAAATATTTACAGCCAGCATAATCTGAGTCAGAAAATCCAATAAGTTCAAATTGGGATGTTCTAGGATACCAAATTCCTAAACTTTCTGTCCCTTTAAGGTACCTAAATATTGTTTTAACTAGAGTTAGATGTGACTCTTTAGCACATGTTTGATACCTAGCACACATACTAACTGCAAAGAGAATGTCAGGTCGACTTGCAGTCAAGTAAAGTAAGCTGCCTATAGGACTTCTATAATATTTAAGGTCAACAGGTTTGCCATTTGGGTCACTATCTACAGTTTGATTGGTAGTCATAGGTGTTTTAATTTCTTTTGCACTATCCATTCCAAATTTTTTAAGTAGTTCTTTAGTGTATTTTTGTTGATAGACAAAAGTACCCTCATTGGTCTGTTTTATTTGTAGCCCTAAAAAGAAAGTTAATTGGCCTACTAAACTCATTTCAAATTCATTTTTCATTACCGTTATAAAATCTTGCAAAAATTTTGAGTTAGTTGAGCCAAATATTATATCATCTACATATACTTGGGCTATAAAAATATCAGTTTTTAATGTTTTAACAAATAGTGTTAGGTCAATTTTACCTTGGTTAAAACTTTTAGATACTAAATGGTTAGACAGTCTTTCATACCAGGCCCTAGGGGCTTGCTTAAGTCCATATAGGGCTTTTTTTTGTTTAAAGACATAGTCAGGGTATTCTAAGCTTTCAAAACCAGGGGGTTGTCCTACATAAACCTCTTTCTTAATTAGGTCATTTAGGAAGGCTGACTTAACATCCATTTGATACAATTTGAATCCTTTATGGGCTGCATAACTTAAAAGCATCCTAATAGACTCAAGTCGAGCTACAGGGGCATAGGTTTCATCATAATCAAGTCCTTCTACTTGGCTAAACCCTTTAGCTACTAACCTAGCCTTATTCCTGATTATTTCACCTTGTTCGTTAAGTTTATTCCTAAAGACCCATTTGGTTTCAATGAACTTTTTGTCTTTAGGTAAGGGTACTAAATCCCAGACTTGACTACGTTCAAATTGGGCTAACTCCTCTTGCATAGCTATGATCCAATCAGGGTCAAGTAAAGACTCTTCTACTGATTTTGGTTCAATTTTGGAAATTAAAGCAATTTGGCTAAGGTTTCTAAAGGCTGACCTAGTTTGAACCCTTAGTTCTGGATCACCTATGATTTGATCAATAGGGTGGGCTGAGCTGACTTGAATAGTTCTGGTTTGGTTAGGTGAAGGTTCAGTCAGATCATGGTCTTGGTCCTTAATTGGGCTTTCATCTGGGTCAGTATTGGACCTAACAAAATCAATTGGTTGGTAGGTGGTTTGATCAGAGTTATTTGGGTCAGATGTTTCATCAAATTTTACATTTGTAGTTTCTTCAATTCTTAGGGTAGTTTTGTTATAAACTCGATAGGCTCTACTGGTAAGGGAATAACCTACAAAGATACCTTCCTCAACCTTAGATGTAAACTTTCCTAAGTGTTCTCTAGTATTTAATATATACACTTTACATCCAAATACTTTAAAATACTTAATATTAGGCTATTTGTTATAATAGATTTCAAATGACGTTTTTCCTAGATTTTTATTTATAGTTATTCTGTTTTGTACATAGCAGGCTGTACTGACAGCCTCGGCCCAAAGGTATTTAGGTAAGTTGTATTCATTAAGCATTGTTCTGGTTGCTTCTTGTAGTGTTCTATTTTTTCTTTCTACAATTCCATTTTGTTGAGGTGTTTTAGGGCAGGAGAATTCATGGTGGTAGCCATTTTCTAAACAGAATTGATTAAATTTTTGATTTTTGAATTCCCCACCGTTATCGCTCCTAAGTCTTATAATTTTAACCGCTTTTTCATTTTCTATTAATTTGCAAAATTGAGTAAATATATCAAACGTTTCATCTTTATTTTTTAAGAATTTTACCCAGGTGAATCTTGAATAGTCATCTATAATTACTAAACAGTATAGATTCTCACTAATTGATTTTACCCCATGTGAGTCAAATAGGTCTAGGTGAATTAATTCAAGAATTGATTTAGTTTGAGTTTGATTAGTTGGTTTGTGAGTTGATCTAGTTTGTTTCCCTTGTTGACAAGCATTACATAAGGTTGTCTCAAAGTTAGGTAACTTTGGTAGGCCTCTAACTAAACCATTTAGTTTAGGTAATTTTCTGAAGTGAGTGTGTGAAAGTCTCCTATGCCATAGCCAAGTCTCATCCTTATGTGTTAAAAGACAATTTGCTAGGGGACGGGTTAACCTAATTTCATAGATGTTATTGTGTCTATGTCCTCTAAGTGTGATGTTTGGGTTGTCAGTGTGTTTGATCATACATTCATTGGACAAGAACCTAACCTTATACCCAGTGTCACACAATTGGCTGATACTTAGTAAATTGAAGTGAAAGTTTTCAACAAGTAAGACATTTTTAATTATAAAATCAAACTCAAGTTCAATGTTACCTAGGCCAATTACCTTAAGTTTACCGTTGTTTTCAAACGCAACTGTCCCTAGACTTTTGTACTTGAGTTTTGTAAACTTGGTGGGATCCCCAGTCATATGTCTGGAGCACCCACTGTCGATAATCCACTTGTTTTTCTACAGTTAAGTAGGAAATTTTTAGAATTTAGTTTAAGTTTTTAATGAGTTAAAGGAATGATTTAAAGAAACTTAAGAAATTTGAACCCCAAAAAAAACTTAAGAGTTTAAAATTTTGAATTTAAAAAGCTTAGGAGAATTTGAATTTTGAAAAACCTTAAGAAATTGAAGACTTGAAGTTTTGAAAAAGTTAAGGAATTTAAAAGATTTAAGGAATTTAAAATTTGAATTTTGAACAACTTTAAAAAAAAAACTTAAGGAATTTGAAAATTTGAATTTTGAACAACTTTGAAAAATATGAATTAAAAAAAACTTAAGAGTTTTGAATTTCGAGAAACATTAAGAAATTTAAAAAATTTAAGATTCTGAATTTTAAATTTGAATTAGTTAATTTGAATTTTAAATTTTGAATTTGTTAATTTGAATTTTGAATTTTGAACTTGTTAATTTGAATTTTGAATTCATTATTTTGAATTTTGAATTTTGAATTCATTAATTTGAATTTTGAATTTGTTAATTTGAATTTTGAATTTTAAATTCGTTAATTTGAATTTTCAATTTGTTAATTTGAATTTTGAATTTTGAACTTGTTAATTTGAATTTTGAATTTTGAATTCATTATTTTGAATTTTGAATTTTGAATTTGTTAATTTGAATTTTGAATTTTGAATTTGTTAATTTGAATTTTGAATTTTGAATTTTGATTTTGTTAATTTGAATTTTGAATTTTGAATTCGTTAATTTGAATTTTGAATTTGTTAATTTGAATTTTGAATTTGTTAATTTGAATTTTGAGGTTTGAGTTTAGTTGTCCTTATTCATCTCACTTGATCTAAGTTGTCAATCAAAGGGATCCCATGATTTGTGTGAGATAAGTTTGAGTTTGATTTATAAAAGTTAATCTGACCTTTTGTTAGATTCAGGTTTAACAAGAAGCAGTTTAAAAGTATACTTCCATAATTGGTTTCCAGGCCGTGGTGAGACACAGAGGTCTGTTGGAAACGAGATGGCTAGAGAAGGTGGGTGAATCTAGTCGGACACAAAACTTTTGAGCTTTTCAGAACTATTCTGCACTTCAGAGTTAGGCAGCGGAAGCAAATGCAGAAACAGAAAACTAAAAACAACAACCCAAAGCAAAGGAAAGCAAACCGACGCTAACACCTCGATATACAAGGTTCGGGGATAACTTGCCCCTACTCCTTGGCGTGCCCGTAAGGTGGGCGATCCCTTGATCGTCGGCAGATCAAGCCCCGGTGAACTCCGGATAGTAGCAGTCTCTTTCTCGGTGGAGAAACCTCTCCACAAGTGATCTCAAGAAGATACAAGTTAAGCACAGAGACATTCGAGAAGACAAGCTCACAAAGATGTAACAAGATCGCTCAAGCACAAAGCAACAGAGAGCACGAACACAGCCCAGCCAAACTTCCCAAGTTTCTGTCTTGTTCGCCTCCGCTCCTCTGCATCCAGCTTTGTCTCTTAAGCTCCTGCTCAACGTCGCCAGCTCCATCAGCACCACTGACTCACACCCTGACCCACTGACCTCTCTGAGCACTCAGTTCACTGGACACTCCTCCAGCTGAGCCTCCGTCAGTTGCCAGCCGCGCCTTCGTCAGTTACCAGTTGCGCCAGACGCCGTTGAGACCTGAAAACACAATAGATCCAAACCTGCTCCAAGGAAAGCCTCTCATTGACCCTCCTTGAGTGTTTGAATCACCTGCTATCATTTGCACACTCCAACAGAGGCTTAGCAATGCATATCAAAAAGAAATCAGCAAGTAGCGGAGAATCGGCAGTGAAAACAGACTTCTGACAACATATTTGAATTAAAGTTCTGCTCCTGATCGGTCGCCAGACCGATCAGGGAGGAGCCTGATCGGTCACTAGACCGATCCAGCAGTTTCTGTACACTCCTGATTGGTCCCCAAACCAATCAGGCTCCTGCCTGATCGGTCACCAGACCAATCAGGCTCAGCCTGATGGGTCACCAGACCAATCAGGCTTGAGTGAACAGTGATTCTTTAATCAAAACCTAAGTCTCTGATCGGTCACCGGACCGTTCTGGACCTGATTAGCAAGGGAACTCAACTCACTGTTTACTCCCTGATCGGTCACCAGACCGATCAGGAGCTGTGCAGTGAGTGAAACACACACTCCCTGATCGGTCACCAGACCGATCCATGAAGGAGCAGCGTGCCAACTCCCTGATCGGTCACCAGACCGATCCAGGGACGCAGACCTAGTCTTCCAAGCTAGGATTTCATTCACCTTAGCCCTCCAAGCTAAGGATTTTTCAATCTAACTCTCCAAGTTGTGAATTTGCACCTAACCCTCCAAGTTAGGACTTTTCACCTAGCCCTCCAAGCTAGGACTTTTCACCTATCCCTCCAAGCTAGGACTTTTCACCCAACCCCTCCGAGTTAGACCTTCATCCAACCTAGCCCTCCAAGCTAGGCACCTGACCCTCCAAGCCAGGACTTTTCACCTAATCCTCCAAGATGGGAATTTGCACCTAACCCTCCAAGTTAGGACTTTTCACCTAGCCCTCCAAGCTAGGACTTTTCACCCAGCCCTCCAAGCTAGGACTTTTCACCCACCTCTTCCGAATTAGGACTTTTCAAACACCTGACTTCACTCACCAGGACCCGGCTTCACTCACCGGGATTTCCAACACCTGGCTTCACTCACCAGGACCCGGCTTCCGGCTTCACTCACCGGGATTTCCATCACCTGGCTTCACTCACCAGGACCCGGCTTCCGGCTTCACTCACCGGGATTTCCATCACCTGGCTTCACTCGCCAGGACCCGGCTTCACTCACCGGGATTTCCAACACCTGGCTTCACTCACCAGGACCCGGCTTCACTCATCGGGATTTCAACCTAGCTTCACAAGCTAGGACCTGGCTTCACTCACCAGGGTTTCATGCCCAGTCCCTGACCAGGACTTTAACCCAAATTCGCTCAACCAATCTTAAATCATTGTCAAACACCAAAATAATAATCGGGCCAGACTGCATCAACAAGGTCTTCTTTGGCCGAAGCCTTATTGGATCAACAACCACTTTCTAGGCAAAACCGCTTAAGGAAGTTGTACTTTTAACCTACCTATTGAAACTCCTTGGTCTAACTAGTCTAGGATGTGGCGGGGTAGCTCCGGCTAGTTCCACTGGGCTAAGAAGACCAAATAAAGGACGCCTTCCCCTACATGACTCCTTAGATGAGCTTCCCTAACATACTATCAGCTCGCCCTACCCTAGTACTGAGTAGATCAAGTGTCAGACTAACTTTTGAAACTAGTCCTAGGTACCCAGACGGGTAAAGGGTGACTTTGAGGTGCCAACTAATTTGGTGTCTCCCCCTAAATTATAGGTAGGGTGTTTAGGGTCAATGTAATGAATGTCCTTCTTGGGGACATAGTATTGGTTCTGCCCTACTTGCTTTGTTAGGTAAGCTTTCGGGACCCACGCTTTTTGCCGGTTTTCACGTGGGTGGACAAATGAGATAAAGGATTTTTGGGTCGATCCTGATTTATATCCTATCCCAGATTTATTGTACACGCCCTTTTGAGATCCAAGAATAAGGTCAAGATTCTTGGACCGGGTTGTAAAAGTTGTTAGTAAGTCCTTAAGGTTTTGAACTTCACCCTTTAGGGTGGAGTTATCATTTTCCAGTTCAATTGTTCTTTCATTTTGAGTTGATTCAGTTAAGGTTTTGGTATTAATTAATTGCTCCTTAAGGTCTTGATTTTCCTTAAGGAGCTGGTCATTCCTAGATTCAGATGCAAACAAATTTTTATTTAAAACAGAGATAATCTTAAAAAACTTTTTATTAATTGAATCTAAGTATACCTTAGTCGAGCCATCCGAAAATAGTTCGATCTCTTGGCTCGACTCGTATTCAGAATCTTCGTCGCTTTCTGAGTCCGATCCATGTCCGGTTGCCATTAGCGCGAGGTAACTTGAATTTTTTGGCGGTTCATTGTCGGGGTCGTCCGAGCTCTCGTCCCAGGTGGCTTGTAAAGCCTTCTTCTTCTTGTTCTTCTTGGGTTGGTCCTCCTTTTTATAGGGACATTCATGTTTGAAGTGCCCCTTTCTGTTGCAACTGAAGCAGGTCATTTTGCTTTTACCTTCATTGCTGATGGGCTTCATTATCTTTTGGAGGTCCCTTTTTGAAAACTTGTTCTTCTTTTTGGCAAAGTCTTTTCTTACCAAGTTTACCATATGCTCCTCGTCGTCTGAGTCTGACTCTGGTTCTTCTTCAGATTCTTCTTGAATATTCTTCTTCGACTTGACCTTTCTTGAAGAATCTGCAAACAAAGCAAACCCTTTCTTGGCCTTGGCGTTAGTTTGTTCATGCAACTCTAATTCACAAAACAGTTCATCTAAATTTATTTTGGAAAGATTCCTAGAGATTTTATAAGCATCTACAATGGATGCCCATAATGAATTTCTAGGAAAGGCATTTAGTGCATACCTTATAATGTCTCTGTTTTCTTGTTTGTGCCCAATCAGGTGGAGTCCATTTAGTATGTCCTTGATCCGAGCGTGAAGTTGACTTGCAGATTCTCCTTCCTGCATTTTCATATTAAACAATTTATTTAAAAGCAAATCCCTTTTTGTTACCTTTGCATCAGTAGTGCCTTCATGCAATTCAATTAGTTTATCCCAAAGTTCTTTTGCTGATTCGGTTGGTCCGATTCTGTTCAGCTATTCTTTGGTTAGTCCGCACTGGAGGGTGTTCTGCGCTTTGAACTCGATCTGAGCTTTTTTCTTCATTTCCAGGTTCCATCTATCGGGCTTCAGTGGCACCTTGTTTCCCTCGTCCATTGGTGGTTCGTAGCTAGTTTGCACCGCGAACCATTGATCCATATCGGTTTTGAGATACACTTCCATTCTCCGCTTCCAGTAGGGGAAATCTTCCCCGTTGAAGAGTGGAGGACGAGCAGTGCTGTAACCTTCACTCTGGGCCATCTGTGACTTACAAAAAAAATAACAAAACTCGTTCCAAGACTAAGTCTTGGATTAGTGGTGTGGTATGAAAAAAAAGAATAAGTGAAGAGCGACTCGAAATGGTGTTGCACCAAATTCGAGTAAAACTGAACGAACAAAAGAAAAAGATCCAAATTTAAGCAATAATACTTAATTTAGATTGTGTAACGAAAAACACAAAATGCGAAAAACTGGATCTCCCCCGGCTCTTACGGTGGTTGCACCGATTCAGAGCGTACCAAGGCTCTGATACCACTTGTAGGACCGATGCACGTGAGAGGGGGGGGGGTGAATCACGTGACTTTTAAAATCTTCGTTATAGAATCAGAGTCGATAGAAAATTGTACGATGCTTTGAAAAACGTGCACAACGGAAAAATTAAAACGAAAAGCGAAAGTGAAAAATAATAAAAAATTACACGAGGAGTTTTAGTTCGTTCGGAGCCTTCGGCGACTCCTACTCGAAGACCCAGGCTCCTTGAGCCTTTCCTGTGGGCAATCCACTAAAAACCTCTACCGGCAAACTCCCGGTAGAGTGATTCGAATACAAGATTAGGTGGAAGTGTAACAACCCTACACTTCCCCTTTTAATAATTTAAGTGCAGACAGAACAAAAATTATGTTACCCAACACTTAGATTTATCTGAAGCAGCTTGGGTGTTGGGAGCGATCTTCCGGCAGCGGTCGGACAACGTCGACTCAAAGCACAAACCGCAGCAGAGGAGCGTTGAAGCAAGAGAGTGCCAAAGCTTGAACCAGAATTTTTTTTTCTTCTATCCTCTTAGAGGGCTTGCTTGCTTCCTTTTATAGTGCCTCAATGCATGATCTTCTCAGCTCAAATTTTATCCATCAGCAAGAAGGAATAATTCAAACAAGATAATGTTTCTATCTTTGCTTCACTTAAATAATTTAAATAAAATTTAATCTGAAAAAGTTAACCAAGAGGTTTTATCCTCTTACCTCACCAAGACTTTTTGTTTTTCGAAAAAATAATTCAAAATACAATTTAAAAAGAGATTTTATCCTTCTAGCTAGGCTTCACGTGAGAATTTTAAGCATTAATAGGAATAATTAGAAAATAACAATAAGATTTTATCCTTAGTAGAAATAATTTTATTCTCCAAAAAAATAAGAAATACGAATAATTTAAATGAAAATTTATCCTCCACCGAGGCTTTAGATGAGGAATAAATTTATAAAATTAACTTACAAAATCTAATTAGTTCACATATCAAATAAATCCTGTAAAATAGAGTTAATGAATTTAGAGTTAATTAGACCCCGTCCAAACCTGGATAAGGATCTAACCAGGACTCAACCGAGGTCACCAAAATAGGCCTAAGTTGGACCGCGCCTACAGTCCTAAAATAGGACCCGTCCTCACTGGTTCGCTCCTCCAGTGACTTACCTTACTTACCTCGTGCAGCTCTACTCAACTTCTTAACCCACCAGGTCTTTCTGCCAGGGCTCAACCACCCTGGTCTTTTTGTCAAGTTTCAACCAACTTGGGCTTCATCCAATTGTCAGGCCCCACGAACCCAACTGGACTTCCTGCCAGGACTTAACCACCCTGGACTTCAGCCTGGTGTCAGGTCCTAAGTCTTTCAACCCTGCACACTTAGTAAAGAGATCAAAACCAAAAGCAAGTCTAACTTTAACCTATTTGTCATTCATCAAAACTCAAGTTTAACTATTAGTGCAAATTATACCAACAGGTCTGACCTAGGATTTCATTTTGAAATCCAAAGTCAGGATCAGGCAGCTCCGACTGTTATAAATGCATATATTTCATATATTATTTATTGCACTTGGATTAACCTGTTTTGTAGCCCAAGAAGTTGACCCGCTGCTTTGAGGATGACCCCGAGGACTTGGGTGCCCGAGTATACAGGCACCTAAGAGATCTCAGGCGCTCGAGTATATAGGAGTCCAAGAGGTCACGGACACCCGAGTATATAGGCGCCCGAGAGGTCTTGGGCACCCAAGTTGGATTTGCTCAACGTTGGCGAAGCTGAGTTGGTGGTTGCTGATTGGATGCGCCATGTCAGTACTCAAGCACCCCAGAGCACTCAGGCGCCCGAGAGAGGATAGAATTTGACCGAGTCAGCGGATGATGACGTGGCCGAATCGACGACGTGGAGATGCCTCTATGCACACTCGGGCGCCCGAGTGCCAATATAAAATGTGTTTCACCCCCTCAGTCTCAACACTCGTTTTTGACTTCAATTCAAGCATTTATAATCTCTGTAATCAAGTTTTTCAGCTTTCCGTGCTCAAGTTCGCTACGCCAAAATAGTCCGAGCTCGACGACACGCTGCTTCGACAACGAAACACCCTCGCCATTCTTTAAGCAAGTGTTGTCGGTATAGATTTACATTTGTTATTTGTACTTACACTTACATATTTTGTATCATTTTACGAATTATAGAATTATCCAACGAAAACGGTTAAGGATCATGGACCTTGGAGTAGGAGCCGTCATAGACTTCGAACCAAATAAAAACAAAGCATGTTAGCGTTGTTTTTGACTTGATCTTTTTATTATTCTGCTGTATTTACTCACGTTTTAAATTCGAAAAATTTCGTATTGATATTCACCCTCCCTCTATCGATCACATCGATCCCACATATAACGCTCGGAAATTTAGAAACTCAAAATCATTATTGGTGTAATGATAGAAGTTGGAGCATATTTTGAGGGAGAGATTCTTCCTTAAAAAGCATGATTTTTTCTTTATAAAAATGAGGAGATAATGAAGGTTAGAGATCTTCATTGTGATCAATGAATGCTCAAGGTTGAGTATAGGAAACAATGAAAGGTATGAGACTTTTATTGGATACCTTTGACCAAATTGACTTTCGGGGAGAGTTTTTGATGTATGCCAAAGGGAGAGAAAATGTAGGGTTTAAGTATGAGTTAGCCTAACTTAAATATATTGTCAAATATGAAAAAGAGGAAGATTATTGGTATAATCTTCTTTAGGTCGAGGTTGACCAATTTGACTAAGCTCAGGTGGGCTTGAGTTTCGATATTTGACAATAATGTTTGGATGTTGTGTGAGACAAGTCAAGTAGGTCAAGGTCGACTAGAGACTTGACTAATGAGGTCCTGACTCAAGGGTTAGGCAAAAGGATAGAAGTCTATCGAGAGACTAGACTTAACTGCAGTTAGACAAAGGGAAGCCCTAGTAGGACTAGGCAAACCTAGTTGAGAACTAGGTGAAATTCAAGTGGATCTGAGAGGATCGTACGTTGGCAGAGTGGAAATCTATCAATAGACTAGACCTAACTGCGGTTAGGTAAAGGGAAGTCCTAATGGGACTAGGCAGACCTAGTTGGAAACTAAGTGAAGTCCAAGTGGATCTGGGAGATCTCATGCTGGCAGGGTGGAAGTCTACTGAGTGACTAGACCTAACTGCGGTTAGGCAAAGAGCAAGTCCTAGTGGGATTAGGCAGACCTAGTTGGGAACTAGGTGAAGTCTAAGGTGGGTTAGTTGGGAGCTAAACACTTGACACGATAAAAGCCCTATAGGTCAAGGTTGACCAGATACTAGGTAACGGGAAGTGCCAATAGTTATGGTTGACCAAGTGTTGGGCAAAGGAACCCTAGATTTGGTTTAGGTAAATTAGGACATGAGTAAACGATTGACCCAATCCAATTAATCAGGTGATCAATTGGAGCATTGTTTCTCGCAAAAAATAAAATGGCCCATAATCGATTGGGTGATCGATTAAGGGCAACACCAATCGATCAGATGATCGATTAGGTGGGGTTTTGTTGCGAGAACAAAATGGAGCTTAGGGATTGAAGCATCCCTAATCGATTAGGGATGCTTCAATCGATCAAGTAATTGATTGGGCAGCTTTTGTTGCGAGAACAAAATGGAGCTTAATTTATTGGGTAATCGATAAAGGCCATTTCGCGAGAGCACAGTAAGATGCTGAATCGATATCTATTTGAGTAAGAAACTTTAATCAATTGGGTGATCAATTAAGTTTTAAAAAATAGTCATTAAATGGTTAGATTTGACGTGGTAATTTATTAGGAACTCTAGGTTGGCACGATATAAAGGGTTTTTCACACAGGTTGAAGCAGTGCTACTCTTCCTCCTTTACCCATTCTTGTGCGCTTCTTGGGGATAAGTGTTGTTGTATTTTCAAGCATCAAGGGTTGATTTCAAGCTAGAAGAAAGCAAGAAAAGATAAAGCTCATGTTGGGTCTTGATTGTACTGCTAGAGGGAGTGAATAGCCAATCACCCATGAATTCGTCGATTCTTCCTACACGTGTTAGTGCGCAATGAAATACAATCTAAATTAAAACTAACAAAGAAGAACACAAACCAATTTAACATGATTCGGAGATAAAGCTCCTACTCCACGACTGTTTGTAAAGTGGGTGATCTCAATCCGTCGGTGGATTTGTCCCTAGAAGACCTCCGGCTTGCTCATGTCGCTCCTTGTGGGTGGAGAAACCTCACCACAACCTTAACAGGGCTTCTGTGCACAAAGACTACTATTTGCCTTTAACCAAAGCCAATTTCGTCAATCCTACCCAGCTAAACCGAGCTCCCTTAAATATACCTCATGGTTGAACTAGCTGTTACCAGTCGACTGGTGCCAACACCAGTTGACTGATGCAGCTGAATTCGAACATTACAGCCTAACGTTCGAATTCCAGCCGACACCAGTCGACTGCACAGAAGATTAGTCCACTGATCTTTCTTTGAGCTCTACCAGTCGACTGATCCCACATCAGTCGACTGATCAAACCCTAAATCTAAGATTTCTCATCTCGAGTATAATTCATTCATCACTTGGACTCTCACGAGTCACTTGACTCTTCTTGCAGTCTCGACCTGTTGCCTTTAAGCTTTCTTTGATTTTGGCTCTCATTCCTCATATGCATACCATCCCGTGGCTCATCTCCATATGTCATCCTTCGCGTATGTCTCGAAGTGCACTTCCCTCAGCTCATCGTTCCTGCCTTGTCCACGGTCCCTCATATGCACCATCCTTCACCGATCCTGAAGTCATCATGCTAAGTCTATGTGTATCTTGCAGAACTTGCATATTCAAATACACATATCAAATGCAAGAGTGATCTTAACTTAAACTCTTTGCCCAAACATCAAAACATATGGTCCCACAGACCATAGATTGCCTCAATCAGTTCATTATTGTAAGTAAGATTTTATTTGTATTTACTTGTTTATGTTATATTTCTTGTGTAAGCTTGTATGAGGCTTTTCTGCCTCCACAAAGGAGACATTCATAGTATTTGTTAGTGTGAGGAGAGTGGATCCTTGGATTAGTCACATTAAGAAGGTGAATACCAAGTAAATCCTAGAGTGTTAGTGTTTACTCAAGTCTTTTGCAGTGAC
Source organism: Boesenbergia rotunda (assembly GCA_024364735.1). Taxonomy (NCBI): domain Eukaryota; kingdom Viridiplantae; phylum Streptophyta; class Magnoliopsida; order Zingiberales; family Zingiberaceae; genus Boesenbergia; species Boesenbergia rotunda. Next base: position 68,042 of record JAGFNQ010005584.1, on the reverse strand, counting down.
AAATCTTCATCGAGCAAAAGCGAGCTATTCATCTCGCCCTCCTCTCTAGCTCTTAACATGTCCTAACAGATTAGACCATAACTCTTGTAGATAGTTAGCGGTTAGATCTTTTGGCAGTCATGACTCTGATATCAATTGTTAGGACTAAAATAATTTAGATATATCTACAATGATACAATATTGTCTAATTTGGGTCTAAGCCCTCGTGACTCTTAGGCTCCATCCAAAAGGCCTCCTACTAATAGAGATATCTTTCCCTTATAAGCCCATGATCTTTTCCATTGTTTTCATTAATGTGGGATTGTGATTGCAACCTCGTAACCCCAAAACGGCGACGGTGACAAACGAGAGCTTGGAGAGGTGTGGTGGTAAACTTCCTCCCCTATCCTCTCCGCTCCCCTTTCTTCCTCTCTCATTTCCCTTTCCCTCACCGGCTAGATCAAGCCGCGGCGGCCGCCGCCAACTATGGCCGCGAGGTATGGCGACCGACAACCATGGCCGCAAGGCTAGGTACGTTGACTCAGGCTTGCGGTGAGGAGGCTGGCCGCCACACCCTCGAGGTTGGCCGTTGGAAGGCTAGTTGGTCGGCGTTGAGGCCCGCTGGTCGATATTTTTTTTTCTATTTTTTTAAAGTTTTACTTGAAATACAAAGTTCCTTCTTTGAATTGGTATTGTTGATATGATTAGTAGCGCCTTGAGGTGATTAATAAGGTGTTTGATAGCATTCAAAATCATCTTTTAATTGTTTACTTGGTATTATTTGTTTACTGTATGTTATGGTTTTGTTTACTAATGTTACATGATTATGTTTAGAGTTCATGTGGTATGGTATTTATGGATATCAAGCTTTTTTAGTTTGTTATTTAAATTAATCAATATACAGTATGAAGACCATTAAACCTCTTATATTGTCTTGTATTCCATTTTGTAATATGTAATTAGAGAATTTAGGATTCATATTCAAAGAAAATTATACCTAAATATTTGTTCACATCGACTTAATGTTCATAATTTTATGATGCTCATTATTTCAAAGTCAAAAGAGTCTTCATAAACACACTTGTTAATTCTTAGGCATTGACGGCTATGGACTAATCAGTGAATGAATAATGATGTCGATTATGGCTTTTATATATGATCCTGTCGACAAGCGAAGACCGGTTCTCAATCGGATGACTCGGTCTGACCAAGATGACCCGGTCTGCTAGAGCTTGGGAGGTCGGACTCGGGCTCAAATAAGGCTGAGGCTCAGGTCACTCGGCTCGGACCAAAATGGGGCTCACAAAGTAGTGGTGTGGTTGCAAAAATGACAACGATCCCTTCTGGAGCCCAAAAGGGGGGTTTATATAAGGGGCAAGAAGGCCCTCGGCCCTGTCAGAGATGTCCTGTCTCATTAAGGATCAGTCATTTGTCAGACTGCATAACTGGCAGCTTTGGTGGCTTCGTGAGGCTGACACAGCCGCCTGACACCCTGTCGGGCCTGTCTTTTCTGATCCTCCTTAATGTTATGCGGCTCTGTCAGGCGGTTGTGTCAGGTGATGATTATGTCAACAGTCTGCTACCTTATTATTGCAGAGGGGGTCCTTTTATTACTTAGCCGGCAAGCCCTAAACCATAGTTTGGGTCATGGGTCTTTACGCGCGGGGCGAACTTGGGGCGTTCGGCTAGAGACGATCGAGCCGAGTGATCGACCTTGGGTGGCTGACCCCGAGTGGCCGCCCTCGGGTGACTGACCCCGAGGGGCCGACCTCGGGTGACTGACCCCGAGTGACCGACCTCAGGTGACTGACCTCGAATGGCCGACCTCGGGTGACTGACCCCCGAGTGGCCGACCTCGGGTGACTGACCCCGAGTGGCCGACCTCGGGTGAGTGACCCCGAGTGGCCGACCTCGGGTGACTGACCCCGAGTGGCCTCCCCCGATCCGGGTTATTCTTCATCGAACCCGACCGGGCCCCCGATCCTCCTCCAAAAAATCATCCGACCGGATCACAAGCCTCCCCTTCGAGTCTAGTCGAAGGAGGCTCATGGCCCGACTGATTAGACTCTCGGCCCGGTCGGCCGGGCTCCGTTTCGCATTCCCGAGCATCGCTTCACTCCTAATCTTCTCTCTTAAATGTCGTATCTTCTGTCAAATCACACATTAATGCAAGGGCACGCGTCGCCGCCCGACTGGAATCCCCGACATCGAGGCATCATCGGTATGGCGCGAGTGTCGCCGGAGCAGAGTTTCGTGGCCTCGGGAAGGAGCAGGGGATCGACGACCCGGATTAGATCCCGCCTTTTACCCCTTCGATATCCGACGACCCTTGTTGTTTTGGTCCCGGTATAAATAGTCCCACCTCTTCATTTTCATCCTCTCCGCCCTCGCCCCCTGTTCTTTTATTCCCTTCCTGTCTGACCTCTGCCGCCTAACATCCTCGATTTCCGGCGAACAGTGTTTCCGGTGAACCTCATCCCTAGGTACTCTTTCTCCCTCCCGAGTCTTTGCTTCATATTTCCTGACCTTGTCTCGATGGCCGAGTCATCCGCACCCCCTGAGCCGTGATACATAACGACTCGCTCTTCACTGACCCTAGGCCAGTTGGAGACTTTACGCATAGACTATCGCATTCCCGAAGACCACCCCATGGCCCTCCCCGACAGTCGGGGTCGGCCGCATGGACCCCCCATGAATTACTTCACCATCTTCTCCGACCAGTTGCTAGCCGGCCTACGTTTCCCACTTCATCCGTTCTTTCGGGAGGTCTGTCGGTATTTTCAGGTGTCCTTGTCCCAATTAGCCCCAAACTCAATCAGGATCCTATGTGGTACAGTAATCGTTTTTACCGCCCATGAAATTCCCCTCACACCCCGGGTATTTAATTACTTCTACTATCTCAAGAAGCAAGAGCCCGGGAACTTCTATTTCCAAGTCCGTATTAACTCGTCCTTTTTGGAAAAAGTCCCTTCCTCCAACAAGGGTTGGAAATCCCACTTTTTTTATATCCAGACGACCCCGCCCCCGACCTGGCCCACCGTGTGGGTAGAAGACCTTCCAAACCCGCCCCCATTGCCCAAAAACCTCCGCTCGGACCCGGGCTATCAACTGGCCTTCTCGCAGCTCGGTGGGACCCAATACCATGTAGGCAAGCTGCTAATTGACGACATGTTGTATCTGTTCCAGCTGAGCCAGATTCCGGCAGAGCTGCCCGGCACCCTTGGTAAGTCTCTACTTGGTTAGTCGACTGGTTAATGCTAACTAAAATTCTCTCCTTATTGCAGCTGAGATAATGTATAGAACTCGGGTCGGCGATGTAATGGCTCGGGAGGAATCAGCCATGGAGGCTTTGGCTGCCCGGCTAGCGGCCGAGCGGGCCGTACCTCCAGTGAATGTTGCTCCCGCTCCTGAGCGACCGGCAGTCGGGGACGATGCTCAGTGGGAAAATCTCCCAGCTGACGATTCAGACGAGACCCCCCAAGTCGTAGACGAAGGGTCCGTAGGGCCAACAAGAGAGGCTGAGGTAGAGCAGCCGGCCCCCGAGAGCTTAGTCAGGAAACTCCGCCGGCTGCTTATTTCCCCGGGCACGTCCCCCACCCCTACACCGATCGCTCAACCCGAACCAGCCGCGCCCGGCACTCGGGTACTAGCGGCTGCCCCGGCTCCACCCCCATCCGGTACTCGGGGGTCGACTCCGACTACCCCTCGCTCGGGAGCTATGGCTCCTCCTTCCACAGTACCTCCTTCTGGGGCCTCCACATCGGGCACCGCACCATCTCGACCGGTGCCTTCTACAGGTGCTGCAAGCGTCACTGCGGTGGAGGCTCTCTTGTCGATGCGTTCACCTCCCCGGGCGGCACTAGATATCGACGTCCCGTCAGCAACTGTACTGACTCGGATAGTTCAACCTCAACCCATTAACTTGCACGGCCATCTGGCCTCCAGCTGGGATCAGGGTCAAGCTATAGCCTCCGTGACGAATCCCATGAGTCTAGCCGACAGCTTCTTCCTAGACTCGACTCAGGTATATCCTTCCTCTGCCTGGCCATTTATGTGAATACCTGCGATACTAATCTCATCTTGCAACATTGGGCGGCGAGCCAAGCGGTCAGTCGGGCGTTAATCGTCAACATCAGGGAACGCCGAGCGGCTGAATGGAAAGTGAAAGAGTTAGAGGATAAGCTGGCCCAATGTGCTGTTCCTCCGGGTGATGAAGGTCGAGATCAATTACTATCGGAGATAACCGCCTTGAGGCTCCAGTTATCCGACTTGGAAGCTCGCTCAGAGGAAGAACAGCGGGCCATGGCTCAGGCCGCCATGGAAGGGGAACGCCTGTCCCATCGGGTGGGACACTTGGAAGGCGAGAAGAAAATCCTGGAGACTCGCAATGCTCGAACCCGCTCGGACTTGGACAAGAAAGTCACCGAGGCGACGGGTCTTCGGAGGCAGCTGAAGGAGTCGGCCGCAGCTCACCATCAGACCTAGTTGGCCTTGAAAAACAAGGAGGTCGAGCTGGCTGTCCTGCAAGAGACCTCTCATACCCTGGAGTCTCAACTAACTGATGCCAGGAAACAACTGGCGGTGCGGGACGCTGCCCTACAAGGCAAGGACTCGGAGAATGCCCAGCTAAAGAAGGAGCTCGAGGACTATCAGTCAGGCGAGTCGGCTCAAGTTGAAGCAGCCCGCCTGGCCTATATCCAATCAGATCCTTTCCTGGACCAAGTGGCAGAGCGCACAGGCGGTATGATCTTGTACGGCGTGCGGGGTGCCATTCAACAACTGACTGAGGCCGGCCACCTTCCTCCTGATCTCCCTCCCAATGCAGTGAAGCCGACACGGATCGAGGCGTCGATTCCTGAGGACGCCTTTCCCCCATTTACTTAGACTAACTCCCCTCCTTTACTTATTTTGTTCTGCCTGGGCTCTAAGGCCTTATAACTTTTGCGCGTGTCTTGCTTGGCCCCCGGGGCCCAATTTTTGCAATGTCTGATGGCCTCATTTCAATTATCTTGACTTTTCGCGTCCTCACCCTTCTTGCTCGTGTACCGTCTCTGTTAATATACGATGTATGAGATCTTCATTAAAACTCGTTCGTTCGGGCTCGATTCTTTTAGGTCGACCAGAAAATCTCGCTAAGTGTTGAGCGCTCGAGACAGTCGCGTTATCAGCCACTCGATCCAGTTGATGTCCCAACCCAACTATGTTGCTCGGCAGGATCGGCACCCTGACTCAACAATTAGTGCTCGGTCGGGTCGGCACCCTGACTCGGCAATTGGTGCTCGGTCGGGTCGACACCCTGACTCGGCAATTGGTGCTCGGTCGGGTCGGCACCCTGACTCGGCAATTGGTACTCGGTCGGGTCGGCACCCTGACTCGGCAATTGGTGCTCGGTCGGGTCGGCACCCTGACTCGGCAATTGATGCTCGGTTGGGTCGGCACCCTGACTCGGCAATTGGTACTCTGGGAATATATTGCTTCGTATTTGTTTCGAGCAAGAGCCTGGACACCGCTTGGCTTGCCCTGACCGAGCCGGATCGCCGCGCCCGACCGGACCCGACCGAGCGTAGAACGCCACGCCCGATCGGCGCCGAGTCCGGTGGGTGCGTGGGAGCATGCCCACTTATAACTTGCCTGAGCAAGAGTCTGGACACCGTCCGACTTACCCTGACCGAGCGTGGACCGCCACGCCCGACCGGAGCGTGGAACGCCACGCCCGATCGGCGCCGAGTCCGGTGGGTGCGTGAGAGCAAGCCCACTTATAACTTGCCTGAGCAAGAGTCTGGACACCGTCCACTTACCCTGACCGAGCGTGGACCGCCACGCCCGACCGGGCCCGACCGAGCGTGGAACGCCACGCCCGATCGGCGCCGAGTCCGGTGGGTGCGTGAGAGCAAGCCCACTTATAACTTGCCTGAGCAAGAGTCTGGACACCGTCCGACTTACCCTGACCGAGCGTGGACCGCCACGCCCGACCGGGCCCGACCGAGCGTGGAACGCCACGCCCGATCGGCGCCGAGTCCGGTGGGTGCGTGAGAGCAAGCCCACTTATAACTTGCCTGAGCAAGAGTCTGGACACCGTCCGACTTACCCTGAACGAGCGTGGACCGCCACGCCCGACCGGGCCCGACCGAGCGTGGAACGCCACGCCCGACCGGCGCCGAGTCCGGTGGGTGCGTGGGAGCATGCCCACTTACAACTTGCTGAAACTGTTATCTCACAGGCTTCGTGTCCTTCTATCATATTTTTTGAGTGCAAGTACAAGGATTGGTTCACTCAACTCTCCTCACGGTACATTCTCAAGTGTACTGCACTCCAGGGCCTTCCCAGCTGCTTCCCTTGAGCATCTTGCAGGTAGTAAGCTCCCGATCCTAGTGCCTTGACCACCAGAAAAGGACCACTCCACTGAGGCTCCAGCTTGCCTACCTCTCCAACCGGCTTGACTCTTTTCCATACCTTGTCCCCTACTTGAAAACTTCGGGGTATAACCTGCTGGTTGTACCGGTTCCGCATCCTTTGTTGGTAAGCAGTCATGCGGACCGCAGCCTTAGCTCGGACCTCCTCGATCAGATCTAGCTCTGCTCGTCTCTTCTCCGAATTGTCTTCTCCATATATATGTCTTCTGTCAGACTCACAGCCGACCTCCATGGGGACCACCGCTTCACTACCATAGACTAACTGGAAGGGAGTGCATCCTGACCCTTCCTTGGGGGTGGTTCGAAGGGCCCACAGAACACCCGGCAGCTCGTCCACCCAGGATCCGCCGACCTGATCTAACTTGGCCCTGAGCCCTTTCAAAATCTCTCTGTTAGCTACCTCAGCCTGACCATTACTTTGAGGGTATGCCACTGAGGTGAAGGCCTGTTTGATCCCGAACTCCTTGCACCACTCCCTTATTATCCGACCCTGAAATTGCCGACCATTATCTGACACCAGCTTGTGCGGTATGCCATATCGGCATAAGATATTCTGCCACAGGAACTTCTTCATGGCTTGTTCAGTAATCCGGGCTAAGGCCTCTGCCTCAATCCACTTAGAGAAATAATCCACTGCCACCAACAAGAACTTCTTCTGACCGGCTGCCCTGGGGAACGGTCCTACTATGTCCATGCCCCACTGGTCGAAAGGACAGGACACAGTAGAAGCTCTCAGCATCTCGACAGGCCGGTGCGATAAGTTCTGGTACTTCTGACAAGAAAGGCAAGAAAGGGCCAATCTTTCAGCATCTTTCTGGAGGGTCGGCCAGAAGTAACCTGCTAGTAAAACCTTCCGAGCCATGGACCGACCTCCCGAGTGGTTTCCGCAGGACCCCAGATGCACTTCTCGCAGCACATAATCGGCATCTTCTTCCCCCAGGCATCTGAGCAGTGGTCGGGAGAAGGCTCGCTTGTACAACACGTCTCCTATCAGAGTAAACCTGGCAGCCCTTATCTTGAATACCTTGGCTTGCTCCGAGCTGACCGAAAGAGTTCCTTCCTTCAGATAGGTTATGAAAGGGGCTCGCCAGTCTCCTTGTATTTCCACTTCTGCTTCTCTTTCCACTTGAGCTACTAGCATGACTTGAGGTGACGGTTCGCGGAAGACCCAGGGATGGATCGAACTGGCTAGCCTCACCAGTTCGTCAGCCTTGGCATTATCCCCTCGGGGGATCTGTAAGATCTGGACCTCTTGAAACTCTGCTCGTAATTGCTTATAAGCCTCCACATAAGCTTGTAACTTTTCATCATTGACCTCGAACTGCCCGGTCACCTGCCGAGTCACCAACTGGGAGTCGGAGTACAGGATGACCCGAGTAGCCCCCACGTGCTTGGCTGCTTGTAACCCCGCCAGAAGAGCTTCATACTCTGCTTGGTTGTTGGTAGCCTGGTATTCTAGGCGTACGGCTAAGTGTAGCGAGTTTCCGTCTGGGGAGACCAATAAGACTCCCACGCCACTACCTGCCCGAGTGGCTGACCCATCCACATAGATCTTCCATATCCCTTCCTCTTCCTCTGCATGGAGTTCACTTAAGAAATCTGCCAAGGCCTGAGCTTTGATCGCAGTTCGGGGTTGGTACTGGATATCATATTCACTCAGCTCAGTCGTCCATTTGACCATTCGACCGGAGACCTCGGGGTTGATCAACACCTTCCCGAGCGTGCTATTGGTCAGTACTCGGATTGGATGAGCTAAGAAGTATGGTCGCAATCGCCTAGCCATCAACACAAGCACATAAGCTAACTTCTCGAGTGTAGTGTATCTACACTCAGTTTCTTTAAGTAGATGCCCAAAGAAGTAGACCGGTTGTTGCTCGGTCTCCTTCTGGGTTACAAGCACTGCACTCACCGCTCCTTCAGTAGCAGATAAGTAAACGTACAAGGGTCCTCCTTCGTCCGGTTTGGCTAGCACTGGCAGACTGACCAAGTAAGCCTTCAATTCTTCGAAAGCTTGGTCGCACTCGGCGTCCCACTGGAACTTGGAGGCCTTGCGCAGGATCTTGAAGAACGGTAGACTTCTGTCGGCCGACCGGGAGATGAATCGGGATAAGGTCGTGATCCTCCCGGTCAGGCGCTGAACCTCCCTTAGGTTCCTGGGCGGTGGCATGTCCAGCAGAGCTTTCACCTTACCTGGATTGGCTTCTATTCCTCGTTCAGTCAAGATGTAGCCCAGGAATTTTCCGCTCTTAGCTCCGAACAAGCACTTGGCTGGGTTAAGCTTGAGGCCATACCTCCTGAGGGTGCAGCAAGTCTCTTGTACATCCGCTATCAGGTCGGCAGCGCGGAGGGACTTGACGAGGATGTCATCCACATACACTTCCACGTTTTTCCCGAGCTGCTCCTTGAAGACCTTGTTCATCAGCCTCTGATAGGTTGCCCCAGCATTTTTGAGTCCGAAGGGCATGACAGTATAACAATAGGTCCCCTCTGCTGTGACAAAACTGACCTTCTCTTGATCATCCCGGGCTAATGGCACTTGATGATATCCTTGGTAAGCATCCAGCATGCAGATGAGCTCGCTTCCTGCAGTGGAGTCTACCATCTGGTCTATTCGGGGAAGCGGGTAGCAGTCCTTGGGGCAAGCTTTATTAAGGTCTCTGAAGTCAATGCATACCCTCCACTTGTTTCCCGGCTTGGAGACCAGCACCACGTTGGCCAGCCAGGCAGGGAATTGTACTTCTTTGATATGTCCCGCTTCCAGCAACCTTTCTACCTCGGCCTGGATGATCTTGTTCTGCTCAAGACTGAAGTCTCTTTTTCTTTGCTTCACAGGCCGGGCGTCCGGGTAAACGTGCAGCTTGTGCTCCATGACCTCTGGCCTGACCCCTTTCAAGTCTTGCTGGGACCAGGCGAAGACATCCTGGTTCTGAGTTAGGCATTTTATCAGCTGTTGCCGGAGGTCGGGCGGTAGCCCAGGAGCTATTCTTACTTTGGTTTCTTCTCGGTTAGGCAAGAGTTGGACCTCTTCTTTTTCTTCTATCAGCTCAGCCCAGGGGGAAGGCTGAGAGGACTGTACCATGTTGCAGTTGGCCGGCGGAGCTCGGAAGGTCTTCCTTACTTCCACTCGGACATCATCCACGTAACATCGGCGGGCAACCTTCTGATCTCCTTTAACTTCGCCGACTCGATCACCCACGGGGAACTTAACCTTTAAGTAGAAGGTGGACGTCACGGCTCGGAACTCATTTAGAGTCGGTCGGCCCAAAATGGCGTTATAGGCCGAGGGGGCATCCACCACCAGGAAGGTAGACCACCGAGTCCTCCTCAAAGGTTCCTCGCCGAGTGAGATGGCCAATTTGATTTGGCCCAACGGCTGGACTTCATTTCCCGTGAACCCGAACAGAGGTGTGGCCACGGGCTGGAGCTCAACAGTTTCAATCTGCAATTGTTCAAAAGCTTTCAAGTACAAGATGTTTACCGAACTTCCCGTGTCCACAATGGTTCTATGAATCTGGTAATTAGCTATGATTGCGGTGATGACCAGGGCGTCGTCATGAGGTACTTCTATTCCTTGTAAATCTGAGGGGCCAAAACTGATCTGCGGTCCCTGAGCTTGGGCAGAGCTGCAGCCCACTTGGTAGATATCGAGTCGCCTAACTTGCGACTTCCGAGCTCGGTTGGAATCTCCATAGGTGGGGCCACCGGAAATCACGTGAATGGCCCCGTGTACTGCATTCTGCTGGTTGGCCTGTTCCTCATTAGCATTGCCGCCCCCCGGAGAGGTGGAGGTCGGGAACAGTTGTCTGGCTGTGGGGGTGGTCAATCGAGCATTGACCTCTGACTGGTTCTGCGCTGTTCTCCCTCGACCTCGGCTGCTTCCCTGTTGGGCTCCTCTCGGATTGCCCCGTCCGGCACGACCCCGACCTCTTCCGGCCTGCCAGCAGTCCTGCAGGTCATGGGTATGGCTATTGTGAAAAGAACAGTAGGGTTGCCACCTGGAAGGGAGACAACCCTGGGCTACTTGCTGAACTATTCCCCTCTCGGTTCCTTGTCGGTGTCCCACAGCTCTGGGACTTCGGAGAGGTCCTCCCGGAGGCGCACTCCTATGATGATGCTGAGTGATTTCAGGAGTCAGTCTGACCTCTAGTCGCCTGGCAGCCTGTGTCTCTTCCACATCCACATATTTACTGGCTTTGCCAAGGAGGCTCTCAAAATCCTTCGGGGGTTTTCGGATCAAGGATCTGAAAAACTCGCCCTCCTGCAGGCCTTGTGCAAAGGCACTGACTAGCACCTCAGACGTGGCAGTGAGTACGTCCAATGCAACTTGATTGAACCTTTTGATGTACGCCTTGAGGGGCTCTTTGGAGCCTTGCTTCAGGGTAAAAAGGTTGAGGCTGGTTTTGTGGTGTTTTTTGCTGCTCGCAAAATGCTGGAGGAACAATCTTTTGAAGTCAGCAAATTCTCTCACGGATCCCTCCGGCAGTCTGTCAAACCATCGCTGGGCCGGCCCGGCCAAAGTGGTCAGGAAGGCTCGGCATTTTACCCCATCCGTATATTGATGTAGCATTGAAGCGTTCTCAAACTTCATTAAATGCTCCTTGGGATCAGCAACTCCACCGCACTCAGTGATGGACGGGGTTCGGAAATGCTTGGGCAGCGGCTCTTGCAAGATTCGGCTGGAGAAGGGGAACCCCGTGCGCTCCGTTGGGGTCAGCACAAGGGGGCCTTCCCTTTGCTAACTCTGATATGGCTGGATGTAGCCTCATGAGAGTCTGATTGTCCTGCTCCCTCAGTCGGACCAAACAGTGCCCGGTGGAAATGAGGGTTGTTCTCTTGGCGAACCCCCCCCTCAGTGCCCACACGAGCAGTGTGCTCGGCTGGGCCTGCTTGAGTGAGTCGGGCGGCTGCTTGTTGTGCTTCAGCCAATTTCTTCACCTTTGCTTCCACTAGCAGGTCGAGGTCTTCTTGTGAGAGAGTAACGGTCACCCGGTTGGATTCACTCATCTTCGGCTTTCGATCAGGCTGATTCCCACAAACGGCGCCAAATTTGATTCTGTCGACAAGCGAAGACCGGTTCTCAATCGGATGACTCGGTCTGACCAAGATGACCCGGTCTGCTAGAGCTCGGGAAGTCGGACTCGGGCTCAAATAAGGCTGAGGCTCAGGTCACTCGGCTCGGACCAAAATGGGGCTCACAAAGTAGTGGTGTGGTTGCAAAAATGACAGCGATCCCTTTTGGAGCCCAAAAGGGGGGTTTATATAGGGGGCAAGAAGGCCCTCGGCTCTGTCAGAGATGTCCTGTCTCATTAAGGATCAGTCATTTGTCAGACTGCATAACTGGCAGCTTTGGTGGTTTCGTGAGGCTGACACAGCCGCCTGACACCCTGTCGGGCTTGTCTTTTCTGATCCTCCTTAATGTTATGCGGCTCTGTCAGGCGGTTGTGTCAGGTGATGATTATGTCAACAGTCTGCTACCTTATTATTGCAGAGGGGGTCCTTTTATTACTTAGCCGACAAACCCTAAACCATAGTTCGGGTCATGGGTCTTTATGCGCGGGGCGAACTTGGGGCGTTCGGCTAGAGACGATCGAGCCGAGTGATCGACCTTGGGTGGCTGACCCCGAGTGGCCGCCCTCGGGTGACTGACCCCGAGGGGCCGACCTCGGGTGACTGACCCCGAGTGACCGACCTCGGGTGATTGACCCCCGAGTGGCCGATCTCGGGTGACTGACCCCGAGTGGCCGACCTCGGATGAGTGATCCCGAGTGGCCGACCCCGATCCGGGTTATTCTTCATCGAACCCGACCGGGCCCCTGATCCTCCTCCAAAAAATCATCCGACCCGATCAATATAATTTCAATTTACTTGTATTAAAAATTCGGATATGATAAGACTTACTCGTTTCATGTTTTGATTTGGTACATTGTCTCAACAAACTTGGTTGGTTCGTTAATCTGGTATTAGAAAAGCAATTCATCTTATAGAAAAACAATGATGAATCAGACAGTAAATAAATTGAATCTGATTGGTTTGTTCCCATAAAAGTTTTCTACCGATCATCAAGATAAATCGAGAAGTATTTATGATAGACAGTGTAGAAGCCCTACGTCCCGGGGTTCGCGTCCTATTTGGAGGAAAAATTCTTGTAAAATACACCGTAGCTAGGGATCAAATCGTGGATGCCTGGATTAATGACTAATTATCCTACCGCTGCACCATAACCCGGGACACAATTCATCTTATGGAGTTCAAAGACAAAGGAGGCTAAATGGAAGAAATTGAACATATGTGTGCTACTATGAAATGGATGGAGGAATAAATTATTAAAAATTAAAAAAATAGAATCTGTTATCACCCAAAAAAAAAGTTGGCAGAAGAAAAGTTTATCCATGAATGTAGACACAGAGAAGAAAATTACATGAAAATAATTCTTAAAATAATTCAAGAGGGAGAATGTATAAATGATTTATATCTAACAGCAGCTAGTTCTCGTGAGCATGGTAATAAACAATGTAAAGATTAAATTATTTGTGGTGAGATTTAAAAAATTTAAACAATGACTTATAGTTTATACTTTGGTTAATAATTAAATTTATTTGGATGATGTATTATTTATTTATTTTAATGTTAATTATATTGTACATTTTGGATTTAAAGATTAGTTTTTTAAATATTTTTAATTTATTTAAATAATAAGTAGATGAGAAATGTAGAAATAGAATATAATAGAATTTATTTTAATTGATGAGAAATATTGAAATAGAATATAATAAAATTTAGTGATAAATATAAAAATAAATTTATATTCACATTTATAAATATGTAATGAATTTTTAAGGATTTATAAACATATGACAATTATATTTATAATAAAATTAAAGATAAAAATTCTATTTGAAATTAATTTTATTTGGTTAATTTAAAAATAGATTTATAAATTTTTTAAAATTTGTTTATGAAATTAGAGATGAAAATTTTCGACTCAAAATTAAATATGTGACTTTCACTGACAAATTTTTGAAACGTGATATTTCATATCAAACTTTCTTTAGAGATGAAAAAATAAATTTTAAAAATAATGTTTTTTCATCACTTAAGCTTGGTCTTCTTGTAGTGCATCACAAACTAGACCGTCTGGATCCGCAACCAATTGGTCCGTTTAAATTTATTTTTAAATTGATTAAAAATTTTAATTCAATCTACTTTTTTTTTATTTACCAGGGATATCCAAGCTTGTGCCCGACTAATCCACTTGACTGATCGACCCTGCCCCACAACCTTCAACGAGAATCCCCATCGATCAACGAGGATAAATCATGAGATGGAGACACGTGACAATTTCACCACCGATGATATCGGTATCCGATGATCTGACCACTAAACAGCTAATCTAATTAATTTCTACTACAAGTTGATATGATATTCACGATAAGAATTTAAGTTTAATATTAAATTTTAAATAAAAAAATAATTATAAAAACACTTAAAAGAAAACATTAAAAGTACAATAATTTTATTTTGTGTCTTTAAGATTGTTAAATTATAATCAGATAGGGTCACTCTCAATCGATGATGGTTGGATGGCTTTTAAAAAACATACAAAATTGTCTTTTACTAAATTACCCTTGAACTTCTAATATATATTTTTTCTTCTTAAATCGGACCCGAATCAACGAACTAAGGCCCAACCCAAAATCTATCGAGTACGACTGTACGAGTAAATCTGCTTATTTATCGGCGAATCATCTGTTCACCTGTCAATTAGAACCGAGGATTAATCATGGGTTCATTAAATTTTTTAATTATAAATTTTTATTTAATAATATTAATGATGTAATTCAATATTAATTAATCTTTTTAATTTTTTATTAAAATTAATTTTTTAATATATATCTCTGGTTTTTTTTTTAATTAGGAACTGGTCTACCTTTCATTCTCTAGTAAGGTGGCGTTGAATCGTTATAACCTCCAAATGTCAGAATGAGACACCGTCACTTTAATATACCAAAGTCTTTCGGAATTGACAAATTCAATGCCAGGGGGCCCACGTGAGGGTACTTTGGGCCCCACCAATGCCCACCGTTTTAATCACACATCGAAGGGCGGAATCAAAAAGTCGGACGGCACGGGGACGAAACAGAATGGGCTGCGATAATAACTATAATTATTATCATTTAAAAATTTTGCGATAAATTAAAAAAATAATAATAATTCGAAAAATGGAAATTTCTAGGGCTGGCTAAAGGTCCCAATGGTGGTGGGCCCCAATTTTATTTTAGCTTTAAATACCAATATATATTTCTTAAAAAGGCAGAAGCCGAATTACCATATTTACCTTGCATTTTTTTATAAATATTATATTAATACTTAATGTTTTTGTCCATTTAAAAGAATAAATAAAATTAGCTGGCATTAAATAGATTTCTTTTTATTTGGTCAACAAAATCATATCCTTTGGAAGGTTTCGAATGCGTATTTACTTAACTACCCTTCCTTTTCCCGAGTTGTTGGCCAGATTCTTTGCGTGTTTTGCTGGTAATTCTCTTGGAAGATGCAGGGTATAATCGTAATGTCAGCCCTTAGAATATGAGCTGGCGCTGTAGGGTGTCATAAAACGCCAGGTCCACGGCGTCGCTTTGGCCTAGGAAGATCGCTTCTCCCTATCCACACCGTTGTTTTTCCGGCGCCGGGCGATGGCGGCGATGGTGAGGAGGTGGCTACCGTGGCCGCCGGCGAAGTCTAGGAAATGCGAAGTGCGGATGGTGGTGCGTCGGATCGAGGGATTGCCGGAGGTGGGGGCCAAGGCCGCGGCGGAGGTGAAGTGGAAGGGGCCGAAGACTGCGCTCAACTCGTTGCGCCGAGGCGGGGTGAGGCGGGACCGGACGAGGGAAGAGGAGGTCCGGGAAGGAGGAGGCGTTGTCGAGTGGGACCAGGTGTTCCTCACCGCCTGCACCCTCACCGCTCACAAGGGAGGCGACGGCTTCCTCCCTTGGGAAATCGCTATAACCGTCTTTTCGGTGAGTTGGATGCCCCTTTGGAACGGATTCTCTTTGTCCCGTTGTTGTTTTGCTCTTTGCTTGATTTCCCCTGAAAAATTTGTTTTCTTTTGTTCCGAATATTTGAATTACGCATATATCCTATCTATCTAGGAAAATATATGGTCTGGTGATCATTTAGGTTTCGAAAAGTTGGTTTGGACAAAAAAAATATCTCAGATTTCTCAATTAATACTCGTCTTAGATTGGTTTGAAATGTTTATGGCTGTTGCCTATTGCTTTTCTATGTTCTGTCTTGGGTGTTCCCTTTTCTCTGGTTTTATTCCCTTCTACGGCCTCTCTGGATTCAACTTTCTTTCATAATCATGAAACTGTATTGAAGGATTCCTCTTTCTTTTTGTGGATACTCTTATTATCCCAATATTCTGTTTTTTATAGTTTGATTTTGAACATTCCATATAGAATTGCGCACAATCTTCTCAGTACAGTAAAAATTTGTAAATCTTTTCTAGATGGCTTCGATCTTCTATCTCTTTAGCATGTTCATTTTCATGTCACTTCGAATTTGACTCCTTCATGCATACAATTCAGAGGCTAATTGGCGATCACACAGTTACTCTTAATAAAATAGGTACTTCCTTTGACTTAAGGGAAGCATGTTGAATCAGAACACCGGGTGTGTGATCTAATATTTTACATATGAAAACATAATAGCTTTTCTACCGAACGCCTTAGAAAATAATTAAATACGATCGTGACCGCAAGAGTTTACTTTTGGATAATGTGTACTGTTGACTTTGAATTTTTTTTATTGATAAGTGTTCGCCTTTATTTCAATTTCTTATACATATCTCTATGACTTGATACTGCAGAGAAAATTAAATTTTAATTATTTTTACCTCTCTTTTCGTTCTTCTCATTTTTGTTGCAACTGTCCACAATCTTTTCCTCCTGCGTTCTTGATATCTCTCTAAACAAGTTTATGTTGCTGCAGAGTAATTAGCTTCTTGTTTCTCTTTAGAGAGAAACATAGATCTCACGTTAAGTTTTTTTGGTGTTTACTGATAGGGTCTGAGTGAAGTTACTAAGAAAAAAGATGCTGTGGTTGGTGTGGCTTCTTTGAACCTGGCAGAGTTTGCTTCAACAGCAGATGGGAAAGAGCTTGAGATCATTGTTCCTTTGTCACCTATAAGTGCCACTACTGACTCCCATTTAACATTAGAAGTATGTTTTGCTTTTATCGAAGTTACCTTGATCTTTAGCAATCATAAATTTGTTTTATGCAAGCCAGATTTTGATTAAAACAATATAACTCAGCTCTTCTAAAGGTGTTTTGTGTTTCGATTCATAACTGTTTTAAAACATTAAACTATCTGCAATTTGACACACTAGAATGAGATCTTCTCAAAGATAAGCCACAATGTGATAGTAAGTTGCATGTATTACCTTCTATCACTGTTCATGTTCAGAGATAATTACAAAGTGGCATCTTCTTGCGCAGTTGACACTTTGCCTATTGGAGTTGAGAAATGTCCCTGAATCAGTTGAAGTTTTGCAGAGTTCTGTAGTTCCTGTTCCATTGTCACCTCCTACCTGTGATGCTTTCCCTTCCGAGAAGGATGAATCTTCTGCTCTAAAAGCTGGTCTTATAAAAGTTAATGTACTAAAAGCTTTACTTTTGTTTCGAAAATCCAAAAAAGCATGCCAGATTGGCTATGTCAGTGAAGAAAATTCTTCTCCTAGAAACATTGATAGACAACCAAAGTATCTATATGACTCAGATTCATTTGATGAAGATCATGAAGATGTACAATCTATCATGGATGATTCTGGTGAAAGGAATTCCTTCAGCTATGGAAATCTGACATCGGTAAACTCCATAGGGGGATCATTTTCTATAGACACGGTGGACAATCAGGACATGATTTACTATAGTCACCAGAAATCTGATACCAGTTATTCATGTGTCGATGACACAAAAATGTTTGTATCTGAACAATTTACTTACTACTTCTTTAAGAGAAGTATTCTGTCTTGGAAAAAGAACGGGCTTAGCTTCAAAACTCGAAAGACTAAAGAGGAGCCTCTTCTAAAGAAAGCAAATGCAGCAGAGGGTGGTGATGACATTGATTTTGATCGGCGACAGTTAAGCTCTTTAGGAGACTCAACCTTTATGCTGGTATGCTCACATTGTTTAGTTCTTTTACCATAATTCATATCTCCTCATATGGTAGTTAAATTTGTCATGAATTGGCCATAGGTATATCAAGATGCATGCATAAAGCATTGGTATATCCTGTAATTTTACTTTTCTTATGATTTCTTCCTTTTCTATTTACTTTTGTGTTTCATATAGTAAAGCCAAAATCATTACTGTTTCTTTTATAGATCAAACAAATGGTATCCAATTCAGATTAAAACATCCATTTTCATGATTCATTGGAGTGCTTTTATAGTAATTTTAGACATTTCTACTTGCACATTTACTTTGTCGAAGAAGAGCATTTTAATCTCATGAGAGTTGATAAAAACTTCAATGCGATTGCAGGATTGTAATTGTACAAGCGGGTCATCGGTATCTAACTTTGGCGATGACGACTTTGTAGTAGGAAGCTGGGAGACCAAAGAGATATTCAGCCGTGATGGACATTTGAAGCTCAGAACCCAGGTCTTCTTTGCCTCGATCGATCAGAGGAGTGAGAAAGCATCTGGTGAAGCTGCTTGCGCTGTCCTTGTCACCATTATTGCCGACTGGTTTCATGCTAACCCTAACATGATGCCGATTAAATCTCAATTAGACCAACTCATACGGGAAGGTTCTTCTGATTGGAGGATCCTTTGTGAGAAGGATACATATAGGGAGCGATTTCATGATAGGCACTTTGACATTGAGACAGTTCTTGAGGCCAAGATCCGGCATCTTTCTATTGTCCCTGCAAAGTCCTTTGTGGGGTTCTTCCATCCCGAAGCTGAAGTGATCGAGGATAGTGAGACACTCAACTTCCTTAAGGAAACAGAGTCTTTTGATGACATTTGGGATGAAATCAGCTGTGTTCAATCTGAGTCTTCTTCTGGCGGTCCTCACCTCTACATCATTAGCTGGAATGACCATTTTTTCATTCTCAAGGTCGAGCATGACGCTTATTATATCATAGACACACTCGGCGAGAGGCTTCATGAAGGGTGCAACCAGGCTTACATTTTGAAGTTCGATAACACCACAACAATCCACAAAGTGAAAAGCGAAGTCCAGCCAGCCTCTGATAATGTCCAGCAAGAATCAAACATCGGAAGCACTGATTCAGAGGATGAGCTCATATGTCGCGGCAAGGAGTCCTGCAAGGATTACATCAAGAGTTTCCTTGCTGCCATTCCAATCAGGCAACTCCAATCTGATTTAAGAAAACGACCTGCCACTTCCACACAAATTCATCAGCGGCTTCAGATCGACTTCCACTACACCAAGAGATCCAAAGAGCAGACAGCGGAACCCCAACAAGAACTAACCTTGGATTTTCTATATTCGCCACAATCAGAGTCTGAGCTCTCCAGTCCTACAGAGTCTGAGACTGAGCCCTCAGGGAGAAGAGAGACAGCAACCAAGTTCTCATGGGAGATAGTCTCATCGGAGTTGTCATGGCCTACTGAACCAGAGCGGGCATTTTTGCTAACACCATCTGTAAATTTGGACGTGGAGGTTGCTTAGCTCTCCGATCTTTTCGGTTTCCATAGGATATCTTTTCCATTTCCAATGTTCTTAGTGTTAACAAGGAGATAGAGTTGTTTTTCTCAATTGTAAATAATGCTTCTGGCCTATGATCTCCCTGTTGCTTATACTCAAGAAAAAAGTGTCCTCCCTTTAACATGTAGGATGTGTTCGGTGAGGTGGCTTATAATATAATCAAAATTATATTACAAACTTGATTATTATGTTTGATATAATTTTAAAATTATAATGTAACGTAATCAAGATTACAAAATATACTAAAGATATGTAATCTCAATTACGAGGCCAAATTCATATAATCCAATTACATTTCAAATCCAATTTTAACTTAAAATCTAATGCTAAATATACATCCTAATTTAGCAGTGAAACTTTTTTAACGAAAATTTTTCTTCATTTGGTGAACGACAGCGCCCTCGCCGGGCATATGCATTCTCACTTCGTGGAGGCCAAGGGCAGCCACTGTAGTTTTACTCAGTGTCCTCTTCATCATCGGCGAAGGGGTTGGTAGTTGGCGGGGAGATGGGAAGAGGCTGGGGGTTGAGGTTTCATCGTCCAGGGAGAGCGACCCTGAGTCGTTGCTGAGCCGCCGGCCGAAGTGCTCGTGCGGCGTTGATGTCGTGGATGAGGTGCATAGCTCCGTGTCCGATAGATCCGCTGAGGAAGATGTTGCTGGATTGAAAGCATGAAATAAAATCGAACTTACAGCGATTTGAGATTTCTCCTTTGTACTGGTTTCTTCTCTTCTTCTTGCTGTCGCGCGATCAATCACCAAGGACCAATCATTCTCTTTCACAAGCCAAATCCCTCACCGATTGAAGCTCCTGTTCCTCTTCTTGTCTACCTTTGGATTGCAATTTCGGACGTCTTTTATAGAGGAAGAATCAGACGTTACCTCCATTGATGGAGGTATTCAATACTCCATCAATGGAGGCTGGTAACGCTCAAGCACAGAAACGCCAGAGGTTTCAATGCTTGTAACACCAACATCTCCCACTCGTCCAATTCTATCCATATAGGTCATCTAGTCACTAAGACTATGTAAGGAAGTCACAAAGACCATATAGGAGCATTCAACTCATACTTCAGGGAAAATGGTTCGTGCGACAGCAAGCACACTGAGCAATTAATGCTAAGAAAGTTGTTACACTTAACTTAGCTGCTCTATAGAACGAATCAGAGACATCAATAACTTGCCTTTACCCCAGATTAAATATTTACATCCATCTGAACATCTTTAATCCCTCATATGACATCTATGTCAAGAGCATGTTCGTCATCTCAAATCAATACTTTTATTCACAATCACATTTTTAAGTACTTAACAAAAAAAATGTAACTGGTCGACCAGTGAATAAGTATTACAGATGTAAACCAATTTTAATCTTCCTTTTCAGCTAGAATCTATTCATTCTAATCAGTTGCTTTCCTAGTTATGCTCCATAGACCGAATCATCCATAGTCAATAGGACACACACTAAAGTAGCAAACACTGATTAAAACTTCAAGTAGACAGCTAAATAGTCACTTAGGGTAAGATTGAGATTAACTGATAATCTCAAGGGTCTCACATAGTAGAGAAGCAGGGATCCTTTCTCCTACTACCCTTATTGTCGCTATAGCACATGTGGTATGAATCACATGCTACGATGTTTTTCTCTTTACCAAAAAGAGTGCATGTTTTTCTCAAATATCTAACATCGTACAGATTTCGATCTAGACATACCTAATGTCTAATCCGAATTCAACTTATGAATTCCAATATGGCTTTAAACAAGTTTAGTAAATGGTGGGTGCATTTACTTTGATCATTACATAAATGATCTCATCTTGATACAAAATCAAGGCGACCTCAACTTATGAGTATGTCTCTCTTTACAACTACATAAGCTGTCTCATAAGTAATGGTCTTACCTCTATTTATACTCAACAAATAGAGACGATTGTCCATGTGAGTGGACCAATCTCAGCCTGCCAACATGCTCATCAAGACTTTTTCAAATGTAACAAATACATTCACACTGAATAGATCATGACATTTCATTTAAATAACAGTCTTTACAATTTGTTACATCTTGCGTAGTCCCAAAGACTTCACATGTTCATAAAATGACTCTTTAGTCAACGGCTTAGTAAAAGGATCTGCAAGCATTGCTCGGGTAGGGATGTACTCAAGAATTATCTTTTTCTTGTCAACAATATCCCTTACAAAATTGTATTTAATTTCTATATGCTTGCCTTTGCTGTGATATTTAGGATCCTTGGAAAAAGCTATAGCAGCTTGATTGTCACAACACACTGTAACAGGGCTCCCACTGTCCTCAACAATCTTCAGATGCTTTAGGAACCTTCTCAACCAGACAGCTTCTTGTACAGCCGCTGCACAAGCCACATACTCAGCCTCCATTGTCGACAGTGCTACACAAGCTTGTTTCTTGCTGTTCCAAGAAATGGCACCTCCATTCAGCAAAAAAATATAGCCAGATGTGGATTTTCTGTCATCAAGGTCCCCTGCCCAATCTGCATCTGCATAGCCCTTCAAGCTCAATTTTGATCCTTGGAAGCAGAGACAATAATCTGCCGTCCCTTTGAGATATCTGAATATCCTTTTTACCGCTTTCCAGTGTCTCGATCCTGGGTTTGATTGGAAACGACTAACTAAGCCAACAACATAGCTTATATCAGGGCGAGTACACAACATAGTGTACATCAAACTACCAATGACACTAGCATATGGTCTTTTTTTCATCTCGGCTATCTCTTCAGGAGTCTTGGGAGACATACTTTTGCTCAAAACAACACCTTTTGCTGTAGGTGTTTGTTCAACGTTGCAATCAAACATATTGAAGTGTTGTAGTATCTTAGTAATATAAGCTTCTTGGGACAAACCCAAAAGTCTTTTTGATCGATCACGAATGATCCTTACTCCTAAGATATACTCAGCTTCTCTCATGTCAATTATGTCAAATTGTGATGAAAGCCAAGACTTGTCCTCAATCACAACTTTTAAGTCATTTCCAGCTATCAGCATATCATCAACATATAATGATAAAATGACCAACTTTCCTTTATCCTTTCTTAGGTAAACACAATGATCCTCATTGATCATTTCGAAACCATAAGATAAAATGACTTCATTGAATCTTATGTTCCATTGTCTCGACGCTTGCTTTAGCCTATATATAGACTTTTTAAGTCTACATACTTTTTCCTCTTGGCCATCAGCAATATAACCTTCTGGTTGTGCCATATAGATTTCCTCGTCAAGATTACCATTAAGGAAAGCCGTTTTTACATCCATCTGATGTAATTCCAAGTCATAATGTGCTACTATAGCTAAAATGACACGTATTGACACAAACTTCACAACAGGGGAAAATGTCTCTTCAAAATCAATACCCTCCATTTGAGTATATCCTTTTGCAACCAGACGAGCTTTGTATTTATTAATCGATCCATCTGCCTTCCTCTTGATTTTGAGAATCCATTTATTCCCAATAGCCCTTCGGCCTGGAGGAAGATCGACTAAATCCCAAACCTGATTCTTTCTCATAGACTCCATTTCTTCATCCATTGCAATTCTCCATTTTTTTCTAACTGAGCATTTCAATGCTTCCTCAACCGTTCAAGGTTCTTCATCGTCAACTGGGAGAATCATTAATGCCTCATTTTCAATGTCAAACCTTCTCCGAGGAATAATCTTACGATTACTTCTTCGCAGGTTTGATTGTTGAGAAACTAATTCACTTATAGGCAATTCACTCCCACTAGGTTGACTAGATTCAGGCATTCCCTGAGATTCCTGATTTGTTAATGGAGGAACAGTATCCTCCTCCTCTATTGCAAATAGAGGAGTTGATTTATCAACTTCACCTCTTGTTGGGAATTCAGTTTCGAGAAAAGTAGCATCCCTTGACTCAATTTCAGAGATGGTTCCATCTTGTTGCTCACCAATAAAGACATAACCCTTAGAGGTATCAGAATATCTTACAAAAATACACTTCTTACCTCTGGGTCCTAACTTTCCATATTTGTGAGTCTTGTCATGAATATAAGCAGCTGACCCCCATGGTCTCAGATTACTCAAATCTGGTTTTCTGCCTGTCCAAAGTTCATATGGAGTAGATGGAACGGATTTAGAAGGCACCCGGTTAAGTATGTAGGTTGCATCCAATAATGCATCTCCCCAATAGGAAATTGGCAAATTAGCTTGAGCCATCATCGACCTAACCATTTCAAGAAGAGTCCGATTTCTTCTTTCAGCAACTCCATTTTGCTGTGGAGTTCCAGGGATAGTTAACTGTCTAATAATCCCTTTCTCATTACATATTGTCTTGAACTGATCAGACAAGTATTCACCTCCACGGTCAGTGCGTAAGGTTTTAACCTTACGTTCCAATTGATTCTCAACTTCGTTCAAATAACGATTAAAGCAATCTAATGCTTCAGATTTATGAGAAATCAAATACACATGACCAAAACGCGTGAAATCATCAATAAATGTAATGAAATATGAACTACCATTTCTAGCCTTCATGTTCATCGGACCACAAATATCCGAATGAATCAATTGTAATGGTGAATCAGCCCTAATAGTCTTACCAAACGATTTCCTAGTTGCTTTTCCAGCAAGACAGTGCTCACATATAGACAAGTCAACTTTAGCACGAGTGCCGAGCAGACCCTCTCTTGCTAATCTATTCATTCTTTTTTGTCCTATATGTCCCAATCTAGCATGCCAAACTTCATCATTAACATCAGCATCACTAGTAAGAGCAATGTTTGAAAAACAACCATTATTTCCACAATTAACATCTGGTTCTACATCAAGAACCATGAAACCGTTTGATATAAAACCATATCCAATTAACACAGAGTCAATTTTAAGTTCTACACGACGACTGTAAAAATTCATACAATAACCCAATTCAAGAAGACAATTTACAGAAATCAAATTCCGTCGAATCTCAGGAGCATACAGGACATCATGCAGAAACAATGTACGCCCACCACGAAGGTTGAGTTTGTAAGTGCCAATTCCTTTGACTTCAATTCTTGCATTGTTTCCCACATATATCCACTTATTGCCAGCTGGTACCCGACGGTACTCCACGTACGTAGCTCGATCACGAGCTACATGGTTCGTTGCTCCTGAATCTATAATCCACAAAGGATAAGAATCAGCTAACAATACCGAACTAGCAACATAAAGCTCATGAAAAGAAGACAAACATGGATTTACCTTTTTCGGCTCAGTACACTCCCGAGCAAAATGACCCTTCTTGCCACAGTTGTAGCAAGTTAGCTTGCCTTTAGGTTTCTTTCCATTCTTCTTTCCTTTCTTCTTGATTGGGTCTTGCACAGTAGTAGCACCAGCTTCTTTTCCCTTTCCCTTTCCTTTCTTAAACCATTTTTTCTTATTCTTGGATCCAGAACCTTCAGCTACAAAAGCTTGCTCAGAAATCCTTGCGGATTCTACTCTCTCCGCCTCCAGTTCAATATGGCGTGAGACATCAATGAAAGTCCTGATACTCTCACTGTGAGTAAGGTTCTGCTTCATTGTTTCCCAAGAATCAGGAAGGGAACGAATAACTGCTTGAACCTGTTGTTCGTCGGTCAACTCATGACCAGCAGTCTTAAGCTCCCGAATCATATTACCCATTTCTCTCAGATGTTGGGTCATCGTTACATTCGGGCGCTTTTTACAACTGTCAAACTTGATTGTCAGTTGACGAAGCTTGCTCACACTAACTCCACTGTATCTCTCTTTCAGGGCAACCCAGACAGCATGAGCTGATGGTAGTGGCTCATACTCAAATACCAGGTCATCTACCATTGAACTAATCAATATCCCCTTTGCAGTGGAGTCCTTTTTCTTCCATGCCCTATAGGCATCAAGATCCAATCTGTACTGTGCAGTTGAACCAACAACAGGTTCTACCATGAAATGATTTACAGCCTCCAGAACTTCTTGTTCCTCAAGAACATATTGTATCTTGAGATGCCATATTTTATAGTTGTCCCCATACAATTTCTCCCCCTTGTTCAGTTCAGCTATGATGTTCTTGGTTGCCATAATCTATCATAAATAAACATATTATTCATTAATTCAGTGTATATCATCTATACATAATTTTTGATTGACTCAATGGAAACTTGACTTGGATTACGAAATCAAGTGATAACTACGTTTTCACTCATCATTCGCATCATCCAATCTAATTAACATTGATCAATTATATTACATACATCCCATTAAATGAACTAATCATTTATCTTGAATATGAACTAATCATATAAATGAACTAATCATTGGCAAGTCAGTTAACACATAACATAACTTTATTTAATAGGCTTAATAAGTAGGTACAAAATTCAATGAACTAGATAAGTTGACATCATTCCCATAATAAAAAATATTATGGCAGTGGCTATCACTCTCTCGTTCATCTCTAATCGGCCAATCTGATCAGGCTCGGGATCTTCCACAGATTCTATCGGATCTTCCTCAAATATTTCAGGATCTTCCTCGATCATTTCAATATCAGGATCTTCCTCAAATATTTCAGGGTTTTCCCCAGGCATTTCGGGATCGTCCTCGAACATTTCGGGATCGTCCTCGAACATTTCAGGATCTTCCTCTGGGTCCTCCTCAGAATCTTCAATTGGATCCCACTCGATTTCCTCAGGATCCCCCTCGAATTCTACAATAAGATCCATCTCTGGATCCTCTTCAAATTCTTCAGGATCCTCTTCCAGATCGTCCTCAGACTCTTCCAGATCCTCTTCCATATCGTCCTCAGAATCTTCCAGATCCTCTTCCATATCGTCCTCAGAATCTTCCAGATCCTCTTCTGAAAAATTCTGGCGAAGTAGTTCTCTGCACAACTCGGTATATGAGATACGTCCTTCGTAGCATCCCCAAATACCTCTTGCAGCTACTTCAGCACGTCTCGGCAATGAACTAATCAATGCCCCGATCCGGCAGTTATCTAGGACTGGAAACTCTTCCTGTTCGAGTTTCCAAAATAGACGATCAAGCCTTCCTATATGCCCTTGGATGCCTAGATGCGGGAGGAAGTCAATATCCTCTATTTGTTCCCTCAAACGATTCCGTCGCACATCTCGACGAGTCATTGTGGTAATAAATCTCGGCATCTGGAATTGAAATACACAATGTCAGTACAAAACCGACAAACCAGTAACAAAACTGGTTCAATTCAATTCACAACACAAATAGATAAAGGCATATAAGTTTCCTTTTTGTTTGTAGCTACAATTAAGTCTATTTAAATTTGAGATTCAACATAACGATCAAACCAGTCTGTTTAGTTCAGATTATTTGATCAAAACGGTTTTGGTAAAATCAACTAATGGTTTAATCAAAACCGATTTGACCAACTTAATCCGATTTAAACTAACCTAGAATCTAATTTAAATAAGTTGAACTAAATCTAAACAAATAACCGAATAGAGCTATTGGTTAAAGCTCTTTGCTTTCAATGGGAGGTCTGTGGTTCGATCCTCCCTTGGGCAGCAGCGTGGCAGCACATTTTGCAGAGTGGAATATGTTTCGGTTTTTTTTTTATTAAAATCAACTTTTCTCATTAAAACCGAAACCTAATCTTCTTCCCCCAACGCCCGCAGCCGCCGCCTCAACGCCAAAACCGCCTCCCGCAGCCAAAGCAGCCTCCAGCAGCCGCCTTTCTTCTTCCCCACCCAGCCTATTTTTTTTCTCGCCATCACCAACGCCATGGAGTGATCTCCCGTGCGTGAAGCGATCGTCGGTGATCGTCGGCCAGGGGATGAAAACGCCGAGAAGAAGATGATATCGGTGAAATCGCAAAGGAATTTTCATTACAAAGGTAAATCAGTGATCTCCTTTCATGCTCTAATCAATCTAATAGCTCTGATACCATTGCTGGATTGAAAGCATGAAATAAAATCGAACTTACAGCGATTTGAGATTTCTCCTTTGTACTGGTTTCTTCTCTTCTTCTTGCTGTCGCGCGATCAATCACCAAGGACCAATCACTCTCTTTCACAAGCCAAATCCCTCACCGATTGAAGCTCCTGTTCCTCTTCTCGTCTACCTTTGGATTGCAATTTCGGACGCCTTTTATAGAGGAAGAATCAGACGTTACCTCCATTGATGGAGGTATTCAATACTCCATCAATGGAGGCTGGTAACGCTCAAGCACAGAAACGCCAGAGGTTTCAATGCTTGTAACACCAACAGATGTGGCTCGTTGGCTAATGATGCTGTCGTGCGACACGTGGCCTTGATGTCAGACGAAGGACTGATCGAACATCAGTGGATCCAAGATCACCACCGCACATTCTAATAGAGTTCCCGTGCGAAATCTATGTTCTTCGTTAAATAGATTTTTAAATTTTTATTTGTTCGAAAATAATTTTTTAAATTTACACAGCAAATTCTTTATTTAATTACTTAAATATAATTACAAGGATATTTTTTTATCATTTTATAATATTATGAATTCTATTTTTTTAAAAAATAATGAACGTCAAATAAAGAAATATAATCACTTGTAATTAAAGATTACATATATTATATTATAAATTTGATTATATTATATTATAAACTTGATTATATTATCCGTAATGAACCGTAGTCCTAATGTTTTGTTTTTTTTAAATATATGTTCTTAACATCGTCCCTTGGATTTAGTCAAAATTCTAATTATTTGGCTTATTAATTCATAATTAATTACGCAGTCAGTTGCATATCTTTCTTTATAAAATGAGAATCATATGGAAAAGACACTATTGAAATGCGATAAAGATTTCTCTACACGATTCTTAATCTTCTTCGCATGCCCCCCCTTCCCCTTCCCCTTCCCCTTCACTTTTTTTTTCGTTTTTGAGCTATTTGTTGTTTAATATTACTTTATCCAATACGATCTAATCAGTTCTGGAAGCCGACAACGTGGACGGTAGATCCTTAATAATATGACTTGCAGCTACGTGAAGACTGAGACCTGAGAAGGAAAAGGAAATGTGAGAATGACATCAGGAGGAGTCCCAACGATATCACTCTGACACTCAAGTTAGTCGCAGAGTCAAACAATGTTGATGAATGTAAAGAGGAGAGAAAAAACTTAGAAGATTCCAGACCTTTTTTCGGGGATGCTTGATCCCCTTTTATGCTCTTGACCATGACTCTCTATCTTCCGCTATTATGAACAATAATAACATTTTTTCATGATCGTCATTATTGTCAATTATAATAAGTTGTTATTAAGGCATTCATTTGTATACGTTTTCATTTTTCTCATTAACGCAACCTACTTATATTTCGGCGGTGCCTTAAAGACTCCTTAGTTACATTGTAGCGGCTCCTTAAAAGCTCCTTAATTATTATTCTACCGAGGCACATCGCTTGGTATCTCCTTAGTACAAACCCTAAAGGGATACCTCCACGTATTGCTTAGGACAACCTGTTGGGAATCGGTGAGTACAACTAGAGAGGGGTGAATAGCTGGTCACCCAAGTTTCGTCGGTTTCTTCCTACACGTTGTTAGTTGCGCAAGAGGAAATACAAAACAAACTAACAACTAAAAAGACAAACCAATTTACGTGGTTCGGAGATAAAGATCCTACTCCACGGCGTGTCCGTAAGGTGGATGATCATGATCTGTCGGTGGATGAGTCCTGGGAAGACCTCCAACTAGCTCACGTAGCTCCTTGTGGGTGGAGAAACCTCACCACAACTCGCACAAGACTCCTGAGCACAAAGACTACTAATTTACCTTTAACCAAAGCTAATTTCGTCAATTCTAGCCAGCCAAACCGAGCTCCCTTAAATAAAACTTGTGGTTGAACTAGCCGTTACTAGTCGACTGGTGCCGACACCAGTCGACTAGTCTACTTGGATTCGAACGTTACAACCCAACATTCGAATTCCAGCTGACATCAATCGACTGCATAGAAGATCAGTCGACTGATCTTTCTGTGCCCTACACCAGTCGACAGCTACAAGCCGCAGTCGACTGCCCAAACCCTAAACCTAGGGTTTCCCTTCCAGAGTATAATTTTCTCAGCACTCGGACCCTCACGACTCAGCTGACTTTTCACCTAGCAGCCTTGACCTGTAGCCTTCAAGTCTTCTTCGACTTTGGCTCTCGTCTCTCGGATGCTTACGAACCCGCGACTCGTCCTCATGTCATCCTTCGCATATGCCTTGCAGTGCGCTTCCTCGGCTCATCGTTCCTACATTGTCCACGGTCCCTCGGGCGCATACAAGCTCACATCTTGTCTCCTCATGTCATCCTTCACCGAACCCAAAGTCGTCCAGCTAAGTCTATGTGTATTTTGATAACCTGCACACTCACATACACATATCAAATACAAGGGTGAACCTAACTTAAACCCTTTGCCCAAACATTAAAACACATGGTCACTCCGGACCATAGATTGCTCCAACAATCTCCCCCTTTTTGATGTTTGACAATCCATTTAAGTTAGGGAAAATAAATAGCAAATACAATGCTAAATAATCATTTGAACTTACGTTGTCAAGGCTACACCTTGGACTTATACCGTGAATGTATATGCAATGCAAACATGCATAGATCGTATCACAAGGTATCCTCACACCTAAACTCCCCAAGAGTTAGGATTTTTACCAACCGGGTTTTTTAAGAACCTCTCCAAGACTCCTCCTATATTGGACATACAAAGGCTTTTTAAGAACCTCTCTAATGTTCTCCCTTTGCCAATAAATGAGCAACAATGCTCCCCCTTTACCTAAGCTCCCCCTTGACCTAGGATTTATTGCAAAGCGTGTTTGATTTCCCACTTAAACCTAACACTTCTCTGTTGGTGCAGGAAGCACCAGATCGAACCTTGTTTTGATATTGGCAAAGGATTCAAAGTTAAGGGTTGTTTGTTATCTAACAATGCTACTTGAGTGTACAGGAAAAGCCCTAGCGAAGGAATGCTAGGCACTGGCGAAGGACTGCCAGACAGAAGAAAAGCCCTAGCAAAGGACTGCTAGGCTCTGGCGAAGGACTGCCAGAATAGACAAACCCTAGCGAAGGAATGCTAGGCACTGGCGAAGGGCTGCCAGAAGAAAAGACCTAGCGAAGGGTTGCTAGGCACCAAGCGAAGGGCAGCTTGGCAACTCAAGACCTGGCGAAGGACTGCCGGGCAAAAGTCCAACTGGAGGAGCCGGTTGGCACCAGGTAAATTCTCCCGAGAGGAGTAGGTGAGGACGCGTTCCCTTTGAGGGAACATTAGGCGTCGGTTCGACCTAGGGCTCCATTTTGGAGACCCAAAGTCAGAACCAAGACAGCTAAGGCTGTATAAACTAACATAATATTTGCTGTTTTGGACTAACCCTGGATGCAGGACCGCAGGACTGTGTATCTGCAGCTCAGAGAACCTCAGAGGAGTGAGGCAGTAGCTGAGCAGGGCGCCCCGGAGGTTTCGGGCGCCCCCAGAGTCAACCGAAGTCAGCAGACAAAGAAAAAGCCCCGACAGCAGCATTTCGGGGCGCCCCGGATGTTTCGGGCGCCCCGCGCGCTCCGGGCGCCCCGCGTGTCGCGGGCGCCCACTGTGCCACGCCACTGCCAGCTGCAGCAGCTCACCCTCGCGAAGAAGATGAAGCCTTGACCGGTCAACCCGGGCGCCCCGCGCGCGTCGGGCGCCCCAGTCAAAGGTGATCCCGAAGAAGCAGAGATAAGCCTTGACCAGAGGGCTCGCCGGATCGAAAGCCACGTGGGGGGCGCCCCGAGCATCCCGGGCGCCCCCAGCCCTATATAAAGGACCCTCGACCCTCTTCTTCAAGCATCAATTCTTCGGACACTTCCACGCTCTTCTGCTCTCGTGCTTTGCTCCAGATACTGCCCAACTCGAGCCGACGACGTCCCGCTGCCCCGAAATCTTCGATCTACTCCGGACGTCGGTAAAAGAAGAGCATAATTCTTATTATATAAGTTTACTGCACTTATTCTGTATTCAATAATTGTAAACTGGTTTACAAACTTATAGAATTGCCCGCAGAAAACGGTCAACGACCGTGGGCCTTGGAGTAGGAGTCGACACAGGCTCCGAACCAAGTAAAACGACCGTGTTAGCATTGTTTTTGTGTCTTATTTCCGCTGCGCACCCGCTCTTTTTAAATCCGAACGAATTGCGACATTCACCCCCCCTCTCTCGCATTTCTCGATCCAACAAGTGGTATCAGAGCGGGGTAGTTCAAACTTGGTGCAACCACCAGTTTGAAAGTTTTTTTCGGATTTACGAATTTTTTAATTTTATTTCTTTTCTTTTTGTTAATCAACGCAACTCAATCTCGTTCGCTTTTTATTTTATATAAATAATATCTGTAGGTGGATTTAAAATATCCTTACGCCTTTTTCAATTTTGAATTTTCATCTTTTCACCATAAGTCTGAATTAATAAAACGAACAATTCTTAAAAATTTGTCATAAAATTTTTTTATTATTATTTTAATATTATTTCTCGAAATTCGTGCCACTTTAATTTGAGCAATCTTTTAACTCTTATTTTTCACCATTAATCAGAATATTCATTTCCCAAAAATTTTGTCTCAAATTTTTTATTATTATTTTATTATTATTCTGCCTTGAAATTCGTGCAATTTTTTTGGGCAAATTTTTTTTCTTCTTCTCCCGCACTACTAATCCAAGACCAAGTCTTGGTACATTCTGTTAGTTCTTTTGTGTGCAAGAGGTTATTTTATGGCCAACCAAGAGTGGAACAGTGCCCGTCCACCGCTATTCTCCGGCGAGAACTTCAGCTTTTGGAGAAGACAAATGGAGTCCCTTCTGAAGACCCATATGGACATATGGATGATCATTCAAACAGGGTTCCACCTCCATACAGAAGATGAACTATCAATTGCATGGGACAAACTGGATGAACCAACCCTCAACCAAATTGAGACTGATGCAAGAGCAACTGCAATTCTTCAATGCGGTCTAACCAACGAACAACTCAAGCTAGTCGGTTCATTTGGATGTGCTAGAGAAATGTGGGAGAAATTGATCAATCTTCATCAAGAAATCTCAGATGAAGAAGAAGATCAGGTAAGTTATCTCGCACTCTCGGTCCAAGCACAGATAGCCGAGTCAGAGTCTGAACCTGAACCCAGAGTCGAAATCGAACCAGCAGAATCAGACAACGAACTGACTGAGACAAAAATGGTAACCAATTTCGAATCGTTTTCTGAATTAAAATTATATAATCAAACAGATACTGTAATGGTCGAGGAAGGTATACTTTTCATTGTAGGAAAAACTCCAAGAGAACTACAAAAGTGGCCTCAACCAGTACCGAAGTCCAACTCAGACTCAGAACTTGACGACAAAGAAGGAGATCGAACCAAACTATTCCGATTAGCTCGTGCTCACTACAAGATGATAAAGAAACAAAAAAGAAAGACGACAAGTATCAAGGGGGAGATTCTCAACCGGGAATCAAAAGGTAAATTTTCAATATTTGAAAATCCTTTATTTATCTCAAATAACGTAATTAATTCGTATAAGTTTAATATGTTAGAAAATTTGATTCATAATGTTGCTGTTTGTGATAATCCAGAATATTATTACGATTATGATATAACTTAGATCATTCTTTTTGCTTTAATTGTATGTGCCTTTTTATTTTGTTTTTATGTTTTTTTTAATTAGGAATGATTAGTTTAAGGACAAAAGAGTTAATTGAAATTTGAACAACATAGTATTGGGTGGAGGTGAGATGATAGTACGTTAGGGAAGCCATTTTGGCGGAACTAGCCGAAGCTACCGATCCAAGACCCAAACTAGTTAGACCAGAATTTATCAAAAGGTAATTTTGAAGATGAAATTTCACTAAAAGGCTTTGTCAAGGAAAGGGTGGATGATCCCATAAGGCTACGGCCAAAGAAGGCCTAGTGCCTCGCCAAGACCTGGAAGCCAATTTTTGAAATTCAAATTCAAATTATCTTATGTCAAATTCGAATCTAACACAAATTTCAAATAATTATAGATTCAAACCTGTTTTCAAAAATTCTTTTTCAAAATCACTCTTTTTCTGTCTTCGAAGTCAATTATACTTTTTCAAAAACAAACATTTTTTTTCTTTTCAAAGTTAAACATTTTTTTAAAATTATTTTTACCTTCAAACCTGCCTCACAAGAACTTTTAAGGCTAACTGTTTGAAAACCCTAGATTGGGTGAGACAGGAAAATTAAGTTCAAATTAAAATTTCTTTTATGTTGTGTTTTCATTCAGAGAATAATTTCAACATAGTCAAACCATGATTAACATGGTTAAACCTTAGTCAACTGAGTCAAACATGGTCAAACCTAGTTAATGCTAAAGACCCTTCAAGCACTTAGATAAAGTTAAGACAAGTCGAATACAAGGGGAGTTCTTTTTAGATTTATTCTCAAAACCTGATGCTCTAAAATTTAGTATCATTTCAGAATAAGACCTTCAAAAATTACTCAAAATTCTTGGTATATTACTATCTCTTTGAAAAATTATTTCAAAATATTTCTTTTCAAAAACTGTGGTATTATTATTACTTCAAATTGAGGTGTCAAAAATTTATCTCCTTGAAAGTTTCATACTCAGAAGATTATTCAAAGTTATTCTTTTGTTTTTAATAAACCCTAAAGACACAGAGGAAGGTCCACTTCATGATCTACTAGGACTCCTAGGATGTGTCAAATTTAGGGGGAGTTTGATTCAAAAAAAGAATTTCTGAAAAAATTTTTTGGTAATTATTTGTTTTGAAGTTATTAGATAATTCTTATAATTTAAATCAAACCCTAAAACTCAGAGGAAGATCGCTTGTAGTCAACAAGCTTCCTAGGACTGGGTCAAGTTTAGGGGGAGATGAAATTAAAAGAATTATTGAACATTTTCAAAATTATATGTTTTCATGCACTGCAAGTTCAAAATCCTTTTGAAAACTTAAATAATTTTTCTGTCAAAATACTATTATTTTACAAAATTCTTGTGGCTTATGAAATTAATTTTATAATATTTACTTGGGTTGGAGAAAATTTTCCAGGACACTTAGGGAAATGTCCTTGTAATCAACAAGGTTTCCTAGGATTGTGTCAGACTGGAAAAGAAACCTAGTCAAGTAAAATATTTTATTTTCAAAATGCATAATACTTTTCAAAAATTACTCATATCTTTCAAAGTCTAATATTTTTCTAAAAGTACTTATGTGTTTCAAATCATAATTTATTTCAAAAGTACTTATGTCTTCAAAAATGCATAATATCTTTCAAAAAGTACTGCTATTTTTCAAAATATAATGTTTCCAAAAGTACAAATATTTTTCAAGGCAAAAGTGTTCTAAGTGCGTGAAGCTTTTAAAGATTTGCCTACAAATACATTTTTTAAAATGGATTTAATCTAGAAATTTAAGTTTTTTTTATGCCTTCAAAATTATTCTAAGTATCTTTTTGCTTTCAAAATTCATAGGCTCTGATACACAAACATTCTCCTTATCACTTCCTTCAAAATATTTTTCTTAATTGAACTTAAAAATGGTCTAAGGAGAAGAATTTAACATTAAGGGGGAGAGATAGGAAAGAAAAGAGGGAATCAAATTTTTCAAATTTGAATTTCAAAAACATCCGAAGTACTTAATTTTTTCAAAATCAATTTAAGTACTTGATTTTTTACTTAATTTTTTTAAAATACAACTTAAGTACTTAACATTTTTTTCCAATTACTTAACTATTTCTTTCAAAAATTATTTCTAAGTCTTTCTCAAAAATTATTTCTAAGTACTTAACAATTCCTTTCAAAAATTTATTTCAAGTATTTAAATGAGTTTAGTACTTAACTATTTTTAAACCAAGTACCTGACACTTAATTTTTCAAACTTCTCAAAAGTACTTGCTTTATACTTGAAAATTATATAAGTGTAAAAAGTTTTGAAAATATTTTTACTCTGTTTTTGAAATACTTTGTCAAAAACATGAAGCACTCATAAATCCCTGTTAGATACCTTGTTCAACCATGCCTGTTTTTGATATATGTCAAAGGGGGAGGAAAGGTCAAAGTTAAGAGTTGTAAATACAAGTATTCAGGGTTTTAGGGGGAGTATGAAAAATAAATATTTTTTTTTCAACTCTACATTTATTCTATTCATAAATAGTTATACTTCATTGCTTAACCTTTTGTGCTTAAACTGTTATAAGTTTTTCCTTAACTTTGAATTGTGTTGCCATAATCAAAAAGGGGGAGATTGTTGGTGCAGGAAGCACCAGATCGAACCTTGTTTTGATATTGGCAAAGGATTCAAAGTTAAGGGTTGTTTGTTATCTAACAATGCTACTTGAGTGTACAGGAAAAGCCCTAGCGAAGGAATGCTAGGCACTGGCGAAGGACTGCCAGACAGAAGAAAAGCCCTAGCAAAGGACTGCTAGGCTCTGGCGAAGGACTGCCAGAATAGACAAACCCTAGCGAAGGAATGCTAGGCACTGGCGAAGGGCTGCCAGAAGAAAAGACCTAGCGAAGGGTTGCTAGGCACCAAGCGAAGGGCAGCTTGGCAACTCAAGACCTGGCGAAGGACTGCCGGGCAAAAGTCCAACTGGAGGAGCCGGTTGGCACCAGGTAAATTCTCCCGAGAGGAGTAGGTGAGGACGCGTTCCCTTTGAGGGAACATTAGGCGTCGGTTCGACCTAGGGCTCCATTTTGGAGACCCAAAGTCAGAACCAAGACAGCTAAGGCTGTATAAACTAACATAATATTTGCTGTTTTGGACTAACCCTGGATGCAGGACCGCAGGACTGTGTATCTGCAGCTCAGAGAATCTCAGAGGAGTGAGGCAGTAGCTGAGCAGGGCGCCCCGGAGGTTTCGGGCGCCCCCAGAGTCAACCGAAGTCAGCAGACAAAGAAAAAGCCCCGACAGCAGCATTTCGGGGCGCCCCGGATGTTTCGGGCGCCCCGCGCGCTCCGGGCGCCCCGCGTGTCGCGGGCGCCCACTGTGCCACGCCACTGGCAGCTGCAGCAGCTCACCCTCGCGAAGAAGATGAAGCCTTGACCGGTCAACCCGGGCGCCCCGCGCGCGTCGGGCGCCCCAGTCAAAGGTGATCCCGAAGAAGCAGAGATAAGCCTTGACCAGAGGGCTCGCCGGATCGAAAGCCACGTGGGGGGCGCCCCGAGCATCCCGGGCGCTCCCAGCCCTATATAAAGGACCCTCGACCCTCTTCTTCAAGCATCAATTCTTCGGACACTTCCACGCTCTTCTGCTCTCGTGCTTTGCTCCAGATACTGCCCAACTCGAGCCGACGACGTCCCGCTGCCCCGAAATCTTCGATCTACTCCGGACGTCGGTAAAAGAAGAGCATAATTCTTATTATATAAGTTTACTGCACTTATTCTGTATTCAATAATTGTAAACTGGTTTACAAACTTATAGAATTGCCCGCAGAAAACGGTCAACGACCGTGGGCCTTGGAGTAGGAGTCGACACAGGCTCCGAACCAAGTAAAACGACCGTGTTAGCATTGTTTTTGTGTCTTATTTCCGCTGCGCACCCGCTCTTTTTAAATCCGAACGAATTGCGACATTCACCCCCCCTCTCTCGCATTTCTCGATCCAACATTCTCCCCCTTTTTCACACATCAAAAGGACTCCAACAATATCTCAATTATTGAATCCTTTAACATCTAATGAGTACACACGTTGTGTATTAACCCCCTCATAAGATTATATACTTGTTTTACATCATTAGGACACTTTTCGACGGCTGAAAAACAGTTTCAGCTTGTATCAGTCGAATGAGACAGTTACCAGTTGACTACTCGCTATTGAAAAACCATACAATAGCTAGTCTCTCTCTAGGCAGCACTGTTACCAGTCGACTGCCCCCTGAGCCAGTCGACTGATACTCTGATATCTTTCAACATTCTGAACCCAATTTCAGAAATACATAACTAATTCCATAATTATCCAAAAATTCTCAAATTTTGTGAAGAGGTTTGTGGTACCCATGTCTACTTGGAAAAAATATATTCAAAAATGTATCTATCACCAATCCCAAGATTGACACAAAATACAAAACTATCTAAATGGTTCAATTGAACCTTAACCTAAAATCCTAGTTTTGACTTCCTCTTGATGTATCTGCCCATATCAAACCATAATGCATCCCTAGCATTGGTTTATATGACATCTATACATCAACAACCAATTTTATGCAATATGACCCCAATGTCATATTTTCATGCATGAAACTCACTTTCAATGTGTCAAATCCCTAGAATTGAGACTCAAATCTGTTTCCAAATCCTTTGGCACACTCCATGGTCCATCTAGACTTCCGAGAGAAATCCTCCTGAGATCCATTGACTATGGGTCCCAACTTGGCTCCTAGAGCTCCCCATTGAGCTCCTAGCCTTAACCACTTCCCTAGGTGATTCTTCTACAAACACAAGACCACACTGATGTACCTCCGATGATTCTTGGCCTACAAACCTAATCTTCTTAACTTTGAACACCTTGTCCTTGGTTAAGTTTTTCTTTTTACCTTTAAATAGCTTTCCCTTGTCGTTCTTGAGCTTC
The DNA here is from genome assembly GCA_024364735.1 of Boesenbergia rotunda. Taxonomy (NCBI): domain Eukaryota; kingdom Viridiplantae; phylum Streptophyta; class Magnoliopsida; order Zingiberales; family Zingiberaceae; genus Boesenbergia; species Boesenbergia rotunda. The sequence continues at coordinate 30,364 of JAGFNQ010005584.1, read as the reverse complement.
CCCTTGCTATAGTCATATGACACCCTTGCATATGACTTCTCCATAGTATTGGAGAACTTAGATCGGTATTCTAGACCCGATCTATCATTGTTAGATTTTTGACCATCCAACACCATACCTAAACTCTTAGATCGAATAGTGAATATATCTAGAGTTTTCTCTAATTTATCAAGCTTTGCCCTCAAAGCTTGATTTTTCCTTTCTAGATTTTTAAACCTAGAATCGACATGCCCACCTTGGACATTCCTAGTCCTATCCACCTTCCTAAGCATGTGTCTCCCCTTCTTGGGATTCATGCCTTGGTCCTTAGGTCTAATGGTTTTGATTTTATCATAACATGCTTTCCTAGGATTTTGATCTTCATGATTAACCCTACTCCTATCATGATATTTAAATCTAAAATTATGCATGGGTAAATAATTAACATTATTTCTAACATGCATGGAGTAGTTTGAATTACTCCTAAAGTTAGGGATTACCTCTTTTACCCTTGTAGCTCCCCGTTGATGTGAGCTCCTCTTCTTCTCCCACTTCCTCAAATGCTCCAATTTCTTGAATTCTCCTTTTCTTGAGCACTTGGTATGGTAATGTTCTAGCTCACCACATGTGAAGCACCTAATGTACTTCTTCTCCTTCTTTTTCCTACAACCCATGTTAGATTTTAAAGCAATTGACTTGGATTTAGGATTTACCTCCTTTTTCTTATCCAATGGGCACTTATCCTTATAGTGTCCCTTCTCGTTGCACCCAAAGCAAATAATGTGATTTTTTGATTTTGCTTTGATAGAGGTGGAAACTTCTTCTTGCTTCGGTATTGAGGATGATCTTCTCCCCGTCAATCCTTGAAGTGGAGACTTCTTATTCACCCTTTGATGAAGTGGATGATCCTCATTTTTTTGTGCCACTTCACTTGAGGATATGAATAATTCCTCATCTTCTTCCTTCTCCTCCTAGGATGTTGAGCTCTTCTCCTTATCCGATTGATCATTCTATTCTTCTTGGACCATTAAGCCCATCTCCTTGGGCTCTTCTTCTTGTGTAGGTTTTTGATAAAGAGCAATCATTTTGTTCCATAGTTCATGACCACACTTGTACTCACCTACATGACTAATTATATCATTAGGCAAAACATAAGTAAAATTGATATTACCTTATCATTTGCCTTTGATTATGTTTGTTACTCCTTACTCCAATAGCATGGTCAGAGCTTCTTCCCATTTTTATCTTTCAGGGCTTCAAATGGTTCTTTAATGGCAATCATTAGATCCCAATCCATGTTGAACCAAACCTCCGTCCACATCCTCCAATAATCGAAACTCTCGCGATCGTAGGAAGGTGAAACTTTAATGTCGTCCCCTAAGCGTTCTTCAAATGTCATTTCCTCTAGCCTTTTGCTCTCTCAGCGATAAGTCCGTAGACGAGTGACCCTGGCTCTGATACGACTTGTTGGGAATTGGTGCGTACGACTATAGGGGGATGAATAGCCGGTCACCCAAGTTTCGTCGGTTTCTTCCTACACGTTGTTAGTTGCACAAGCAGAATACAAAACAAACTAAAACTAACAACTAAGAAGACAAACCAATTTACGTGGTTCGAAGATAAGCTCCTACTCCACGACGTGTCCGTAAGGTGGACGATTCTGATCCGTCGGTAGATGAGTCCCAGAAAGACCTCCGGCAAGCTCGCATACCTCCTTGTGGGTGGAGAAACCTCACCACAACTCGCACAAGACTCCTGAGCATAAAGAGTACTAATCGGCCTTTAACTAAACTCAATTTTGTCAACCCTAGCCAGCTAAACCGAGCTCCCTTAAATAGAGCTCGTAGCTGAACTAGCCGTTACCAGTCGACTGGTGCCAACACCAGACGACTGGTCCACTTGGATTAGAATGTTACAGCCCAACATTCGAATTCCAGCCAACACTAGTCGACTGCATAGAAGATCAGTCGACTGATCTTTCTGTGCCCTACACCAGTCGACTGCTACAAGCCGCAGTCGACTGCCCAAACCCTAAACTTAGGGTTTTCCTTCCCGAGTATAATTCTCTCAGCACTTGGACCCTCACAACTCAGCTGACTCTTCACCTAGAAGCCTCGACCTGTTGCCTTCAAGTCTTCTTCGACTTTGGCTCTCATCCCTCGGATGCATACGAACCCACGACTCGTCCTCATGTCATCCTTCGCGTATGCCTTGAAGTGCAGTTCCCTCGGCTCATCGTTCCTGCTTTGTCCACGATCCATTTAACGCATACAAGCTCATGGCTTGTCTCCTCATGCCATCTTTCACCGGACCCGAAGCCGTCCAGCTAAGCCTATGTGTATTCTGCAAACCTGCACACTCACATACATATATCAAATACAATGGTGAACTTAACTTAAACCATTTGTCCAAACATTAAAATACATGGTCACTACGGACCATAAATTGCTCCAACACAACCGTTCCGCCGCCCGAGCCATGTGAGCCTATCCCGATCGGGCGGTGTCTCTTATGTTCGGAGACGTGCAACCGTGGTTTGGAGTCTTGAGCAAGTCTGTCCCAAGCGAGTTCTCCCAAGCGGGCTGAGGATGCCCAGGCGACGCACGAGCGAGCACTCTGACTCAGCAATCCTTGAGCTCCCTCTTCCTACTATAGTCGCTATTGAGAGATCACCACGTGACAATCTCTCAATACATCCCCAATCATAAGACCCTCTTAAAGTCTAATCGAAGGAGGTGTAAATCTGACTGATTAGATTACCATGTCAGAGAGATTACGCAGTGCATTAAATGTTGAAATCATATTGATGATTTGGTCAGAGATTTGGAAGGTTAATCCTCCTTAATGAGGTGTGCCACACATTTAATAAAGTGTACCCCGCATTTAATGAGGCATACAAAAAAAGGTCGCGCGCGCTTTATCGAAGAGAGAGAAAAGGCAATAGGCTATCACACTCTTTATTGCGTTATTCTCTTACTTGCCACGTGGTCGCTTCCTTTTGGTGGGGTGCGGGGGTTATGTCAAAGAGGACAATTCCTCCAAGATTGTTTGTCCAATTGGAAATGGCGCCCGTCATCCTCTTGCCCTAGATCCGACGATCAAGATCAAAGGGTGAAAATTTTCAAACACTATATATATACGGTTTGGGGTCGAGACTGTCGTATCTTCAGTCTTCACGCATCTAGCCAACAGGGTCTTCGTCTACTTCTTCTCAACATCGCCCTTGATTCCTCAGCCATCGGCGATTTCTTGCTAGTAAATCCCTTTCCTTCTCTGCCTCTGTTGTGTTTCAATGGCTGAACCTAGATATCTAACCCCTGGTATGAATGCTCTAGGTCTAAGGTATCTGGGGAGCAACTACTTGTCTCGAGTATGAGATCTCCTCATATTATAGAATCGAAGTTCCTAGTGTTAGATCGTTGACGGCTTCCTAGAGGGGGGGGGGGTGAATAGCAAGTTTCGATTTCTTTCTCTACAAGAAGGTTAGCAAAGCACAAAACAAAACAATGAACAATATGAAAACCAATGCTAACACCTTCGTTTACTTGGTATCCACCTCTGAGAGGTGACTAATCCAAGGATCCTTCGGTGGATCACTCCTCGGATGCCCTCTGACTAGCTCGTGTAGCTCCTTGTGGGTGAAGAAATCTCACCACAAACCCAAGCACACCTCTGAGCACAAAGACTACTATTTGGCCTTTAACCAAAGCCAAATTCGTCAGAGGTTCCAGCCAAAACGAAGTCCTTTTAAATAGAACCCTAGGCTGATTAACCCACTACCAGTCGACTGCCCGACTGCCCCAGGGGCAGTTGACTGGCCTGCCTTAAAAGCCAGCTAACGACTAGTTTCGGGATTACTAGTCGACTGCTCCTGGGGCAGTCAACTGTTCCAGGCCCGAAAACATTCTGTGAGTTTGAGAATTCGCTGGCAGTAGACTGCCTTTCTCCCAGTCGACTGCTCAGCTTACATAATCTCTCTTCCTCACTCCGAAGACCCTCCTTCACGCGTGCCTTCAAGTATACTCCCTTGGCTTGCCCCTTGAAGTCCTCTTCCACCGGCTATCGTCCCTCGGATGCGCACACAAGCCTTCCCTTGGCTTGCCTCCATGCCACCCTTCACATGTGCCCTTTGAAGTCCACTTCCCGGCTTGCCCTCGGAGTTCTCTTCCCTCGGCTCTCGTCATTCGGATATGTCCTCCATGTGTGACTCTCCAAGTCCTGCAAACTCAATCACACATATCAAATAACAAGAGTGAGCCTAACTTAAACCCTTTGCCCAAACATCAAAACACATAGTCACTCCGGACCATAGATTGCCCCAACACCTAGGTCTAACCAAGTGCCTTGTGCCCCACCACAAGGGTTCTACACCTTTTTTTGGGCAAGTGGAATATGGTTACGATTTCTTATACCCCACTTTTTCTAAGAGGTATCCCGCTATTTCCAAATACCTTTACACCAGATGGCACCGAATGTTTTCACTATCCTGAGTGGGGCATCCGGGGAGAAATTGATGAAATAGAGAAATTGATGAAATGAGAAACTTGATTGCTCAAGAATATTTCTAATGCACTTTGCCCTCATTATAGTCTTCTATTGAAGTCAAAAGTGTGGTGGAGTAAGAATTTGGATAATGCCTTTGATTTGGATGAAGAAAACCTTATTGGTCTCAATGTGCCAACACTTCAATTGCGTGCCATTTTGTTTCCTTTTTTTCTTTTTTTTTCCTTCTTCTTCCTTTCTCTTTTTTTTATAACCCTTTAGCAAAGTCAGAATTGTGATGGAGCAAGGCTTTGATTCGGATGAGAAAAACTCCACTTGTTTCATGGTGCCAACACTTCAATTGCGTGCCATTTTGTTTCCCTTTTCTCTTTTTTTTTTCTGCTTTAATGATCAGCTGCTACTTTCTGTTTTAGTTCTTCATTTTGTTCAGTCATGATGTGCTCAGCTCCCAAACCCTTATCAGAATCAGCTCCAATCCTTTCTAGTGCCGTGAGCTTCAAAGGAGTTGCTACTTCCTGTTTTTACTTTGCATTTTGTTTGTTGCTGCAGTCAATTAGTTTCTGAAATTTTTTACAGCTTCAGAATTTTGTACCTAATGGAACTCCAACATACTGATTGATATCAGCTTGTATCTCAGTTGAGTTGCTTCTGTAATTCAGTGTGTTTTGTTTTCCTTTAGTTTCCAACTCTTCTTCTTTTCCATAACTGCAATTTTTTTCTTTTCAGCTTACAAACTGTTCTTTTTTTTCTTTTTTTTTCTTCTTCAAGTTTCAACTTCATGACAATTAATTTTAGACCTTGCAACTCTTTGATTTCTTCAAAACAATTAGCATCAACTAGTAGTGGAGAAATTGATCCAAGCTGTTCGGATTCCAGCTTCACTGCATTTTTTTTTCTTCTCTGTTCTGATCTAAAACATCCAAGCAGCCACAATTTTCTATTTTGATCAGCAGTGAATATACTCAATACTCTTTTGATACATTTATGTACTTCATTCCGTGATTCACAGCCTTGAGAAAACCAAATTCATTCTCAAGTTGATACAAAACTACCTCACTAGCATTCCAACTGTTTTTTTTCTTTCTTCTTGCAGATTCAACAACAGCTCTTCACAGATTTTTCAGCACTTTGCAGCTTACTTCCGACTTTAGCAAAGTGTTGCTAATCTTAACTTCCATAATTCCAACTTCCCAATTCTTGATCCAAACCATTTGTGATACAAACTTCATTGATTTCAAATTTTTTTTTTCTTCTTGGCACAGATTTTTTTCCTACTTTTTGCGTGCCATTTTGTTTTCATCTCAGATTTTTTTCTCAACCGAATTCAACTTGGCACAACTTTCTTGGATCTTCAAATTATGATCAAGAATCTAGATGCTTCAATTGCTTTCCTCCTTAACTACTTCTTCCCACTTGTTCTTGATACCAAACTCAACTCAACTTGGCACCTTTTTGAATCAACCGCAAAAAAAAATTTTCTCTTTGAAATGAAATGCATCCTTGCTACAAAATGATTCCAAAACACTAGCCACCTCCCCCACACTTGATCTTTTGTCTGTCTCGGGCAAAGTAACATCAAGAAACATCCCAAACAAATAAGTTCATAGAAAAGTATGGTTAAGAGTAGGAAGTATGGAAAAGAAAATAGAATAAACTTGATTATTGCCAAAAATTGATATGGAAAGGAAAACAAATTGATTAGCCTCTATAGATGTGATCCAATCATAGAAATATGGTTTTGAAAGAACCTAAGCAAGTTCTAGAGTACAATCACATATGTGTGTCACAAAAATAAGGCTAATTCTCACTAGGTACAAATAATTTATCTCAAGTCATCACTTTAGAATCTAAAGCCAAATAGTACTCAAGCATCCAAGAATTCATCCATTAGCACAAACCTTAAGTTTTAACAACCAAATTTAATTTATTTTCAAAAGACCCTAACATGACATGAAGACAACCTAGAAGGATACATTTATTCCTATTCACTAAGAAAAAATGCTAAAAGAAATAACATGGTATTTACAATGTCTATTTATTCATTCTATTTTACCTAAGGATTTATTATCAACAACTAGCTTCCAAAAAAGAAAAATTTACTCCTAGAAACATGAAAATGATATATACAAGGAAAGGTAAGTTCAAGAAAAGTAAACTCCCCTTAAGTTGGGTAGATAGCGTCTTTGATGTACAAACCATCCACCTTTAGCTCCTTTAATTCTTCAAAATACTTTTTGAGCCGGTGACCATTGACTTTCCACACAAAACCATTAGCTTCCTCTCTAATTTCAACAACTTCATAGGGAAAAATGTTAGTTACAATAAATGGACCATCCCACCTTGACCTTAACTTACCTCTTATCAATTTAAGCCTTGATTTATACAATAAGACCTTGTCACCAATTTGGAAATCTTTTTTCAAGATGTGCTTGTCATGGAAATTTTTGGTCTTTTCCTTGTAGATCCTTGAATTTTCAAATGCTTCTAGCCGAATCTCTTCAAGCTCTTGAAGTTGCAATTTTCTTTCTTCTCCCACCTTGGTAGCATCGAAATTACAAGTCTTCACCGCCCAATATGCTTTGTGCTCTATTTCCACGGGGAGATGATAAGCTTTACCATAGACCAAGCGATAGGGAGATATGCCAATCGGAGTCTTGAATGCCGTTCTATAGATTCAAAGTGCATCATCTAGCCTTTTGCTCCAATCCTTTCTAGTGGGCCCAACAGTGTTTTCCAAAATGGATTTGATCTCTCTGTTAGAAATTTCAGTCTGTCCATTTGTTTGGGGATGATAGGATATAGAAACCTTATGTATAACCCCATATTTACTAAGCAATGCCTTCATGTGTTTATTGCAAAAATAAGATCCTTGGTCAATTATTATGGCTCTTAGAATTCCAAACATGTAGAAAATGTGTGACCTAACAAAACTAACAACAACAGAAGAATCATCAGTCTTGGAGGGAATAACCTCCACCCATTTAGAAACATAATCCACAGCAAGTAAAATGTACAAATAACCATAAGATGCAGGAAAAGGTCCCATAAAATCTATTCCCCAAACATCAAAAATCTCACAGAAAAGTATAGCGTTTTGGGGCATCTCATTTCTCGCTCCTATGTTCCAGTTCGCTGACATCTATCACAATTTTTATAAAATACATATAAATCATGAAATAGGGTGGGCTAGTACAATCCACACTCTAGCACTTTCCTAGCAGTTCTTTGGGGTCCAAAATGCCCCCCACAAGCTGATGAATGACAATATGTAAGGACAGAAGAAAACTCATGATCTGGTACGCATCTCCTAATTATTTGATCATTACAAAACTTCCATAAATAAGGATCATCCCACACATAGAATTTTGCATCGCTTTTAAGTTTATCTTTTTGAGCTTTAGAAAAATGTGTGGGAAAAACACGTTCTACCAAAAAATTAACTAGGTCTTCATACCAAGGGGTCTCACCATGTACTGCAATAAGGTGCTCATCTCTAAAATCATCGTCAATGGTGGTAGGAGATCCATCTCCTTCAATTCTGCTCAAGTGATCTGCAACTAAGTTTTCTTTACCACTTCTATCTCTGATCTCTAGGTCAAATTCTTGGAGCAGGAGCATCCATCTGATCAGTCTAGGTTTAGCATCAGGCTTTTTTAACAAGTATTTTAGAGCTGCATGATCAGAAAAAATAATAACATGTGAGCACAATAAATAAGATCTGAAACGATCTAAAGCAAAAACTATGGCAAGAAGCTCCTTTTCAGTGGTGGTGTAGTTTGCTTGGGCGGCATCTAGGATTTTGGAGGCATAGCAGATGACATGAGGTGCTCCATCAACCCTCTGTGCTAGAACAACTCCCACTGCAAAATTAGATGCATCACACATTAATTCAAAGGGTAAATTCCAATCAGGTGATTTAATAATAGGAGCTGAGGTAAGAGCCTCCCTGAGTCTGTGAAAAGCTTCTTTGCACTTATCATCAAAACAAAAATCCACCTCTTTTTGCAACAGTCTCGTCAAGGGTCGAGCAATATCACTAAAGTCTCTAATAAATCTGCGGTAGAAACCTGCATGTCCAAGGAAAGCACGAACGTCCCGTACGCATACGGGGTAAGATAAAGAAGAAATAACACTTATTTTTGCAGGATCTACCTCTATACCTCTCCTAGAGACTATATGTCCAAGTACAATACCATGCTCTACCATGAAATGACATTTTTCAAAATTAAGCACAAGGTTAGTCTCAATGCAACGGTGTAAAACCCTAGACAAATTTTCTAAGCATGAATCAAAAGACGTGCCAAAAACTGAAAAATCATCCATAAATATCTCCATACAATGCTCTAACAACTCACCAAATATACTTACCATGCATCGCTGAAATGTTCCTGGTGCGTTGCAGAGTCCATAAGACATTCGTCTGTAGGCAAAAGTGCTAAAGGGGGAAGTGAAGGTAGTTTTCTCTTGGTCCTCTGGATCTATATAAATCTGGAAGTAGCCTGAATAACCATCCAAAAAACAATAATGGGACTTCCCTGCCAGTCTTTCAAGCATCTGATCAATAAAGGGTAAAGGGAAGTGATCTTTCCTTGTGACCTTGTTAAGCTTCCTGTAATCAATGCAGACTCTCCAGGAATTCTTAACTCTGGTGGGCACTAGTTCGTTGCTTCCATCTTCCACCACTGTCACTCCAGATTTCTTAGGCACCACGTGTATGAGACTAACCCACTAACTGTCAGAAATGGGGTAAATGATACCTGCCTGTAGAAGTCGAGTCACCTCTTTCTTTACAACGTCCAAAATAAGTGGATCAAGTCTCCTTTGTGGCTGCCTCACGGGTTTAACATTTTCTTCCAAGAATATCCTGTGCGTACAGATAGCTGGGCTGATACCTGGTATATCTGATAAAGTCCACCCAATTGACTTCTTGTAATGCCTCAGGACTTGCAATAATTTCTCTTCCTGCTCTGACTCTAAATGCTGTGCAATAATCATTGGAAAATTCTGCTCCTCTCCTAGGTACACATACTTCAGATGGTCTGGAAGTGGCTTAAGCTCAATTTGTCCCTGCTCAGTGGGTATGAGTGATCCTTGGGGCTCTGTGCAATCCCCTACACTATCATACCTATGCTCTGAATCCTCTACAATTTCAATAGAAGTAGGTGATCCTTGGGGCTCTGTGCAATCCCCCTACATCTAGAAAATCCTCACCAGCTGGAAGTGAACCTGAAATATCCTCGGTCTCCATAGTAAGTACTCCCTCAGCCTGCTCTGAATACACAACTCCTTCAGAAAAATCATGTAGAACTCCCTCAGCCTCTAACTCTGTATCAACCAGTCCATCCAAAATGTCAATGCTCATAATAGAGTGATCTTCCCTAGGGTGCTTCATGGCATCGAAGATACTAAACTGGACTACTGTGTCCCCCACTTCTATCGAAAGTGTTCCAGCATAAACGCCAATTTTTGTCCTGGCCGTCTTTAGAAAAGGCCTCCCAAGGATAAGTGGGGATCTATGTGCAAGATAGTCTCCCTCCATGTCTAGAATGTAGAAGTCTGCAGGGAAAATCAACTCTTTAACTCTTACCAAAACATCTTCAATAACTCCTGCTGGATGGGTCTGGCTTCTGTCTGCTAACTGAATTACCACTCCAGTGGGCTGTAGAGGGCCAATGCCAAGCATCTGGAAGACCGATCTGGGCATTACATTGATGGAGGCTCCCAAGTCTAACATGGCGTCATGAAACATAGTCCTCCCTATCTCACATGATACAGTAAAAACTCCAGGGTCTTCACACTTCTGAGGTATGGCATGGATGAGTGCTGAAATATTTTTCCCCAAGCTGACCAACTCATTCTCCTTAAGCTTCTTCTTGTGAACACATAGATCTTTCAGAAATTTTACATACTTAGGAATCTGTTTAATCATGGTCAACAGGGGTACATTAATTTCTACCTTGCTAAACAATTTTACAAGCTCATTGTATTCTTTAGTTTTCTTCTCCTCCACTTGTCTTTTGGCTTGAATTCTCTGCTGTGGAAAGGGCAAGGGAACTCTCATTTCTTCTTCTTGAACCGAAATTGGAGGGGCTGAAAATGTAGGTGCTGCCCCACTTGATGTAGCTGCTGTGATGTTGGTTTCGGCACTGATTTCTTCTTCACTTTCCACCAAAATTACAGGATTACTTGATGAAGGAGTTGAGCACGGGCTAGGAGTGGAACCAACTGATTTTGAAGCGATTTTGGGGCTGATTGATGATGAAAATGTAGGTGTTGCCCTGTTTTCAGAAAAATCTGCTCTTGGACTCTTTTGAGATGAAGTAACCTTCCCACTCCTCAAAGTAATAGCGCTAACGTTTCCCTTTGGATTGGGAATAGCTTGAGAAGGTAATTGACTTGATCCTTGAGCTTGGCTTTGATTTATCCCACTAGCCAATTGTCCCATTTGCCTTTCGAGGTTTTGTATGGCGGAATCGTTCCTTTGTTGATGTTGTAAAATTTGTTGAAACATCTCTTCTATCCTCTGTTGTGGCACATTTCCCCCACTAGAACTTCCATAGCCCCCTTGGTTAGCATAGGGCTTTGATTGACCTTGAAATGATGAAGTAGTCGGCTGAAAAATATTACCCTGCTGTGGTTGGAATTGGGGCTGTTGGGGCTGATAGGAGGGCTGAAAATGTTGTTGATAGGGCTGATAATTGGGCTGGAATGATAGTTGAACTTGCTGAGAATTATAGCCCTGAAAATTCTGGTTTTGAAGTGGAAATTGCTGTGGTGAGGACTGAAATTGAATAGGCTGGAAATTCTGATTCGAGGGCTGGAAATTTTGATTGTAAGGCTGTGAGGGTTGGAAAACTTGCTGGTTTTGAGGTTGGAACGTCTGAAATGTTTAAAAACCTTGCTCCCCTTGCTAAAATGGCTGGAATTGAGGCTGGAATTGCTGAAATTACTGCTGAGGTTGCTGATATGTTGGCTGAAATGGCTGAATTTGGGGCTGGAACTGTTGCTGAGTTTGCTGCGTTTGCTGGAATTGCTGTTGTGGTTGCTGGAATTGCTGTTGTGAGGGGTTTTGTTGGTAGAAAGAATTCTCATATTTCAGATTTGGATGATCCCTCCAACCAGGGTTATAAGTAGAAGAATAGGGGTTATTCCGGGCTTGAAATTGTCCCCTAACCAACGCCGTTATTGTCTCATCTTGTTGGAGGTTGGGACATGAATCTGAATTATGTTCCTGACTAGAGCAAATACCACATACCCTCATCACTTGGCTTGATTGTAGAGGTGCCGAAAGATTTGGATTTTGACTTGCATTATTAACAGACATTTGTTTTATCAATGATGTGAGCTCTACCAGAGAATTCTTAATCTCCCTTTGTTCATTAGAAGCCACCTGGATCTCATTCACTCCTCTGGTGGACAATGCTCTGCTTCCAAACTGTTGTGAGTTCTCTGCCATGTTAGAAATCAGCTCCCTAGCTTGATCTGGGGTTTTGTTAACTAGAGCTCCTCCAGCTGCAGCATCTATCATAATCCTATCCATCTGCAATAAGCCCTCGTAGAAGTACTGAATAAGGAGCTGCTCGTTGATCTGGTGCTGTGGGCAACTGGAGCAAAGTTTGTTGAATCTCTCCCAGTAGTCATAAAGAGTCTCCCCCACCACTTGCTGTATGCCACATATGCTCTTTCTGATGATTGCAGTTCTGGAGGCTGGGAAATATTTTTCTAGAAATACCTTCTTCATGGAAATCCAGCTAGACACGTGCCCAGTAGGTAAGTAGTAGAACCAATCCTTTGCTGCTCCAGTCAGAGAAAATGGAAAAGCCCTCAGCTTGATATCTTCCTCTGAAATACCCTGAGGCTTCATGGTAGAGCAGACAACATGAAATTCATGCAGGTGTCTATTTGGATCTTTTCCAAATAATCCTTGAAATTTAGGCAACAAGTGGATGAGTCCAGATCTAAGCTCAAAATCACCAGCCAGCTCTGGATAAGCAATACTGGAGTACTGAAAGGTGTCATCTGGTGCTGCAAGTTCTTTCATGGTCTTCTGGTGGTCTGCCATGATAATGCTTAAATGAGTGGAAATAGTCTGAAGAGGAGGAATATCAATAGCCTCAGAGATTATGCCTTGGTTCCTCCTTGCTCTAAAAGTTCTCTCAATTTCAGGGTCAAATTATTCAAGATCACCACCTGCTGACCTGGTCATAAAATAAATAAATCGCAGCAAATGTGTATAGAAAAATGAAACAGATAAAGTAAATCACAAGATATAGCAGTAAGCACAAAAATGGATCAAGAAAAATATGAAATAAGCACACAAGCAAAAATCAAACAACTCAACTGCTCTCCGGCAACGGCGCCAAAAAATTTTGATGTGCCCAAACGATAGGTGTCACGAATGTGGGTCTCAAAATTTAGATATTCGTAAAGCTGGAAACCCTTTTTGCTAACAAAGAATAAAATGTAGTAAAGGGGTCACAGGTCGTATTTTTCCTAGGGCTAGTTGAGGTTGTTTGATTCGAGCTCGAGTTTATGTGTCGTCAAATATTTTTGGGTTTCAGATAAGATTTTGGTTTGGTTTGCATTCAGAAATGAAAACACAATGGAAAGAAAGAAACTTAACTAAATGAACTAATAAGATAAATGCAACTAATGAACTCAACTAATGGGAAATTAATCAACCAATGCAACTTAGCCGAATTTGGAAAACAAATCTGAACTCAAGTGCAAGTGCACACTACAAATTGCATTTAACTCCAGGAATTACCACTCAAAACCGGAACTTAACTTGATACAAATGCAGCAATAAAAACTTGATACGCAAGGAGAAAGAAAACTATGTGCCAAAATGACACTAAGTGCAGGAACAATACATGACAATTCAGAAATGGACTGATCAATTTAGTTTGGGAAAACAAAGCTATTACTGAAGAGATTTGCATAAATGAATGAAAAAATTCGAAACCTGAAGACTGATCAATCAAAACAGACCTATTGCAGAGATGAAATGAAGGAAAACAGAATCTTGAAGCAGAAATGCAGCAACAAAAATTTGATGCAAAGTCAAACAAGCAACTGATGTGAAGCAATTGGATGTGAAGCAAACAAATCGGGTGTAGAATTCAGCAGCAAATAAATGCAGAAACAAACTCAAGTGAAGCAAAATTTCAAAAACTAAACTGATGTCCAGAAATGAAATAGCTAACTTGCAGAAATTCAGAATCAAAGTTGACCAGAAACAAACATATACGAGCTTAAGTCGAGTGCACTAATTAAAGTCAAATAAGATTCACAAGAGCTAGAACTCACTGGATACAAATTCAGGACTGATAAATCGAAACTTGCAGAATTGGAATCTAAAGTTTGCAGAAATGGAAACTGAAATGCACTAACTGAGACCAAATGCAGAAAATGAAACTCTAGATGTTGTATCTAATTTAAGGAATTTAAACGAGGAGCAAGCTGAATTGAAACAAGCTGCAAAGTTCACAAGGAGCTATTGTTGACTGATACGCAATGCAGAAGCTGGAAGTTGATACGCAAGAAAAGGAACACAAAACTGATACGCAAGAATTAAATTGCAGAACAACTGAAATTAAGTGCTATGTTCCCTAAACAAGCTATCTAGCTAATAATAGTGCAAAATTGAAACACTAATTACGGCAGAAACAAATCAAAATCTAAATTAAACTGATTCAAAATTCAGAAGCTGAAAATGAACTGCAGAATTCGAAATTACAGCTAATAACAGAAATGCATTAAGAAACTAGCATCGATCCCTTCCCTTAGCTCAAGTTCTTCTTGCCGTCACACAAGAGTGAGCCTCGAACCCGTAAGCTCCACAAATCGCTGGAAATCTAACTCTGCGAATCAATCCCACTCAAACTCTGCTCAAATCTGAAAAACTCATTCGATCTCCTCAATCTAGCTGTGTTTGATTGCGACGATGGATTGGGGATGATCGGAGCACTCCAGAGGACCCTCCAGATAGCTCAGATGGATGACAACGACACACAACCGAGACCAAGGCAATCAAATGACAGCACTGATGAAACCTCGTTCAGCTCTGTTCTTGGGCAAATTGGAGCTGGAATCTTCACGGAGAGATCTTCCTAATGATCTAGAACTTGATCCAATGAAGAAATTGATGCGGTCACACCCTCAGATGAAGCAAACTCGAAGAAGAAATGAAGAACACTCGAAGAAGATGAAGACAGCGGCGAAGACGCGACACTGCGACCTGGGGAGAAATTAAGTTTATATAGTTTGAATCGGACGACTCAGATTGTTCAGGACAGATCCAACTATTAGATTTCAACCGATCGAACCCAATCTCTCCAGATCTCAATCATGGTTTGGGATCTGCCTCGGGGTAGCTCGGATCTTCCAGATTTGCAACGGATGGCTCAGATCAACCTGATCTTTGAATAGACGATCTAGATCCTCTTGGCTTGATCCAACGGCTGGATCTTCTCCGATTTACCCCTAAACCTCCAGATCTCATTATGAAGGTCAGATCTACCTTTTCTCAGCTGGGATCCACCTGATTTGCTCTGGATGATCCAGATCTGCTTATCTTCTGAATGGATGGCTCACAGTTCTCCAGAGCTTGATCGCCTTGATCTGAGCCTGATTCTGACCAATCTTAACCTCGGTCCATGATCCTTTCAAAGCCTACAAACATAGATTCACAATTAAGTTCCAAAATCTTTCAAATGTATAAAGATTTGCAATAAAGCCTAAAATAAAACTAATCTATAGAACCTAGGGTAAATTCAAGGTTAAGCATATAAAATATGGGTCAAACATGGATTTTAGAGTCTGAAATAGTCAACAAAATAGTATTTATCAATCGACCGAGCCATCAGTAGAGGTCCCAACCAGGCCCTCAAAATCAATAACCGTTTCGCACCTGGCCACCCACAAGAGGCGAAAAACCATAGTGTCCAAGCAAGCCTTTAAGCGGGTAAGGATTTCAACCCCTCAACCACCCCCAACCGAAGTAGAGACCACTGCCCCTGAGGCAATCCCCCTGACCGGGGTTTTCTCGTCTTCCCCTATTCTAGTTTCTGAAACTGAGGGGACTACTCAAACCACAGACCGACCCATCACCCCTTCAAGTACTCTTGCGGACTCTCCAACTCGAAGCCACTTTGGAGCATTAGAGACCTCCCGAGTGGCTGGGCATCCGCATCTTAGGAGCCTGTTAGAGAGGCTCAAAAGCGGTGAGTACTCTAGGGAGTTAAAGAAGGGAACATCCTTAAAGTTAACTCTCAGATCAACAACTCCATGCTAAAAGTAGTAATATTGTGTATTCTTTTCCTATTCTGAATAACTAACGTAGGTATACTTTTCATCTGTGGACAGAGCACCTAGATTTGTATGCTCAGGTGCCTCTGGTGGTGAAGCATGCGGAGTCCTTGGAGAAGCGCATGAC
>JAGFNQ010005584.1:0-12503 GCA_024364735.1 Boesenbergia rotunda | reverse complement strand
GTTTTAGATAACAAAGGTTTTCATTCATAATAAAGGACAAATGTTGTTCTGTTTATTTAAAGGATATGTTCTATTATAGCGAACATCTGATGAATGGCCTCTATATTCTAGACTTAGAGAGCCCTATCTATAACGTGAATACCAAGAGGTTGAGATCAAATGAGTTGAACCCAACCTATCTCTGGCACTGTCGCTTAGGCCACATAAATGAGAATCGCTTGTCCCAGCTCCATAAGGATGGTTTGCTGGACTCATTTGATTTTGAGTCATATGAGACATGCGAGTCGTGCCTTCTAGGCAAGATGACTAAGACTTCCTTTAGTGGACATAGCGAAAGAGCGACAGACTTGTTAGGACTCATACATAGTGATGTATGTGGCTCTTTCAATGTCGCTGCCAGAGGTGGTTATAGGTACTTCATCACATTTACTGATGACTTCAGTAGATATGGCTATGTGTATTTGATGACACATAAGTCAGAATCCTTTGAAAAGTTCAAAGAATTCAGAAATGAAGTACAGAACCAACTTGGCAAGAGTATTAAGATACTTCGATCAGATCGAGGTGGAGAATACTTGAGCCATGAGTTTCGTGACTACCTAGCTAAGTGTGGGATTCTATCCCAACTCACTCCCCCTGGAACACCACAGTGGAATGGTGTATCCGAAAGGAGGAATCGTACCTTATTAGATATGGTACGATCTATGATGAGTCACGCAGATCTTCCTATATCCTTTTGGGGATATGCTCTAGACACGGCAGCGTTCACACTTAACCGTGTTCCATCAAAGGCGGTCATGAAGACACCATATACGATATGGACTGGGAGGAGTCCCAAGATGTCTTTCATGAGGGTTTGGGGTTGTGAGGCTTACGTTAGACGTCAAGTCTCAGACAAACTGGGACCCAAATCTGATAAGTGCTATTTCGTGGGATATCCCAAGGAAACTAAGGGATATTACTTCTACATTCCCAGTCAGCACAAAGTGTTTGTTGCTAAGACTGGGGTCTTTCTAGAAAGGGACTTTGTTTCTAGAAAGACTAGTGGGAGTTCGTTTGATCTTGAAGAAATTCAAGACAACGACCATAGCACTGAGCCCTTAATGGATACTGAACAGGAACCACAAGAAGTGGTGGATGAGATTGTTACACAAGAAATTGTGGAACAACAACCTGTTCAGGTAGACCTACCTCTTCGCAGGTCTGATAGAGTACGTCGTCAGCCTGAGAGATATTCATTTCTCTTGCCTGACCATGATGACGATATGATCATTAAGAATGAGCCTACCACCTATCAGGAAGCTGTGATGAGCCCAGATTCTGAGTCATGGCTGGAAGCCATGAGATCCGAAATGGAATCCATGTACACTAACCAAGTTTGGACCTTGGTTGATCCACCTGAAGGGGTCAAACCCATTGGGTGTAAGTGGGTCTTTAAGAGAAAGCCTAACATGGATGGACTTACTCATACCTATAAGGGTAGACTGGTAGCTAATGGTTTCAAGCAAATTCATGGTATTGACTATGATGAAACCTTTTCTCCAGTAGCGATGTTTAAGTCTATTCGGATCATGCTTGCTATTGCAGCCTACCATGATTATGAGATCTGGCAGATGGATGTCAAGACAGCGTTTCTGAATGGAAACCTCCTCGAGGATGTGTACATGACACAGCCTGAGGGTTTTGTAGATCCACAGCATACTGGCAGAGTATGCAAGCTGCATAGGGCCATTTATGGTCTAAAGCAAGCTTCTCGGAGCTGGAATCTTCGATTCGATGATGCGATCAAACAGTTTGGTTTCATCAAGAATGAAGATGAACCTTGTGTCTACAAGATGGTTAGTGGGAGCACAGTAGTCTTCCTAGTCTTGTATGTGGATGACATACTACTCATTGGGAACAACATCCCTTCGCTACAGTCTGTGAAGACTTGGTTGGGGACTTGTTTCGCAGTGAAGGACTTAGGTGAAGCAGCCTGCATTCTAGGCATTAAGATCTATAGAGATAGATCTAAGAGATTGCTTGGCCTAAGTCAGATTACATACATTGATACCGTTTTGCAACGGTTTGCAATGCAGAATTACAAGAAGGGAAATCTGCCAATGTCACATGGCGTGAGTCTTTCGAAGACTCAAGGTCCTTCTTCTAGAGAGGAGAGAGACCGCATGAGCAAGATCCCTTATGCCTCAGCCATAGGATCTATCATGTACGCCATGTTATGTACTCGTCCTGATGTCTCGTATGCTTTGAGCATGACGAGCAGATACCAGTCAGATCCAGGTGAACGTCACTGGATAGCAGTCAAGAATATTCTTAAGTACTTGAGAAGGACTAAAGAATATTTCTTGATATTTGGAGGCGAAGAGGAGCTAACTGTAAAGGGTTACAGTGATGCTAGCTTCCAAACTGACCAGGATGACTACAGATCGCAGTCAGGGTTCGTGTTTTGCTTAAATGGTGGCGCTGTCAGCTGGAAGAGTTCAAAGCAGGATACAGTTGCTGATTCTACAACAGAAGCTGAGTACATTGCTGCATCTGAGGCAGCAAAGGAGGCAGTTTGGATCCGCAAGTTCATTACTGAGCTTGGAGTGGTTCCTAGTATAGCCGACCCAGTACAGCTCTATTGTGACAACAATGGAGCTATTGCGCAGGCTAAGGAACCTCGCTCACATCAGCGGACCAAACACATACTACGGCGATTCCATCTCATTCGAGAGATCATCGATCGAGGAGATGTGAAGATTTGTAGAGTACCCACAGAGGCTAACGTCGCAGATCCCTTGACCAAGGCTTTGGCACAGATGAAGCATGATGGTCACACTAGGTCATTGGGTATTAGATACTACAGCGATTGGCACTAGTGCTAGTGGGAGATTGTTAGTGATAGCCCTAGAGCCAATCATATGATGATTACTTTTTGGACTCATTGTATCATATTCTTGTATATATATATTTCTTATATATAAAGGCATTTCTTATGGTTATTGTACTTATGTGTATCAGTGCCAAATAACTTAGTATAATAACGTCCATGAGTAGAAGGTTCTTATCTATATCAATCGATTACTTGAATCGATAGTGAGATGATATAGAGAACACTACTCTTAATTATTCCTAGTCAAGTATTAACATTCAGGGACAATGTTAATGCATAGAGACTAGCATGTAGGTCAACACGATGACTTGATCTCACAAGTCATGGATATGAGATATCAAGTTGACACATGGGTATGCATTGGAGAATGTATACTGAATGACCCACCATGAGAAAGTATTATGGGTCGTTATATGAGTGTCATATACTTTCTCATGTGACTATTAGTATGACTATTAGTCCTTAGACCTGAAGTCACCATAGTTCCCTACATAAGGAGTTATGTACTTTGGTTTCGTCAAACGTCACCCGTAACTGGGTGGACTATAAAGGCGATTACTGGGTATGTAACAAATTATGCGCAGGGATGTGAGTGATTTAGATGGGATCTATCCCTCCTATATGACGGGAGAGATATCATAGTCTTGATAGAGTGAGATCACTAAGTGCATGGCCATGCCCAAATAAGGCAATATGAGATATTGAGCTTATTTGATTATAGTGAGTCTACTTGGAGTTCAAGACACCTAGATTGATTGGAGGATGACACGGTCTATGCCTCATGAAAGATCGATCTAGATATCGAGGATAGAAGGACGTTGTCACATATTGTGATGGTCACAATTATTAGTCACATTGGTGATGTTGGATCTCAACATTCTTGTAACTTGGGTGGCAATGATGTGTTGCTAGATACCGCTCATTACTTATGTTTCTAAGAGGTTAGAAGCATTGCCAACGTTACAAGAACCTATAGGGTCACACGCAAAGAACAAATAGATGGAGAAAAATGAAGTCAAGTTTGACTTGGCTAAATATGGAAAGTCCATAAAAGGCAAGTTTGACTTGACCCAAACCCAAATCAAGTTTGACTTGACTTGGTTCCACTTCAAGTTAGACTTGACATGGGAGAAGAAATGGAGTCAAGTTTGACTTGACTAAATATGGAATGTCCATAAAAGGCAAGTTTGACTTGACCCAAATCCACCTCAAGTTAGACTTGACTTAATGCCACATCATTGTGATGAATTGGCATGGTGCCAACCATTGATGATGCTCCACATCATCAAGAGCATTAAGTGTGGATGCCACCTCATCAAGGAAGATTAATGGTCAAGTTTGACTTGACCAAAAGACCACCTCACCTTGAATTGACCAAGTGATGACTTGGCTTGGTTTTTGACTAAGTGTGGATGCCACATCATTTCCAAGGTTGTAACCCCCCCCCCCCCCCCCATTTGAATTTGAATTCAAATGAAGGGAGGTTATGGCCGGCCACTTAATGGCCATTAATGGCCATTAAGTGGCCGGCCACAAGGGGAGAACAAAAAAGGGTTTTTTTTGTTCCATTTTTCATTAAGTGTGTCTTCTCTTCTTCCTCTCCAAGGGTTGGTGATTTCCTCCTTCTTCTTCTCTTGGCCGAAATCGTGAGTGGTGCTAGCACACCTAAAGGATTTCATCCATCTACTTTTGTTCGCGTGGATACTTCTAGAGGGTTGCTACTTTGCAACCTTGAGATCCGACACCAACCGAGGAGCAAGCGGGATTAAGCGGGGCACGCACCAAAGGTAAAATGGTTATCTTTCTTTAGATCTAGGAGTAGATCGGGTTTTGAAGCATGTAAACGAGCACTCGTATATTTTTGAAATTGCTTTCTTCGCTCGGATCCTAACTTTTGCGGCTTTCGGGGTTTACGCGACGCAAAAAAGCAGTTTTCGCGGCCCGAAAAACCCTACAGTATCAGCCAACTACATCTACAACAAATAGCCATGCATAATGATAACGTGGATCTAAAGAAGACAAGCAAGAAGTACTCGCTTGAAAGTGTAGATGTCCGTATTAAAGCAAAAAGAACCACCCGCCAATAATCCAAAAGCGATCGGTGTCCTGTATTAACGGACACAATTTTAGCTATCATAACAATTATCAAATAGCTAAACAAATCCCTAAACTATATCAGGGTTAACCTAGTTACCGTAATCATTTTAATTATTCCAAATTAGATGATTAGCACAAGTTTCCGCGATTGAGTTCAACTTAGGTTTAGTCCAAACCTAAACCAAGATCCAACCCAACCTAACATTAGAACCAAACCAACATCACAATACCATAGCCCTCCGTGACCCAACACACGGCTAAGGGAAAGACCATCTGAAGATCACCAAGAGTATAAACTCACAGACCATGCTAATTCTCCATTAATTTAAAACTAATCAACCATTGAGTAGCCCTGTAAATGAAGCCCTATGATCCAAAGTCGATCAAAGGATTAAGAGAAATTCCTAGGAATCAAACTCTCGATCAAAGATTTCTTCAACACGGAATAACACAGGATTAAAAACTCAAGATGACTCATGTAAAGCATAAAAACACCACTCAACCTCTACACATACAAGGTGTCAACAGAAAAGGATAAATTGAACTTCCATGATTAAGCTTCAATCCTACCTGATTCTACTTAGAGGATTGCTACCACCCATCCGGAGACTAAGCTATAAGAAGCTGTCAAGAACAGAGACCTAGCCATCAACTGATCTAAACACACAGATCAAACCAACAATCCCTATTTCAAGCAAATGCCAAAGAGAAAACCAAAACAACTATCCTTACCTAACTATCGCTGATCAAGAATCCAACCTCAGCCACGAGAGGATTAAGGGAGAGAAGAAGGATCGACAAGCTTTAGATCCAGGACTGAGCTAGCCATCCCCTTCTGCCGTAGGAGTTCAGTTCATCCTCAAGTCAACACTCAGATTCCCATCCTATCAAACAAGCCAGATGCAATTTGAACACCAGGGATAGCATCGCGATCGCTACAATCCCACACCGCAAGAGTCGCTTCACAAGATCTAAGAGGGAATGCTTACCTACCAAAAATAGACCATCCAATAGACAAAGGGTCTGTCAACTACTAGGGAAAGCATGCACTCTAGAGAAATCCCTCCTCAGCTTGAAAATTCAGAGCTCACAGGGTGGTGAGCTAGGTTGCGAAAACCATGAGACCGGCGGAGACAGGCCTCTATGATGATCTGCTAGGAAGGCGAGGAAGAAGATGAAGCTGCGGATAGGGTTCGCTGGAGATGTAGACGATGACGAAGGCGATGGTGGCGTTGGCTTCGATCGGCCAGAAGAGGTGTGTGGGCGAACACTGAGCCCTAACAGCCTCTTGTTTGGGTCTTTTTGCATTTAAGCCCAACCTTCATAGTTAATTCAAATATCACCCCTAAATTTGAAAATTTTAGAAAACAACCCCTTTAAGGTTTAGTTTTAAATCATTTAAATCCCCTAACCTTCGTCTAAGAGCTCAGAAATCCTAGGACCCAATTCTAAAAAATTTTCCCCGAGCGATGATAATGTTTCGGATTTAACATCCGATGTGTCGGTAAGTGAGGTATATAACTTACCCACCTCTACTCTTGTTAAAATAATTGCTAGTACAAATGATGATTTAGCTAAGGCTAGAAAGAAGGTTATGAAATTGAAAAATGAAGTTTGCATGCTCAAATTAGAATCCATGAAACTTAAGGACAATGTGCATATTTCCTCTTTCGTTTCACATGATTCATGTTTAGAAAAGGAAAATAAGGAGATAAGGGAAAAGGTAGAAGACCTCACCAAGGCTCATGGAAAATTTCAAATTAGCTCTAGAAACCTTGACATGATCATCAATAGTCAAAGAGCCGTGTATAACAAGGCCGGGATAGGTTATAGACCCAAAACTAAAGAAGTGGCATTTGTTTCACTTATGGGTTGGAAGGGTGCCCCTAGGAAGCAAGGTGTTAGGGGAAATGTATAGAAGGCATGGTTACCAAAGAAATACTTAAATGATGATTGTGAATCTAGCATTTGGGTACCAAAGCTTGTGTTTTTCGTGTTGTTTAGGTGAAGGTGAAGGAAGCCTAAAAAATGTGGATAGTGGATAGCGGGTGTTCAAGGCATATGATGTAACGCCCGCCCTTATATCTACTCTCGGGGCGGGGTTACGTACATTCAATCATATAGTAATATATATATTTTTTTCTATCTATTTCTATCTTCTAGCATGACATTAAAACAGCAATGCAAGGACTCAAAGAAACTAGGTACTAAGCATGCTTGCAAAATTTATCCAGTGTCATTCTATAACATGATAACATTACTAGTAATGTAACTCACAACATAATCAAGTATAAGAGACCTCCAAGGTAAACACTATCATGCCATGTCAATCCTAATCACTAATGCTTATTGTCAAGGACTATAACATAAGCATAACTATGTAGATATAGAAATCTTTCTTCCCGAGCCACCACCCCACACATCTTCAGCCTCCTGCCTCTTCCTTCCATTTAAGTGTTATCTGCAGCATAAGACAACACATAAACTAGTAAGCAAAATGCTTAGTAAGGATCCTGTCCTACTCGCAAAATCCGTGCGAAAGAATATAACATGTACACATAATCAATCATGAGTATAAGTTCATCAAAGCATATTAAACATCTAAGTTTCTAAGCATACAGTATCAAGTACCATAAGCATACTCTTCACATATAACAAATGCTTTCAATGAATGTTTTCAAAACAATTCCATAATGGTATTACTTAAAAATACATCCATATCATATTGGGCCCTGTTGTGTACCAACTATCGCGCGGAAACTATTGCGCGTTCCCTAATGAATTGGGGTAGCGAGCCACCAAGTCATTTGAGCAGGACCCTTCCGTCCTACCGGAGCCACGTTAACATGCACCCCGGATTTATTTAACGACCCCCTTCCGAGTCGGGTACACAACTTAAAAGTAAAATACTTATCATGCTGTTACATATATGCTAAGGAATACTCCATATTCACTCTTATGGGACACACCACTCTTCAAGGGTGCTCATGATCCCGTAGGGACACACCACACAACATAAGGGGTGCTCTTGATCCCGTACTTATTTGAGTATCCATTTAAGCATTTTAACATATCACATGCAATTTCATAAATGTACCTCATGGGCTATAAGGCATGCTCATACATACATCATATTTCATACATGTTCATATATTCATCATATTTCATACATGTTCATACATGCATCATATGTCATACATGTTCATATATACATCACATTTCATACATGTTCATCATATTTCATCATGCATCATATTTCAACCACTTAACCTACCTTAGACCTGACAAGCTTTGGTCACATAGGTCATACTCATATCGTAGGAAGCGGTAGCATGCTATCAATTAAGATTTCAATCAGACATCTCATTTAAACACCTCATACATAAACATATCAAAGCATGCTAACAATTAAGGTTTCCTCATCAACCATTCCATTTAACACCACATACATATACATATGATCATCCCCAACCATAAACATATATCATAGGGTAGTTTGACCTTTACAAACCCTAGTCCTAGTGGGTTGGCCGAAACATCAAGAGTAGGGAAATATTAGGACTTTTGCATTAATCATTCACACATACATTTATTCAAACACCTTGTATACTTATCTTAAACATGGATATATTGTAGGATAATTCAACCCTCACTAACCCCTTTTTCTAAGCCTTGGCCGAAACCCATCCAAGTTCAAAACCCTAGGTTTTGCTATCACAAAAATGTAGGGACACAACATATAGGTATACTCTAAATTCCAAGGGGTCTTCACATGCATCTAGGGGTAACCAAGGTCCCTTCTTGGGTGTTGGCCGAAACCTACACAAGGGTGTAACCCTAGGTTTTGTTCACAACATTTTGCATAAACCACACATATACATATATCCTAAGTTCCAAGGGTCTAATTATGTAACAAAAGAGAACAAGGCCTTCCCCTAAGGGGGTGGCCGAATCTTACAAGAACCAAAACCCTTTTGTTCAACTATCATGAAGGAAATCAATATACACATATTCCCTAAGTGTCAAGGGTCTAATCATGTAACAAAAGAAAACAAGGCCTTCCCCTAAGGGGGGTGGCCGAAACATACAAGAACAAAAACCCTAGGTTTTTGTTTACAACATGTTAAAGGATACCACATTCAAGAACTATTACACTGCAGGCGAGGGGATACTTACATCCTTTCGCTTGATTTTCTCCTTCTCTAACTTCTTAAGATGCCCTTGGTTGAAGGAAGGTGAGTGTTCTCCTTCCTAGTACCTCTATAGAACCCTTGGCCCTATTAGAGAGAGCAAGGTCCTTGGGTGAGATCTCCTTCTTTCCAAACCCCTAAGGTTGAAACCCTAGGTTTTCTTTTTCGAAAATGGAGAAGGGGAAAGCTTGAGTTTCGGTGGAGAAGTGAAGAGGAAGAAGAAGAGAAAGGGGAAGTTATTCCAACTTCCCTTATTTATACTTTTCTCATGAAAAGACATGTCTCTTCACCTCCCTAGCTTTTAACAAGCATGTTTCTTATTCCCTCTACAAGAAACATTGCTTGGTTCATTGGTTATGACATGGTGAATGCAACTAGGAGGTTCAAGGTTCAATCCTTGCTTCCTCCTTTTTATCACATTTTGCACTAATCCATATCAAAGCCCATTAAGCCAAGCCCATCATGAAATTTCATAATATTAATTATATTCCATGATTTCACAATATTTTCATAATATTTCATGATAATATTTATGAATTCCATAATATTTCATATTTATGAATTCATAATATTTCATAACATTTCATGATAATATTTCATGAATTCCATAATATTTCATATTTATGAATTCATAATATTTCATAATATTTCATGATACTATTTCATGAATTCCATAATATTTCATGAATTCCATAATATTTCATATTTATGAATTCATAATATTTCATAATATTTCATGATACTATTTCATGAATTCCATAATATTTCATATTTATGAATTCATAATATTTCATAATATTTCATGATATTATTTCATGAATTTCATCATATTTCATATTCATGAATTTATATATTTCCTAATATTTCATATGGGAAATTTCGGGGCGTTACATATGACCAGGGATGTGAGCAAATTCTGTTGGTGCAGGCAGCACCTAAGTCAAACCTGGGTTTTGATATTGGCAAAGGGTTCAAAAGTTAAGATGTTATTGTGATCTAATGTGCTCACTGAGTGTGCAGAACGAAGTCCTGGCGAAGGGCTGCTGGGCACCTAGCGAAGGATTGCTAGGCATCGAAACCTGAAGACCTGGCGAAGGGATGCTAGGCACCTAGCGAAGGGCTGCTAGGAGTTGAAGACCTGGCGAAGGACTGCTAAGCACCTGGCGAAGGGCTGCTGGGAATCTAAGACCTAGCGAAGGGTTGCGAGGCACCTGACGAAGGATTGCTGGGCAAAAGTCCAACCGGAGGAGTCGGTTGGAAAAAGGTAAACTCTCCTGAGAGGAGTAGGTGAGGACGCGTTCTCCGTCGAGGGAACAGTAGGCGTCAGTTCCACCTAGGGTTCCATTTGGCAGACCCGAAGTCAGAACCAAGATAGCTACGGCTGTAAAAAACTAATTAACATTCTTGCCTTGTTTGTTGTGGAACTAACCTTGGATGCAGGGACCAAAGGAATGAGTTTCTGTAGCTCAGAACGCCCCAAAGGAGAGGGGCAGCAGCTGGGCTAGGTGCCCGGGAGGTCCCGGGCGCCCACGGTCAAAGCCAAACGAATGTTGAGCAAGAATGGCTTCGAAAGCATACTGGGCCAGGCGCCCTGAAGGACCCGGGCACGCTTATGGTCCAGAGCGCCCTGTATGTCCCTGGTGCACTGGGTCCAAGCCATGTTTTGATCGAAGCAAACTCAGCCGCGATGCCAAGCAGATCAAGTCAACTGAGGGCGCCCCCAGTGTCCCGGGCGCCCCCGTCACCTCCGAGGCCGATTCTAGAGGGATAAGCGCTGACCGAGCTTCGGATGAGGTTTCTTGGATCCGAAGGCACGTGTCAGGCGCCCCCAGCTTCCATGGTGCCCCAGGAGTGCTATATAAGGGGCTCGACCCCAAGGCTTCAACACATCAATTTTCCAATGTCTTTACGCTCTTCGTTCAGGCGCTCTGCTCAGGAAACCTCCGGTCAAGAGATTCTAGTGTCGACGACGACTCTCTGCTCCGAAGTACGATCCACACCGGGCGTCGATAATGAAGAGTATAATTTTCTTTATTTACACTACTATTGTAACAATCTTTGTAAAACCTTTTGTTCGAATATAGAATTGCCCGCAGTAAACGGTCAAGGACCGTGGGCCTTGGAGTAGGAGCTGACCGCGACTCCGAACCAAGTAAAATCACTTGTGTTCCGTGTGTTTTATTTCAATTTCGCTGCGTATTCTCTTTTATTAATCCGAAAGTTTTTCACGATATTCACCCCCCTCCTCTATCGTGTTTACTCGATCCAACAAGTGGTATCAGAGAGGGGAAGATCAAATTTGGTGCAACCACCAATTTGAAAGTTTTTCGGATCTTTACGAAAGTTTTTTTATCGATTTTTTTTTTAATCGAGGTTGGTGCAACAGCACTAGATAATTATTTTTATATCTTCTTCCTGCACTACTAATCTAAGTCCAAGACTTGGGACAGTTTCTTTTTGTTAATTTTATTTCAGAAAATCTCTAAATGACCATGCAAGAAGGGTTTAGTACAGCCAGACCATCACTCTTCAGTGGGGAGGACTTCTCCTACTGGAAGAGTCGGATGGAAGTCCACCTGAAAACTCAGGTGGACATGTGGATAATTATCCAATCTGGACTGGGACATCCCGAAGAACGCTGAAGGAGTGCCACAATCATACACCAAATGGGATACCGCACTGAAAAGAAAGATCGAAGCTGATGCCAAAGCAACCCAGACACTCCAATGCGGCCTAACCAAAGAAGAGCTAAACCGGGTAGGACTATTCAACAGTGCAAAAGAACTCTGAGGTAAGTTGATTGAGTTGCACGGAGGAACTTTCAACACTCGAATCAGCAAGAGGGACTTACTGCTAAACAAGTTGTACAAAATCAAGATGAACGACAGTGAATCTGCAACCCAGCTCCACGCCAGAATCTAGGAGCTAATGAACGGTCTACATTTAATCGGTCATAAGGTAGAAAACTGTGACCTGATCAGGTACACCCTTAACGCGTTCCCGAGAAACACTTTGAGGGCATCTATGGTAGATGCGTACAAAGTTTCAAGGGATTTGTCTAAAATTAAATTAGATGAGTTGTTTTCTGAGCTTGAATTACATGAGCAGACAAACTGTACCCTGTTCGAGAAAGGCATTGCCTTTGTTGCAGGTAAAACTGGAAAGATGACTAAGAAGAAGCCCCAACCTGCACCCGAGTCTGACTCAGATTCAGTCTCAGAAGACAACGAAGGAAATCAACCCAAACTGGTTCGGCTAGCTCGGGACTACTACAAGGAACTGAAAAACCAGACCAACAGAAGGAAAGCCAGCTGAAGAAAGGAAGAACCAACTGATCCTTC
>JAGFNQ010005583.1:67405-98712 GCA_024364735.1 Boesenbergia rotunda | reverse complement strand
TTGATGTGGTTGATGTAAGCAACTAACTATTTATGTAATGAAAGAACTTTCTAACTTTTTAATGTATCCTATCAATGGTTTATGTAATGAAAGAATAGTTTAGTTTTCAACTTCAATGTTGTATCTTATCAGTGGTTTATTGTTATTGTAGTAAAGGAGAAATACTACATCCTATTTACTAAATTCAAATATTTAGAGATTCTTTTTGGAGAAAAGATGCTTAACCTTGGTTGGCTTGGCAAAGAATTCAAAGACGTTTGAACCACTAGCATAAGATTACAGTTTGGAACAGAGTGAACTTGTCGTGCCTGAGACAATTATGAATTCTGTCTTGCAGGTAGATGACATTGTTCGTGCCGTGAAGCGGGCATGCTATTGAGCAGTGCCTCTAGCTGTTGCAGCTTAGTCAGACACTTCATACCAACATTGTCTTCGTGGTTATTGGAGAGTTTCTATGTCCCGTGTGTTGGATCTTTGGATGACTAGAGAAGGGGGGGTGAATATAGCCAGACACACAAAAACTTGGCTCTTTGATGTTTTCTGCACTTAGGTTAGCAGCAGCGGAAACAATACAGAAACAAACAGAAATGCAGAAATGAAGAACAAACCAAACCAGCGCTAACACGAGGATGTACAAGGTTCGGGGATAACTTGCCCCTACTCCTTGGCGTGCCCGTGAGGTGGGCGATCCCTTGATCGTCGGTAGATCAAGCCCCGGAACTCCGGATATAATAAAGTCTCCTTCTCGGTGGAGAAACCTCTCCATAGATCTCACAGATGAGTGAACTTGAGTACAAGAGATCACGAGAAGAAACCTCACAAAAATCTAACAGGAACGCTCAAGCAAGAAGCTTTACAGAGAGCTCAAACAACCCAGCCAAACTTCTATAGTTTTTCTGTTTGTTCGCTTCTTCGCTCCTCTGCTTCCCAGCTTCTTCTTAAGCTTCCTCTGCTCGTCGCCAGGCTTCATCAGCACCCACTGAGTCACAGCCTGACCCACTAACCTCCACTGAGCACTCAGTCCACTGAAGACCTCTCCAGCTGAGCCTCTAGTCAGTCGCCAGCCGCGCCAGAAGCCGTTGTAACCTGAGAAGAGAAAACAACCAAACATGTCGAAGAGAAAGTCTCCAGTTGACCCTCCTCCTTCGTTTGAATCATCCCTGTCTCACCTGCAACCTCATCAGATGATTAGCACAGCATATTGAAAGAAATCAGCAGAGTAACATAAGTGATCAGAGTGATTCAGAGTGATATGACAACGTTTTCAAATTAAAGTTCAGACACTGATCGGTCACCTTGACCGATCAGTGAAGGTCCTGATCGATCAGGCACCAGCCTGAACGATCCAGTGACTCCCTGATCAATCACACTGACCGATCAGGGATTGTGGATCGGTCACTCTGACCGATCCATCAACTTACTGGCCAACAACCCTTTGTTCTTTGCCAGAAGTCCCTGATTGGTCACCAGACCAATCAGGGTGTGCCGTGATCGGTCACTAGACCGAACAGGCAACTCCTAGACCGATCAGGACCCTTCTTGATCGGTCCAGAAGAGCTTTAATCGGTCCAAGTGACCGATCAGGTCACTTGGACCCTTTCTCCAGCTCTTCTTCTGATCGTTCACCAGAACGATCAGTAACCACACAGAAACCATAAAATGTTTCTGTTCCCTCCCTGATCGTTCACCAGAACGATCAGAGATCGATCCGGGCTCGGGAGTTCGGGAACCTCACTCGGGAGATTCACTCGGGAGCATGTGCCAACTTCTGATCGGACTCTAGACCGATCCAGACACTTGGCTTACTCATGCTTAGTCCCCCGGACCAAGATTTCATGCCCGGCTTCACTTACCGAGACTTTGTTCAACCTAGCTTCACTTACTAGGACCTGGCTTCACTCACCAGGGTTTCGGTCACCTAGCTTCACTCGCTAGGACCCGGCTTCACTCACCGGGATTTCAGTTACCTAACTTCACTCGCTAGGACCCGACTTCACTCACCGGGATTTCAGTCACCTGGCTTCACTCACCAGGACCCGCCTTCACTCACCGGGATTTCCATCACCCGGCTTCACTCACCGGGACCCCGCTTCACTCACCGGGATTTCCATCACCCGGCTTCACTCACCGGGACCCGGCTTCACTCACCGGGATTTCCATCACCCAGCTTCACTCACCGGGATTTCCATCACCCAGCTTCACTCACTGGGATTTCCGTCACCTGGCTTCACTCACTAGGACCTGACTTCACTCACTGGGATTTCCGTCACCTGGCTTCACTCACCAGGACTCGGCTTCACTCACCGGGGTTTCCGTCACCTGGCTTCACTCACCAGGACCCGGCTTCACTCACCGGGATTTCTGTCACCTGGCTTCACTCACCAGGACCCGTCTTCACTCATCGGGATTTCAATCTCTTCATGCCCAGTCCCCGACCAGGACTTAAGCCAAATTCACTCAACCAAAACTTAAATCGGTGTCAACACCAAAATAACAATCGGGCCAAACTACAACAACAATCTCCCCCTTTTGGTTGTTTGACAACCCGATTTATGTTTAGGTATCAAATGAAGTCAATTATCGTAAGAGAATCAAAGTCCTCCCCCTACAATAATTAACCCTAAACTTAATCAACCATTCTCTCCCCCTCTGTCAAACATCGAAAAGGGTATGATTATTAAGTTTTAACATACCTCCTCCTTAAACGAGGGTCTCTCCCCAAACCCAAAATAATGAAAGGTAATTTTTGAAGTGCATATGTGAGGCATATACCATAAATGTATCATGACAAAAACATATATATGCTTCATATGAAGTAAGGAATCAAAGGACCATATCAATGGATAGTTGTAAATCAGAGCTCATCAGTTTGTGAGTCGATCAGAGAGAGCTCTGATCGGTCACATTGACCGATCAGAATGAAACCTGATCGGTTTGTGGACCGATCAGATTTCAGACGATTTCTGAAACTCTAACTTCAGACTGTATTAACAATTGGATATTTCAGAAAAATTTCTGAAACATGATTTGAATCCCTCACCAAGAGTCAAAAGTCCTTATGGATTTAACAAAAAAATTTTAAAAAAATTTGTATCAGTAGGTTTCAAGCATGATCAGTATGTTCCAATTTTGATCAGTTTGTATCAGAAAATTTTTCTTTTAAATTGCCCACAAGTACAAATAAAAACAAACTTCCAGTAATTAAACAAAAACTTCATGTATATACATTGTGTATGGAATTGAAGGTTTCCATTGGTTTAAATCTAATCACCTAAATTTGAGATGAAAGACCATTTCTCATAGGTAGTAAATGATTATCCATTAAGTGGAGGGTATGGAAAGCACATCCCTAACTAGGAATGGCTATGTGTTTGGAGCACCAATTACCAACTGTTAGTGATATAAGAAAATGTCCTAAGGCAATCGCCTTATGATTGTAATCATTTATTTTAATAAATGAATATTCACTATTTGAGTATACATGTTTATGTATTTGATTGAGATCTTAAACTCATTTACTGAATGTCCGCAATACAATTCACAGCATGAGAGAATTTGTGATGAATTCACAACTAGTGATTATCCCTACATGTGCAATTGTGAAGTATTGAAATTGTCCCTAGTCGATGAATTGATAAATACGGACACTATCAATTCTGTTAAGACTAGCATGGGTTATTCTGTAATCAGCTGATTCTCATTGGCTGGTGACATTGGGATGTCCGGAGATAAACATGAATGCTAGTTAAGGGAACTAGTTCATTGGAGTGATTGACTGTAAAACTTCATATGGTAGTCTACATATAGATATGTCAGTGAAGTTCTTACTGCAGCTTAAGTGCAATGTTCCTTTGACTTGCGGTGTTCAAGTAATCTTGGTCATCGAGACTTATACTTTGACATCTTAAGCAAGCATCTCCAAGGAGGTGTGGACCCAGGATGATTGGGTATAAGCCGAAGTGTCCGAAGATGTTTGAACAGCCTGCAAAGGATTCACCACTCCTTGCGAGGAGATGTATACCCGAGGCCTATCGTTGGATTGTTACTCGAAGCCTCTGGCCAGAGCATGACATGTTCAGAGTATGAATCTCTTAAATACATGAGAGTAATTAGAATCCGTAGGACGAGAAAACGTTACTTGGGGTAGGTGTGACATAGTCAACCTAGTGGGGACTGACACACATAGACCATGTCCTGAACTAAGTGGGTATAAGATGGTGAAGGGAATGGGGCACGATTCATTATAGCTGCTGAAGGGTTTCAGAATTGTTTCTGAGGTCAACCGTTGATCTTTCGATTAATTGGGGATCATGATGTACTACTAGGTGCCACTCATGATCGTTCTATAATTGTTTAATTATAGACGGCCAACATAAATCGAAAGCCTATTTAGTCACACGCACTACGAGTAATCCGAGAGATTTAAAACGAGTTGAAAATTGGATTTTCCAATCAAGAGAGATTAGGTTTGGTTAAGCCAAACGATAAGTCGAATCTGAATTTTTCAGAGACACATCGGAAGCGTAAAATGGCTAAGTCTTTTGAAGACT
This sequence comes from Boesenbergia rotunda, assembly GCA_024364735.1. NCBI lineage: Eukaryota > Viridiplantae > Streptophyta > Magnoliopsida > Zingiberales > Zingiberaceae > Boesenbergia > Boesenbergia rotunda. Next base: position 94,162 of record JAGFNQ010005583.1, on the reverse strand, counting down.
TAATAGATGAATTAAATAAGTTTAATTCATTTGGGCGTGGCTTGGATGGGCTGGCCAAAGAGGGTCTCCATCCTCTTTGCTTGGCCGGCCACAACAAAGGGAGAGAACCAAGTTTTTGGTTCAATTTATAAAATAAACCAAGTGTGGTTTGTTTTATAAAATTATGGATGATATAAATTTTTATATAATAAACCAAGGTTTGGTTTATTTTTCATGGAAATTAAAATGAACCATGGATTGGTTTATTTTATTTTATAAAATCAATCATGTATTGATTTACCATGATAAGAAAATTTATTCCATAAGAAAAAAGGAGACTTGGTCGATTTTATCATGAATTAAAATATGATAAAACTTGGCATGATGGAATAAGTCTCTTTTTTGAGAGGCTTGATGGTTGAGAAGCCACTATATAAAGGACCCAAGGCAAGGCTTGGAAAATAATCGAAGTATTCTTGCCTGGGCTCTCTCCCTCTCCTCCCTTCTTTCTCTTGGCCGGCCACAAGGCTCTTCTCCCTTCTTCTTGCCGTGAGCACAAGGAAAAGCACCGAGGCGACAAAGTTCTTCCGTTGGGATGATCTTCCTCTCCGGCCATTATCACCTTGGGATTGGGCGCAAGTCATCTTCCTCCTTCTCACCGGAATTGTGATTCCGGCCAACCTTGGTAGTGAGTTTTTCCGATGTGATTACTTCTCTCTTGGTTTTCTTGTCGCGTTCTCGGAGAATCTAGTAGTTCTCGAGAACATGAAACTAGTGGCTTTGCGAAGTCATCCCGAAGATACTCGGCGTGGACGCGAATAGAGGCGGAGCTTCCGAGGGACGCTTACGGTTGGATCTCGTCCCTTCCTTCGAGTTACGCGAGGTAATACATAAATTAGTTTACGTTTCTGCAAAATTTTAAATATATGATCATGTCTACACAAGATAAAGTTGCATGCTTAGATGTGTGGTTAAATAATTTAAGAAATTATTTATGCTAAATCTTCTGCTGCACGTAATTAATTTTAAAATTACGAACCCGCATCCATGTCAACATGCACCCGGACCCAATAGTGGTATCAGAGCCGAGGTTTGTGTTCGGCATAATCATATAATTGTTTTTGCGGAAAACTTTGTCATGATCTCAATTTTGAAAAATTTTCCAATTATTGAAACTTTCCAATTATAGTAAATTTTCGATTTAGGAATTTCAAAGTTTGAAAATCATCATGAAATTTCGTAAACTTTTGAAATATCCCTGTTTCTGAAATTTTATGATAATTGTGAAAACTTTCCATTTTTGGAACCTTTCCAATTTTAGAAATTCCCATTTTTGAAATTTTCCAATTTTGGAAAAACGTAAGTTTTCTTTGTACCAGAAACTTACAATTATTCTGAAAACCTTTTATTTTGGAAATTTTCATTTATGGAAAACTCGCAATTTTGGGCACTTTCTTTCAAGAAAGTCTAGACAAATTATGAGAATATTAATTGGCATTTAAATTCATAATTGGAAATTAAATTATTTACAAAATTCTTTATTTTGGATTGAGCCTCGGGGAGCCGTCCAAATTAAGTTATTGATATTAATTTTCCATAAATAAAATATGTGATCAAATCTTAGAAATTTTTGAGGTGATTCTCAAACGATAATTTCCTTATTTGATTTATGAGGTGATGCTCTTACATATTATTATCTCCAAAATTAATTAGGAAAATTGTTTCCTATAGAGTATATTTCCTTAAATAAGATCTTCATGAAAATAATATGTGGTTGAATTAAGGGAATCTGTCTCTTAATTTAATAAGATTTGATTTAGAAAAATCAAAGTCTTAAACATATTAATTCTGAAATTGATTATGATAATTTAGGAAATTATTTCCCAAAAATAATTCCTTGAATAAAGTATGAAATTAGAATTAAGAAATCCGGTTCCTAATTCAATGAGACTTGATAAATTAAGTCACATACATACTTTATTAAGGAAATCGTTAGAACATGACATAATTATATGTCATGAATGTGCATAAAAGAAAAGGATGAGACCAAAAACCCCTTACAAAATATTAAGGCCAACACCTTCCATTAATATGGTTAGAACCGGAGTTTTGTTTCTCGTTTGAGTTGATGGACACATCCATGCCCGGCTTGAACCTCAACATGTTCAAACCAAGGAATTAGTTTATGATTAATATAGTTGGAGTTAGAGGTCAATCCTTAGTTTTGGTTGTTGGACACATCCAAGCCTGACTAAACGGTTGAATGAGCTCTAACCATATTAAAACTATTTCTTGATTAATGGGTCAGCCTTAAGCTTGGAGCATCGATTTGTTGTGTCACAGCCAAGGTTGATGTAAAGAGAGGTGTAGTTGGGTGATATGTGTATTGTTGCATACTTGTTAATGAGTTAACAACCCAATGATTTATGCAAACATTCAATTAGTTGATAGCATAATGTGATAGTTACATATGTATAATATGTAATCGGTATAATTACCTACCTTCATAGCTAAGAATAACTTGATGGACTCTAGCCATGGTTGTTTTTATCTATGGTTGGATATCAACCTATTTGGAGATGTTCCTACGATCTCCCGAATTGATAAAAAGGGTTATTCAATTCGAAAAATAAATAGGATTTAATTAATGTATATTGATGCATTCTTTATCATTCTCATCACATAACCTCAATTTGTATTTCTAGGATAATCACCTGATCATGTCTTCTCTGAATTTGCGTTCCATTTTGGACACCAATAAGCTGACTGGGCCAAACTTCATGGACTGGCTTCGAAACTGAGGATAGTCCTCAAGGCAGAAAAGCTTGCTTATGTCCTTGAAAAATAACTTCCCAACCATCCTCCTAAAGATGCAACTCCAGACCAGTTAGTGGCCTATCAGAAACATGTGGCCGATTCTGAACTTGCGAGTTGCATCATGCTGGCCGCTATGGTACCTGAGCTACAAAAGCAGCATGAGCATATGGATGCTCATACCATCGTCTTCCATCTTCATGAGTTGTTTGACGAGCAGGCGAGATCCGAAAGGTTTGAGGTCTCCAGACTCCTCTTCACCTCTAAGATGCTGGAAGGCACTTCTGTTTCACAGTTTATGTTGAAGATGTTGGGGTACATTGAGCGACTAGGCACACTCAGATTTACAATGGATCACGAACTAAGTATTGACTTAATTCTGCATTGTTTGCCCAAGAGTTACTCACAGTTTGTGATGAACTATCGGATGAACAAACTGGAGACTACCATTCCTGAGTTGCTTAACCTGCTGAAGACTATAGAGCCTTCTGTAAAGCAGGATCAGAAGACGGTATTGTTAGTTGGTTCCTCAAAGAAAGGTTCTAAGAGGAAGCCCAAAGAACAAAATAAGGGAAGGAAGAAAAAGGCCAAAAAGTCTGAAAAGGCACCAAAAGGCACTTGCCATCACTGCGGCAAGGAGGGCCACTAGCGAAGAAACTACAAGGTTTATCTTGAGTCCTTGAAGAAGAAGGCATCCGATGCCCCATCCTCTTCAGGTATCTTCGTTATTGAATTTCACTCTATTTCCTCGTACACCTGGGTACTTGATACTGGGTGTAGCTCACATATATGTAATGACATACAGGGACTAAGGAATAGAAGAAGACTCGACAAGGGAGAAGCGAATTTGCGAGTTGGAAATGGAGCAAAGATTGATGTTGTTGCCATCGGAACATATTTGCTAAAGCTCCCTACTGGACTTGTCTTAGAATTGGATAATTGTTATTTTGTTCCTTCGTTAATAAAGAACATTGTATCTATTTCATGCTTGAATGAAAAGGGTTATCATTTAACTTTTAGTAACAATTGCTGTTACATAACTTTAAATGGTGTTCTTTATGGGACTGGAACTTTATGCAATGGTATCTACACGTTAGATTTATCCGGTGATGTTTTCAATATCGAAGTTAGCAACAAACGTGCTCGAATAGATAATCAAATAGACTCCTATACGTGGCATTGTCGTCTTGGCCATGTAAGCAAGAAACGCATGACCAAATTACACCGATGTGGAATTCTGGAATCATTTAAACCTGGTTCATTTGATACATGTGAATCATGCTTAAAAGGCAAGATGACCAAATTACCCTTTTTCGAAAAAGGTAAACCAGTGGGAGAATTGCTTGGTCTAATACATACTGATGTATGTGGACCAATGTCAACTCTTGCACAAGGAGGCTATAGCTACTTCATTACCTTTATCGATGATCACTCACGATTCGGGTATGTGTTCTTAATGAAACACAAATCTGAAGCTTTTGAGAAATTCAAGGAGTTCAGAAGTGAAGTAGAGAAACAGCTTGGCAAAAGTATTAAGATACTTCGATCCAATCGGGGTGGTGAATACTTAAGTCAAGAGTTTTAAGATTATCTTAGGGACAATGGATATTGTCTCAATGGACTCCGCCATATATACCACAGCATAATGGTGTATCTAAGAGGTGTAACCGAACCTTGATGGACATGGTTAAATCTATGATGAATCATGCAACTCTTCCAAAATCCTTTTGGGGCTATGCGCTTAAGATAGCTGTTTACTTACTAAACAGAGTCCCGACCAAGGTAGTCTCTACTACTCCATATGAGACGTGGAATAGTAAGAAACCTCATTTATCTCACCTAAAGATATGGGGTTTTCCTGCTTATGTAAAGCGGACTGTATCAGACAAATTGGATGTTAAGTCTGATAAATGTCTATTTATTGGATACCCTAAGGAAACGAAAGGTTACCAATTCTATCATCCCTTGGAACAAAAGGTGTTTGTTTCAAGGCATGCTGTATTTCTAGAAAAAGAATTTCTTTTACAAGAAAACAGTGGGAGTAGCATTGAACTTGAAGAAGTTCAAGAAACTCCAATAGACATTACAGAGACACCTAGTCTAGACCCACAACCAATAACTCATAATGATGAGCTATTAGTTGAACCTAAAACAACACCACTTCTTCGTAGGTCTGATAGAACACGCAATATTCCAGAGAGATACGGATTTCTCATAAGTGAATCGAACGACATGTTACTCATTAACGATGACGAACCTATCAGTTATGAAAATGTTCTGAAAAATTCAGAAAGGGATAAATGGCTTGAAGCCATGAAGTCGGAAATGGATTCCATGTACGAAAATCAAGTATGGGACTTAGTTAACCCACTTGAAGGGATTAAGCCCATAGGGTGTAAGTGGGTTTTCAAGAAGAATACCGACATGGAAGGTAATGTTGTTACCTTTAAGGCTAGATTAGTGGCAAAAGGATATCGTCAGAAACAAGAAATTGATTATGACGAAACCTATTCGCCAGTAGCTATACTTAAATCCATTCGGATGCTCTTGGCCATAGCAGCTCATTATGATTATGAGATATGGCAAATGGATGTGAAAATAGCTTTTCTTAATGGAAACCTGCTTGAGGATGTATACATGATACAACCTGAAGGTTTCACATCGGTTAATAAAACCAAAGTATGCGAGCTTCGACGATCAATATATGGATTAAAGCAAGCATCCAGGAGCTGGAACATCCGTTTTGATGAGACAATCAAAGAGTTTGATTTCTCACAAAAACCTGACGACCCTTGTGTGTATAAGAAGGTTAGTGGGAGTGCAGTCGTATTCCTAGTATTATATGTCAATGACATATTACTTATAGGAAACGATATATCAGGCTTACAGTCAGTTAAAATTTGGTTGTCCAAAACTTTCTCCATGAAAGACCTGGGAGAAGCAACCTATATCCTTGGGATTAGAATCTATAGAGATAGATCAAAATGATTGCTTGGTCTTTCGCAGTCTACATATATAGACCGAGTGCTAGAAAGGTTTAGCATGTCGGAATCCAAGAAAGGTTACCTTCCCATCAGGCATGGGATCAACCTTTCGAAGTCTATGTGTCCGCGCACATACGACGAGAGGATTTGCATGAATAAGATTCCTTATGCATCCGCCATAGGATCTATCATGTATGCTATGTTATGTACTAGGCCCAATGTATCGTATGCTCTGAGCGTCACAAGCAGATACCAGTCTGATCCAGGAATGGATCATTGGGCGGCTGTCAAGACAATCCTCAAGTACTTAAGAAGAACTAAGGATGTGTTCCTAATATATGGAGAAGGTGATATAGTAATACATGGGTATACAGATGCCAGTTTCCAGACAGATAAGGATGACTCCAAATCTCAGTCCGGATACGTATTTATTTTGAATGGAGGCGTAATAAGTTGGAAGAGTTCCAAGCAAGGCACCGTAGCGGATTCTACCACGGATGCAGAATACAGATGCCAGCTTCGGAAGCAGCAAAGGAAGCAGTCTGGATTAAGAAGTTTATCTCAGAACTTGGTGTGGTTCCAACCATTGATGAAGCAATACCGGTTTACTGCGACAACAATGGAGTTATTGCACAAGCAAAGGAACCAAGGTCTCATCAGTGATCCAAACATGTGCTTCGCCGCTATCATCTGATAAAAGAGATTATAAGTAGGAATGATATACAAATTGAGAAAATTCCCACTGAAAGGAATTTAGCGGATCCTTTAACTAAGGCCTTGCCTCAAAGCAAGGTTGAGGGTCATGTTAGAGCCTGTGGTATTGGATACCGTAGCGATTGGCATTAGGCCAAGTGGGAGTTTGTTAGTGATATGAGAAAAATGTCCTAAGGCAATCGCCTTATGATTGTAATCATTTATTTTAATAAATGAATATTCACTATTTGAGTATACATGTTTATGTATTTGATTGAGATCTTAAACTCATTTACTGAATGTCCGTAATACAATTCACAGCATGAGAGAATTTGTGATGAATTCACAACTAGTGATTATCTCTACATGTGCAATTGTGAAGTATTGAAATTGTCCCTAGTCGATGAATTGATAAATACGGACACTAACAATTCTGTTGAGACTAGCATGGGTTATTCTCTAATCAGCTGATTCTCACTGGCTGGTGACATTGGGATGTCCGGAGATAAATATGAATGCTAGTTAAGGGAACTAGTTTATTGGAGTGATTGACTGTAAAACTTCATATGGTAGTCTACATATAGATATGTCAGTGAAGTTCTTACTGCAGATTAAGTGCAATGTTCCTTTGACTTGCGGTGTTCAAGTCATCTTGGTCATGGAGACTTATACTTTGACATCTTAAGCAAGCATCTCTAAGGAGGTGTGGACCCAGGATGATTGGGTATAAGCCGAAGTGCCCGAAGATGTTTGAACAGCCTACAAAGGATTCACCACTCCTTGCGAGGAGATGTATACCCGAGGCCTATCGTCGGATTGTTACTCGAAGCCTCTGGCCAGAGCATGACATGTTCAGAGTATGAATCTCTTAAATACATGAGAGTAATTAGAATCCGTAGGACGAGAAAACGTTACTTGGGCTAGGTGTGACGTAGTCAGCCTAGTGGGGACTGACACACATAGACCATGTCCTGAACCAAGTGGGTATAAGATGGTGAAGGGAATGGGGCACGATTCATTATTGCTGCTAAAGGGTTTCAGAATTATTTCTGAGGTCAACCGTTGATCTTTCGATTAATTGGGGATCATGATGTACTACTAGGTGCCACTCATGATCGTTCTATAATTGATTAATTATAGACGGCCAACATAAATCGAAAGCCTATTTAGTCACACGCACTACGAGTAATCCGAGGGATTTAAAATGAGGTGAAAATTGGATTTTCCAATCAAGAGAGAATAGGTTTGGTTAAGCCAAACGATAAGTCGAATCTGAATTTTTCAGAGACGCATCGGAAGCGTAAAATGGCTAAGTCTTTTGAAGACTTAATAGATGGATTAAATAAGTTTAATTCATTTGGGCGTGGCTTAGATGGGTCGGCCAAAGAGGGTCTCCATCCTCTTTGCTTGGCCGGCCACAACAAAGGGAGAGAACCAAGTTTTTGGTTCAATTTATAAAATAAATCAAGTGTGGTTTGTTTTATAAAATTATGGATGATATAAATTTTTATATAATAAACCAAGGTTTGGTTTATTTTTCATGGAAATTAAAATGAACCATGGATTGGTTTATTTTATTTTACAAAATCAATCATGTATTGATTTACCATGATAAGAAAATTTATTCCATAAGAAAAAAGGAGACTTGGTCGATTTTATCATGAATTAAAATATGATAAAACTTGGCATGATGGAATAAGTCTCTTTTTTGAGAGGCTTGATGGTTGAGAGGCCACTATATAAAGGACCCAAGGCAAGGCTTGGAAAATAATCGAAGTATTCTTGTCTGGGCTCTCTCCCTCTCCTTCCTTCTTTCTCTTGGCCGGCCACAAGGCTCTTCTCCCTTCTTCTTGCCGTGAGCACAAGGAAAAGCACCGAGGCGACAAAGTTCTTCCGTTGGGATGATCTTCCTCTCCGTCCATTATCACCTTGGGATTGGGCGCAAGTCATCTTCCTCCTTCTCGCCGGAATTGTGATTCCGACCAACCTTGGTAGTGAGTTTTTCCGATGTGATTACTTCTCTTTTGGTTTTCTTGTCGCGTTCTCGGAGAATCTAGTAGTTCTCGAGAACACGAAACTCATGGCTTTGCGAAGTCATCCCGAAGATACTCGGCGTGGACGCGAATAGAGGCGGAGCTTCCGAGGGACGCTTACGGTTGGATCTCGTCCCTTCCTTCGAGTTACGCGAGGTAATACGTAAATTAGTTTACGTTTCTGCAAAATTTTAAATATATGATCATGTGTACACAAGATAAAGTTGCATGCTTAGATGTGTGGTTAAATAATTTGAGAAATTATTTATGCTAAACCTTCCGCTGCACGTAATTAATTTTAAAATTACGAACCTGCATCCATGTCAACATGCACCCGGACCCAACACCAACAACCCTGTTGATAGATGCTCCCCCTCAACCAATGCCTATACAATTCAAAATATAGATGTTTTGGGTAGCCAAATTTTGGGACCTAAAGCATCTTCAATGAATGATTTTGGCACTCATGCCTTAATCACTTTCTTTCTAACTTTTTGAACCCTAGAAGCATTTTATGATCTAAAATGTGTTCTTGACATCAAAGAGACGAAACTAGGTTCTTTAGGTCGGTAACCTAAACCAACCTTGTTGTAGACCGCTCTTTGAGAATTAAGGATCATATCTAAAGTTTTAGAGCTCTTGTTGTAGACCGTCTTTCGGAGGGGTGAACCCCTCCTTTATCGAGAACCACATACCTATGTCCGTCTTGAGATAATACTCCATGCGTGATCTCCAATACTGAAAATCTGAAGAAGGGAGGTCAGTTGGTGCTGAAGCCTTCCCTCATCGCCATCGTTGTTAGCTCTTGGATGTTAAGCCGTTGGACAGAGCTCCTTGCTCTGATAGCACTTGTTAGATCTTTGGATGTCTAGAGAGGGGGGTGAATATAGCCAGACACACAAAAACTTGGCTCTTTGATGTTTTCTGCACTTAGGTTAGCAGCAGTGGAATCAATACAGAAACAAACAAAAATGCAGAAATGAAGAACAAATCAAACCAGCACTAACACGAGGATGTACAAGGTTCGGGGATAACTTGCCTCTACTCCTTGGCGTGCCCGTGAGGTGGGCGATCCCTTGATCGTCGGCAGATCAAGCCCCAGAACTCCAGATATAATAAAGCCTCCTTCTCGGTGGAGAAACCTCTCCACAGATCTCACAGATGAGTGAACTTGAGTACAAGAGATCACGAGAAGAAACCTCACAAAAATCTAACAGGAACGCTCAAGCAAGAAGCTTTATAGAGAGCTTAAACAACCCAGCCAAACTTCTCTAGTTTTTCTGTCTGTTCGCTTCTTCTCTCCTCTGCTTCCCTGCTTCTTCTTAAGCTTCCTCTCCTCGTCGCCAGGCTTCGTCAGCACCCACTAAGCCACAGACTAACCCACTAACCTCCACTGAGCACTCAGTCCATGAAGACCTCTCCAGCTAAGCCTTCGGTCAGTCGCCAACCGCGCCAGAAGCCGTTGTAACCTGAGAAGAGAAAACAACCAAACCTGTCGAAGAGAAAGTCTCCAGTTGACCCTCCTCCTTCGTTTAAATCATCCTTGTCTCACCTGCAACCTGATCAAATGATTAGCACAACATATTGAAAGAAATCAGCAGAGTAACAGAAGTGATCAGAGTGATTCAGAGCGATCTGACAATATTTTCAAATTAAAGTTCAGACACTGATCGGTCACCTTGACCGATCAGTGAAGGTCCTGATCGATCAGGCACCAGCCTGAACGATCCAGTGACTCCCTGATTAATCACACTGACCGATCAGGGATTGTGGATCGGTCACTCTGACCGATCCATCAACTTACTGGCCAACAACCCTTTGTTCTTTGCCAGAAGTCCCTGATTGGTCACCAGACCAATCAGGGTGTGCCCTGATCGGTCACCAGACGATCAGGGTGTGCCCTGATCGGTCACCAGACCGATTAGGGTGTGCCCTGATCGGTCACCAGACTGATCAAGCCACTCCTGGACCGATCAGGACCCTTCTTGATCGGTCCAGAAGAGCTTTTATCGGTCCAACTGACCCATCAAGTCACTTGGACCCTTTCTCCGGCTCTTCTTCTGATCGTTCACCAGAACGATCAGTAACCACACAGAAACCACAAAATGTTTCTGTTCCCTCCCTGATCATTCACCAGAACGATCAGAGATCGATCCGGGCTCGGGAGTTCGGGAACCTCACTCGAGAGCTTCACTCGGGAGCATGTGCCAACTTCTGATCGGACTCCAGACCGATCCAGACACTTGGCTTACTCATGCTTAGTCCCCCGGACCAAGATTTCATGCCCGACTTCACTCACCTGGACTTTGTTCGACCTAGCTTCACTCACTAGGACCTGGCTGCACTCATCAGGGTTTCGGTCACCTAGCTTCACTCACTAGGACCCGGCTTCACTCACCGGGATTTCAGTTACCTAACTTCACTCGCTAGGACCCGGCTTCACTCACCGGGATTTCAGTTACCTAACTTCACTCGCTAGGACCCGGCTTCACTCACCGGGATTTCAGGACCCGGCTTCACTCACCAGGACCCGGCTTCACTCACCAGGATTTTTGTCACCCGGCTTCACTCACCAGGACCCAGCTTCACTCACCGGGATTTCCGTCACCCGGCTTCACTCACCGGGATTTCCGTCACCCAGCTTCACTCACCGGGACCCGGCTTCACTCACCGAGATTTCCATCACCTGGCTTCAATCACCAGGACCCGGCTTCACTCACTGGGATTTCTGTCACCTAGCTTCACTCACCAGGACCCAGCTTCACTCACCGGGGTTTTCGTCACCTGGCTTCACTCACCAGGAGCCGGCTTCACTCACCGCGGGATTTTCGTCACCTGGCTTCACTCACCAGGACCCGGCTTCACTCACCAGGGTTTCCGTCACCTGGCTTCACTCACCTGGACCCGGCTTCACTCACCGGGATTTTCGTCACCTGGCTTCACTCACCAGGACCCGGCTTCACTCATCGGGGTTTCCGTCACCTGGCTTCACTCACCTGGACCCGGCTTCACTCACCGGGATTTTCGTCACCTGGCTTCACTCACCAGGACCCAGCTTCACTCACCGGGATTTCCATCACCTGGCTTCACTCACCAAGACCCGACTTCACTCACCGGGATTTCAATCACGTCGTGCCCAGTCCCCGACCAGGACTTATGCCAAATTCACTCAACCAAAACTTAAATCGGTGTCAACACCAAAACAGCAATCGGGCCAGACTACATCAACACCGTGGAGACTGATCTCACCCTACGATTGGCAAACAAATTCATAGAACAAAAATACCATAGAAGCAATATCGACTTGTATACACAACCAAATTTTAGCTATATAATACAAAATATTTCGTACGAGCAATGCAAGTTCTCTAAGAATTTCAACTTATCCAAATTGGTTAAACATCAGCATCAGATTTTAAATCCCATGTCAGTAGAATTTCATCTGAATCACAATAGAAAAGGAATTTTTTTAAAAAAATTGATAATTGGCATATAGTTTGTGAACTCATTCGACAACAACAAGAAACAATCTCCATTATGGAAATTTGGATAAAACCTTAAAGGACCTTCAAAAATTTGTGAGGATCAATGCTTAAGCCAAAAGTAAGCCTTTTCTTTCTTTTCAAATGATCAAACAGCAGAAGGGAAAATTCTACTCAGCTACATGTTAAACACAATCTGTTTACATCAGGAAGAAAAATCTGAAGATAGAACACAGCAAGAAGATAGAACACAGTAAACATAGTAGCTTCTGAGAGCTCACTCCATTGTTCATCCTTGCTCGGGCCTCAGCAAACATAGTGGCCTCTGTTGCTCTGTCGCAGATTGATGATTGCTTCAGATAGAACATAACTCCAAATGGGTGAAATATGCCATGCGAAACCATGGAAAAGGCTATAGATAGTGTTGATGCAATCTGACCCTGATTGTTATTTTAGTGTTGACACCGATTTTAGTTTAGGTTGATGATTATGATTATGATTAAGTCCTAATCGAGGATTAGGCACGGAGTGATTAAAATCCTAACCTGGAGGGTTAGGTGTGGAAAATCCTAGCTTGGAGGGCTAGGTGTGGAAAAGTTCTAACCTGGACGGTTAGGTGTGGAAAATCCTAGCTTGGAGGGCTAGGTGTGGAAAAGTCCTAACCTGGAGGGTTAGGTGTGAAAAATCCTAGCTTGGAGGGCTAGGTGTGGAAAAGTCCTAGCTTGGAGGGTTGGGTGAAAAGTCCTAACTTGGAGGGTTAGGTGAAAAGTCCCAACTTGGAGGGTTAGGTGAAAAAGTCCTGGCTTGGAGGGCCAAGTCCTAGCTTGGAGGTCTAGGTTGGATGAAATCCTGGCTTGGAGGGTCAGGTCCTAGCTTGAAGGGCTAGGTTGTTGCCCCTGGATCGGTCTGGTGACCGATCAGGGAAGTTGGCACGGTGCTCCTTCGGGGATCGGTCTGGTGACCGAACCAGCGATGACTGATCGGTCTGGTGACCGATCAGGGAGTATGCGTTTCACTCACCGAACGGCTCCTGATCGGTCTGGTGACCGATCAGGGAGCCCACATGTGGGTTCAGTTCCCCTGCCGCTCTGCTCCTGATCGGTCCGGTGACCGATCAGCGAGCATCCAGGAGGTTTTTCACAAACCTACTGATCGGCTCCTGATCGGTCTAGTGACCGATCAGGGAGAAATCGTGACCGATCAGACTGAACGATCAACTGTCACGAGGTTTCTCACCCTAATCGATCAGGCTGAAGCCTGATCGGTCTGGGATTAGCCTGATCGGTCTGGTGACCGATCAGCCAGTGAATTCCTGGCGGGATTGTGGCAAGCTGATTTCCGGATCGGTTTGGTGACCGGTCGGGTGACCGGTCAGGGTGACTGATCATACGAGCTTACGATCCCAAGTTTCTCACTGGGGACCGATCAGGTTGGAGCCTGATCAGTCTGGGATAGTCCTGATCAATTCGGTGACCGATCACTTTAATTCAAACGCGTTGTCAGAAGCTCTGATCGCGCCTGCTTCTACTAATACGCTACTGATGTCACTTTGATCTTCTGTGCTATTACTGATATAAGTTTGATTTCATTTGCTAAACCTCTGATTGAGTGTGCAAGTGACAAGGATGGATTCAAACACTCAAGGAGAGTCCATGGAGGCTTTTCCTTGGAGCAGGTTTGTCCATTTGTCATCTCAGGTTGCAACGGGCGCTGGCTGCTGACTGGAGCAGCTGACTGGAGCTAGTCTGAGGGAAGCTCAGGGAGTCCAGGAGAGCTCAGTGGTAGGCTGGGTGTTGCAGGTGAGCAGTTGGAGGCTGCAGTGAGATGGCAGTGACCTGGTGATCAGATAGCTGGGACTTAAGGCTTGGTGACGAACAAGTCTCAGCAACGAAGTTCTCCATGTTGTGTTTGTGCTTGTGCTTGTGCGATCTGTTGTTCCATCATCTTGAGCAAGCAACTGTGATCTTTGAAGCAACCATCTGTTACTTGAGCATTGGGAAGAAGAGTCAGAAAGCTTGGTGAGTCTATCAGCGAGAAGACACGAAGAAGGGGATTCTTGCGTGAGATCTGCACTGAGTGGAGCTCGGGAGAAGTTTGTCTGAGTTCTTGCTGTCCTAAGTGCTTGTTGATGCAATCTGGCCCTGATTATTGTTTTAGTGTTGACATCGATTTTAGTTTAGGTTGATGATTATGATAATTATGATTAAGTCCTGATCGAGGATTAGGCATGGTATGGAAAATCCTGGCCTGGAGGGCTAGGTGTTGGAAAATCCTAACCTGGAGGGTTAGGTGTGGAAAATCCTAGCTTGGAGGGCTAGGTGTTGGAAAAGTCCTAATTCGCAAGGGTTGGGTGAAAAGTCCTAGCTTGGAGGGCTAGGTGAAAAGTCCTAACTTGGAGGGTTAGGTGCAAAGTCCCAACTTGGAGAATTAGGTGAAAAGTCCTGGCTTGGAGGGTCAGGTGCCTAGCTTGGAGGGCTAGGTTGAATGAAGTTCTAACTCGGAAGGGTTGGGTGAAAAGTCCTAACTTGGAGGGCTAGGTGAAAAGTCCTAGCTTGGAGGGCTAGGTGAAAAGTCCTAACTTGGAGGGTTAGGTGCAAATTCCCAACTTGGAGAGTTAGATGAAAAATCCATAGCTTGGAGGGCTAAGGTGGATGAAATCCTAGCTTGGAGGGCTAGGTTTGAGTCCCTAGATCAGTCTGGTGACCGATCAGGGATATTAGCACGCTGCTCCTTCGTGGATCGGTCTGGTGACCGATCCAGCGATGTCTGATCGGGCTGGTGACCGATCAGGGAGCGCACAGTGAGATTGGGAACCTACTGTGTTGCTCCTGATCAGCCCGGTGACCGATCAGGGAGCAGGTTGTTGCCGTGTTGCTTGGCTCCTGATCGGTCTGGTGACCGATCAGGGAGCAGGCAGCTTCCTCACTGCCTTTCTCCTGATCGGTCTGGTGACCGATCAGGGAGCGAACAGTGAGTGAGTTCCCCCACGAATCAGCTCCTGAACGGTCCTTGATTTTCTGATTCTCTGCGCTCACTCACTGATCCTTGATTTTCTGATTGATATGCTGTGCTAACACTCTGATTAAGCTGCAGGTGACAGGCAAGGATTCAAACACTCAAGGAGAGTCAATGGAGACCTTTCCTTGGAGCAGGTTTGTCCGTTTTCCATCTCAGGTTGCAACGGCCGAGCTGCAGACTGGAGCTGAGACTGGAGCTTGACTGAGGGAAGCTCAGGGAGTCCAGGGAGAGCTCAGTGGTAGCTGGCGTTGGCAGGTGAGCAGCTGGTGGCTACAGAGATGGTGTCACCTGACGCTTGGTGGAGAAACAAAAGGGAGGAAGAAGGCTTCATTGAAGCAGAGGTTTTTGCGAACAGCTTTGGGGCTTGAGTTCTTGCTGCGCCTTTAAGTTCTCCACAACTTGCTTGCGTGTTCTGAAGTTCCATCTTGTGCAAGCAACTGAGATTCAAGAAGCAATCATCCCTTGCTTGAGCACCAGGAGGAAGGAACAAGAAGCTTCGAGTCCAACAGCGAGAAGACACGGGGAAAGGGTTCTTGCGAGAGATCGTCGCTGGGTGGAGCTCTGAGGGAGCTTGCTGTGTTCTTGTCTTTGTCAAGTGCTAAGTAAGATCTTTCTCGTGTTTCATTGTGCTTAACACTATATTCTTGATTGAAACGCTGTGGAGAGGTTACTCCACCGAGAAGGAGGTTGTTTTCTATCCGATGTTCACCAGGGCTTGATCTGCCGATGATCAAGGGATCGCCCACCTTAAGGGCACTCCAAGGAGTAGGGGCAAGTTATCCCCGAACCTTATAAACCCTCCTTGTTAGCTATCTTGCTAATTGTGTTGGTTTGCTTTCGTTTTAGTTTTCTGCACACTCTGTTTTCTACTCTTTCCGTTGTGCTACTGATCTTTGAGTTGCAGAAATTCTTAAGTGTTTAAAGTCCAAGTGATTGGCTATATTCACCCCCCTCTCTAGCCATCCGGTTTTCAACAAGTGGTATCAGAGCTTGGGGCTCTATTTTTGCGGATTAACAACCGAGAGCTATCTTCCATGGCGTTGAGAGAAGGCTTTTCAACCACCCGACCTCCTTTCTTTAACGGCGCTGATTTTCAATATTGGAGATCAAAGATGGAGTATTATTTGAAGATGGACATCAATACTTGGTTCGCGGTGAAGAAGGGCTTCACCCCTCCTAAGGATGATGAAGGCAAGGAACTTGAGTCTTGGCGGTGGACGGCTGAACAAACTCGGAAGAGTGAAGCCGACGCGAAGGCGGTCGTCACTCTACAATGCGGCATGAACAAAGACCAATTCGTTAAGGTTGGTCCTTTCACAAGTGCTAAGGACTTGTGGAACAAGATCATCGAACTCCACGAGGGCACCCGAGATTCAAGAATCGCCAAGAGGGATTTGTTTCTCAACCAATTACAAAATCTTTCCATGAAGGAAAATGAATCGGTAAGTGAGCTACATAGCCGGTTCAAGGAAATCCTCAATGGGCTTCATTCGATTGATGAAAAGGTCGAGAATCGCGACCTTGTGAGGTATGTACTAAAAGCATTTCCAAGGAATGCTTTGTGGTCATCCATGGTGGATGCCTACAAAGTATCCAAGGATTTATCCATTGTTAAGTTAGATGATTTGTTTTGTGAAATGGAATTGCATGAAATGGCTAACAAAGGCCCCAAGGAGAAGGGGATTGCCTTAGTTGCAGGGGACCGATCCAACAAGAAGAAGAAGGAGAAGGAAGTCTCTTCATCTTCATCCTCTTCTGAATCCGAGTCCGATTCCGAGGAAGATGGCAGCGGCTCCTCATCCTCCGAGATGGCGAATTTTGTGAGAAGGATGATGAGAAGGGGTCGACGCTTCAAGGGTAAAGGTAATCCTAGTGAAGCTAAACTTGATAAGACTAATGCCTCTTACTATGAGTGTGGTAGGAAAGGGCATTTCAAGAATGAGTGCCCGAAGCTAAAGAAGAAGGAGGAGAAATCCAAAAAGAAAGAAGAAAAATCCAAGAAAAAGAAGAAGGCCTTGAAGGCCACTTGGGATGAGTCCTCCTCAAGCTCATCGGATGAAGAGGAGGAGAAGAGCACAAGGCATGTGGCACTTATGGCTCTTGGAGAGGAAAGCAGTGATGAATCATCCAACTCCTCAAACGCGGCTTCATCATCTTCGGATAATGAAGAGGTAACTTCTCCCGAACTTGAGAAGTGTTATAGAGCTATTGCATGTTTAACCAATATGCTAAAGAATTCAAAAATTAAGGTTAAATCATTGCAATTGGAAATTGATCAATTGAAAGCATCTAGGGATGATAATATAGATGACTTGCATGTTGAAATGTTAGAAGATGAGATTAAGTCATTGAAACTTGAGGTTGAAAGTTTGAAATCCTCTAAGGTTGAGGATATAGATGATTTGCATGATGAATTGCTAGAAGAAGAGAACAAATCATTAAAGAGTGAAGTTGAGAAGCTCAAGAATATTCTTGAGAAGTTCTCAACTAGCTCTAAGACCCTAGATATGATCTTGAATGCCCAAAGGGCAGTTTACAATAGGGCCGATATTGGTTACCGACCCAAGGAACCTTCATTTGTGTCTCTTATGTCTAGGACTGATATGAGACAATCTAGGACACCCGAGGTTCAAAAGAAAGTTGTCAAGGCATGGGTGCCTAAGTCTTGTTTAGTTGATGCTTTACGTCCCAAGGTTTGGGTACTTAAATCTTCCATTTTTCGAATTGTGTAGGTTATGATTGAGGGGGAGCATCTATCAACTTGGTTCGTTGATAGTGGGTGCTCCAAACACATGACCGGGGATAGATCATTGTTTACCACACTTCACAAGAAAAGTAGAGGTAATGTTTCTTTTGGCAACAATGGTAGTCTTAAGGTCATAGGTATAGGAGACATTCAAATATCCGAATGTCTTAGAATTTCAAATGTCCTTCTAGTCAAGGGGATGACTTTTAATCTCCTAAGTGTCAGTCAATTGTGTGACACGGGTTACACAATTGATTTTCAACCGAGTCAATGTCTAGTTAGACAACATGACACCTTGGACACAGTACTAGTAGGAGCAAGAGTAGATAATATTTATCAAGTTTCTTTTAAAAGTGCTACTAATGCTTTTGCTAAGTGTCTCATGTCAAAAAAAGAAGAGTCCACCCTTTGGCACCGGAGACTTGCACATGTGAACATGAAGAACATCCGGAAGTTGGCCAACAAGGGATTAGTTCGTGGCTTACCAAGCATCAAGTATGAAAAAGAAAAGATTTGTGATGCATGTCAAATGGGTAAGCAAACAAAAGCTGCACATAAAGGTAAAAGCGATGTAAGTACTTCTAATGCATTAGATTTACTTCATATGGATCTATTTGATTATAGTACCATCATATCATTGAATGGAAGTAGATATTGCTTTGTTATCATTGACGTTTTTACTAGATATACATGGACATATTTTCTGAAATTTAAGGACCAAACCTTAGATGTTTTCATTTCTTTTTGTAGAAGGGTTGAAAATGAAAAATCATCAATCATTAAGACAATTAGAAGTGATCATGGAGGTGAATTTCAAAATCAACGATTTTTAGAATTCTGTCAAGATAGAGGTTATAGACATGAGTTCTCCACTCCTAGAACACCACAACAAAATGGTGTTGTAGAGAGGAAGAACCGTGTCTTACAAGAGGCTGCACGAATCATGTTTAATGAGTACTCACTACCGAGTTACTTATGGGCCGAAGCTGTAAATACAGCTTGCTATGTGCAAAACCGAGTTCTCATTCATAGATTCTTGGGTAAGACTCCCCATGAACTTTGGTTTGGGAAACCACCTACGGTTAGACACCTTAGGGTGTTTGGTTGTAAGGTGTTCATCCTAAACACCAAGAATCACCTTGGAAAGTTCACGGCAAAGGCTGATAAAGGGATACTAGTCGGGTACTCCCTAGTTAGCAAAGCCTATCGAGTCTACAACAAGAAATCTAGATTAGTTGAAGAGTCTTCTGATGTGGTGTTTGAAGAAATTTCAAAATCGAATGACCAATCAGAAAATGTAGAAGGAGTCCAACTTGAACTTAGGAGACTAAGTTTGAATGAAACTCCAAACGTTGTTGATGGTGATGAGTCTGATGACGGTGAACCTAGACAACCCATTGATCAGCCGGATCCTGAGGCTGAGCTTGTGTCTAGTGAATCCATTCAAGAAGCACCACCAACACCAAGGCAAACTAGATTAGCCTCTAGTCATCCCCAAGACCAAATTGTTGGAGACATCCATCACGGGGTTAGAACTAGATCATTCTTTAGGAATGAGGCTAATGAGGTTGCCTTAATTTTCGAAATTGAACCTAGGAAAATTGATGAAGCATTAAATGATCCCGATTGGATCATTGCAATGCAAGATGAACTAGGTCAATTCGAGAGAAGTCAAGTTTGGGACTTAGTCCCTAGACCTAAGAAGACCACCATCATTGGAACCAAATGGGTCTTCAAAAATAAATTGAACAACAAGGGAGAAATCATTAGAAACAAGGCACGCTTAGTAGCCAAGGACTATAGTCAAGTTGAAGGCCTTGATTATGATGAGACTTATGCTCCCGTGGCACGATTAGAGTCCATCCGATTAATGCTAGCTTTTGCAGCTCATCGTGGTTTCAAATTATATCAAATGGACGTCAAATCAGCCTTTCTAAATGGTCTAATAAGAGAAGAGGTCTATGTTGAACAACCACCGGGGTTTGAGAGTACCGAATTTCCAAACCACGTGTTCAAACTCAAAAAGGCACATTATGGCCTTAAACAAGCACCCCGAGCTTGGTATGAGCGGTTGTCGACGTTCCTAATTGAGAAGAGCTTCGTTAGAGGCCAAATAGACCCTACATTATTTCTACGGAGAGATGGTGATAATATTTTTGTAGCCCAAGTTTATGTTGATGACATAATTTGTGGCTCAAATAACAAGGGCTATTTAAATGAGTTCATTGGACACATGGAAAGTGAATTTGAAATGAGTCTAGTGGGAGAGTTGACTTTCTTCCTTGGACTTGAAATCAAACAAACCCGAGATGAGATCCATGTGCACCAATCGAAGTACATACAAGAAATGCTTCGAAAATTCAATAGGAGTCGGTCAAGAAATGACTTTCTTCCTTGACTTTCTTTTCGCTGTGGGTATGTGTGCTAGGTATCAAGTTTGTGCCAAGGAATCTCATTTAATCGTTGTTAAGCGAATTTTGAGATATCTTAAAGGCACAATAGGAGTCGGTCTTTGGTACCCCCGTACCGAATCATTTGATCTAATTGGTTATACCGATTCCGACTACGCTGGATGTAAGTTGGATCGGAAAAGCACAAGTGGGGGTTGCCAATTCCTAGGATCATCTTTAGTTAATTGGTCAAGTCGGAAGCAACATTGTGTTGCTCTCTCCACGACCGAGGCAGAATATATTGCTATGGGAGAGAGTGTATCGCAATTGTTGTGGATGATTCACACTCTAGAGAACTATGGATTGAGTTACAAAAGTGTGCAAGTGTTGTGTGACAACATTAGCACAATTAACCTAACCAAGAATCCAGTCCATCATTCTAGGACCAAACATATTGAAGTGCGTCACCACTTCATTAGGGATCATGTTGCTAGGGGAGATATTGTACTCTCACATGTAGAGTCCAAGTCAAACCTAGCTGATATTTTCACTAAACCACTCCCCGAAAATGAGTTTAGTTTCTTAAGAAGGGAGTTGGGAATGTGTCGTGCTTCATAAATTTCAAAATGCATCGAAAACCCTTCATGATAAGTTCTAATTGTTAGGATACAATTGGGTAACTTTGGGGACATCTCACACAAACTATAAGGTTTACCAAAACGTTTTTGTTTGCTAGAAATGGGGTGAGATGTTAGGATCAACTCAATTTCTCAAAATGTCATTGGATCCCTTGAGAAATTAAGTTGACGAGATAAAAATCACTTTGGTGACCAAGTATGGGGAAAACCAATGCATAACACATGTGTATTTAGCTCCATGATTATACTTGGACATTCCAATCAAGGAAACTTGATTGGAAACATAAATTTGGTACAAAACTTGATTGAATTTGCTTGAATGAGTGTTGATTGAGTTTGACTCCACTTGGGTGGAGCAAAGTGATTGTTGAACCTATAAGGACCTTTGATCCTTGTTTAGGGATCAATTTTAGTCATGAGATCATGTCCAAGTTCGATAAACTTCATCAGATTTCATTGGAAAAATTTCTGAAAACCTGAAACTGCAAGTTTCAAATCGTATCAGGGAGTATCAGGAACCTTGATCGGTCATCGGACCGATCAGGAGTAGGGCTGATCGGTCCCCGGACCGATCTGGCTCCTTCCTGTCGTGACCGGTCCATAGACAGATCAGAGGGGTCGCAGAAACTTGGACAAATTTCGACCTAAACATTCGGTGCTACTCTGGATCGGTCCCCGGACCGATCTGGCTTCCTGTTGGGATCGATCCACAGACCGATCAGGGGGCCTCCAGATCATCATCCGACCCTACTGATCGCATCCTGATCGATCAGCCGATCGATCAGGATCCTACCTGATCGGTCACCCGACCGATCAGGATCAGGCCAGTCCGATCAGGCCAAAGCCTGATCAGTCTAGGCATTCCCAGATCGAATGGTGATCCGTTCAGCTACATTAAAGTGCGGTTGGTGGACCGATCCACCAACCGTTTTAATCACGATTTCTCTCTACTCCTAAACCCTAGCCGACCAAAAACCCTTCACCACCGAAGCTTTCTCCTGCGCGTGCGACCCCCCTTCCTCCTGCACATGAGTTTCTCTGAGATTTCCTTCTTCCTGTGCGTGATCACTTGCGATCCCCTCTGCGCGAGAGCTCCTCCCTGTTTTCGGCAAGTTTGTCTCGCTGAAGGGTGTCTGCGTTCATTTCTTACGCCGAGAGCCTTCCCTTGCGCAAGCCTTTTCTTCCAACCTTCAAGAACGTCTCCCATGGCACCAATGTGAGTGTTTGATTTAGTTTTCATTATGAATCCATCTATAGAACATATATATGAAGCTAATCATGTTTTGGTGTTTATTTTGTGCCGTGACCTTCTTGTGTTGGCCTTGACCTCTCCTTTCCGTATCTTACCTTTGATCAAATATCTTACCTCGTGATTATGTCTCTGTGATCAAATCTGTTGCCATAATCCTTTGATTAAATATATCCTCTTATGATCAACTCGACCTTGCTCACTTGATTATCTTATACCATGACCAATTCGTGTGTGGTTTGTGTGTTCCTTTAATCTTGTGCCATGATCAATTCATTTCTTTAGAAAATCTTTGAAGGGCAAAGAAGCTGCTGAGGGCAGCTCGAAGAGGAAAGCCCCCTCCTCATCTGCGCCCTCCAGAAGGCCACAGCCTTCTTCGAGCTCTCGCTTTCTGAATGCCTCCTGTGAATAGGCTTTCCAATCAAGGACTTTTAAATTGTTACCCTGCCGATCGATAGATGTCCCTTTCCTGACTGAGTATTGTCCCTCGATCATGGAGATCGTCACTTTTTATAATCTTGGCTTTCTCCTCACCCTTGAGAGGCCGATCAACCATGACCTTGTCTCAGAATTTTACAACAACCTCCAGCTGGGCCCTCAAGGCGGATTCGAGTTCACTACTCGAGTCGCCAAAAGAACTCTTGATTTTTCTTACGAGATTTTAGCAGAGTATTTGGATGGTCGACGATCACCAAATCTGTACTCGATCTATCCTGAGCTTCCTGACCCTCTATTGGCCCCGTTCGCTGATGTTACACCTGATGGCATATTTCAGTATTTCTTTGGTCATCCCCGCCCGGCCGGTCTCGATGAGCTGGGTCCTGAGTTTCCTACCTTTGCAACACTGCGTCTCTCTCCCACGAGTTACATCCTGTTTAAGATTATCACAAATTGTATCCTTCCGATCACTTCCATGCCCCTAACTGAGATCCGACCCTACCACTGTCTGATGATCTACGGCATGCACCGCCGATTGGACTTCGATATCATGGAGAGCATCTTCCAGTCCATCCTATCTTATCGAGAGCCCAGCCGCCGCACGGTCTACATGCCTTTTGGTCACGTCATCACCGACTGGCTCATGTCAGTTGGTGTTGATGTCACCAAGGGCCGGACGATGCCTATGGTCCGATAGGACTGCAGACTTGGCCGGCGGGCATTTGCCAAGTCCGGCATCATTGTTCGGGAGCATGATAGGGCATTGGTCTGGAAAGATGGTAGGGTTCTTGGTGAGTTACCGAGGGGAGGTCCACAGGTTCAGGCGCCAGCCGATGCTGCTGCTGATTATGACGACGAGCCCGAGCCAGATCTTCGCTGGCAGCTCTCTGAGCTGGATCGGACTCTCCAGGAGGATATTCAGTTGCGGGAGACCTAACACGAGGAGGTTCGGACGGATTTTCGCTCCATCGATCGCAGACTGACCGCAATCGAGACCGATGTTTCTGGATCTCGCACTTTACAGCAGACATGGTACGCTGAGTGGAGCCAGCACACATTCCCTGGAGTTGCGCCCTCTGCTAGTGCTACACTAGGTTCCTCTGCTGCTGTTGATGAGACGCTGGACGATCCAATGCAGGCTGACCCCCCCCCCCACTAATGATTGATATACTCTATGTCTGTTTGACATTTGACTTTCTGATTCCTTGTGTTGTATGACTCTCAGGCTGTATGCTTAGTGACTTGACTTCTCTGGCCGTGTGCCATACTTGTTTGACTTCGATGCATTGATATGCATCTGTTTGGTTGTTTGGTTTGATGCACTGCTATTTTACTAGATGATGATGCATCTGACTTAGCATGTACTTTATATTTGTCTAGTTATTCAGTTTCTGATGCACTTGACTATGATCAGGCCGTGTTAATATGATGTCTTCGATATTTTGCATGTATTGCCTTATTATTCTTAGGATGTTGGCTTATATTTGTATCGCTATGATCATGCTTACAATGCCATGTCTACTTGATGCACATGATTATTTTTCCATGCCTTGTGTGTTGTTATTTCATGTTAGTATGATGCATGTGATTGCTATGTCTTGCTCTATCTTTTTCACATGTGTTCATAAGCTTATCAAAAATCAATCACATCTTTGTTGATCTGGGATACCCCTAGGGTTGAGGGGGAGTATGGTTAAATTTAACAGCCCCTCTAGACCCTTTTCGGTGTTCGACAAAGGGGGAGAGTGTGGTTGGTTAAGTTTAGGATGATTATAATGATTATATTGTAGGGAGAGGATCCTAATTCCCCTATGATTCTGGACTTGAGGAAATTGATTAAGAATCCCTAAACTTAAAATCGGGCTGTCAAACAACAAAAAGGGGGAGATTGTTGATGCAGTCTGGCCCTGATTGTTATTTTGGTGTTGACACCGATTTAAGTTTAGGTTGATGATTATGATAATTATGATTAAGTCCTGATCGAGGATTAGGCATGGTATGGAAAATCCTGGCCTGGAGGGCTAGGTGTTGGAAAATCCTAACCTGGAGGGTTAGGTGTGGAAAATCCTAGCTTGGAGGGCTAGGTGTTGGAAAAGTCCTAATTCGCAAGGGTTGGGTGAAAAGTCCTAGCTTGGAGGGCTAGGTGAAAAGTCCTAACTTGGAGGGTTAGGTGCAAAGTCCCAACTTGGAGAATTAGGTGAAAAGTCCCAACTTGGAGAGTCAGGTGCCTAGCTTGGAGGGCTAGGTTGGATGAAGTTCTAACTCGGAAAGGTTGGGTGAAAAGTCCTAGCTTGGAGGGCTAGGTGAAAAGTCCTAGCTTGGAGGGCTAGGTGAAAAGTCCTAGCTTGGAGGGCTAGGTGCAAAGTCCCAACATGGAGAGTTAGATGAAAAATCCTTATCTTGGAGGGCTAAGGTGGATGAAATCCTAGCTTGGAGGGCTAGGTTTGAGTCCCTGGATCGGTCTAGTGACCGATCAGGGATATTGGCATGCTGCTCCTTCGTGGATCGGTCTGGTGACTGATCCAGCGATGTCTGATCGGTCTGGTGACCGATCAGGGAGCGCACAGTGAGGTTGGGAACCTACTGTGTTGCTCCTGATCGGTCCGGTGACCGATCAGGGAGCAGGTTGTTGCCGTGTTGCTTGGCTCCTGATCGGTCTGGTGACCGATCAGGGAGCAGGTAGCTTCCTCACTGCCTTGCTCCCGATCGGTCTAGTGACCGATCAGGGAGCGAACAGTGAGTGAGTTCCCCCACGGAACAGCTCCTGAATGGTTCGATGACCGATCAGGGACTTAGGATTTGATTTCCAAGATCACTATTCATTAGACTTGATCGGTCTGGGGGACCGATCAGGCTTGACTCTGATCGGTCACCAGACCGATCAGGCGTGTATTGCCACAAGAGCTAGGAATCCCAGCGAAGTAGTGGATCGGTCTGGTGACCGACCCACAAGCCCTGGATCGGTCCGGTGACCGATCACTTTAATTCAAATTGCGTTGTCAGACGCTCTAAACATATCTGATTCTCTGCGCTCACTCACTGATCCTTGATTTTCTGATTGATATGCTGTGCTAACACTCTGATTAAGCTGCAGGTGACAGGGAAGGATTCAAACACTCAAGGAGAGTCAATGGAGGCCTTTCCTTGGAGCAGGTTTGTCCGTTTTTCCATCTCAGGTTGCAACGGCCGAGCTGCAGACTGGAGCTGAGACTGGAGCTTGACTGAGGGAAGCTCAGGGAGTCCTAGGAGAGCTCAATGGTAGCTGGCGTTGGCAGGTGAGCAGCTGGTGGCTGCAGGGATGGTGTCACCTGACGCTTGGTGGAGAAACAAAAGGGCGGAAGAAGGCTTCGTTGAAGCAGAGGTTTTTGCGAACAGCTTTGGGGCTTGAGTTCTTGTTGCGCCTTTGAGTTCTCCACAACTTGCTTGCGTGTTCTGAAGTTCCATCTTGTGCAAGCAACTGAGATTCAAGAAGCAACCATCCCTTGCTTGAGCACCAGGAGGAAGGAATAAGAAGCTTCGAGTCCAACAGCGAGAAGACACGGGGAAAGTGTTCTTGCATGAGATCGTCGCTGGGTGGAGCTCTGAGGGAGCTTGTTGTGTTCTTGTCTTTGCCAAGTGCTAAGTAAGATCTTTCTCGTGTTTCATTGTGCTTAACACTATATTCTTGATTGAAACGCTGTGGAGAGGTTACTCCACCGAGAAGGAGGTTGTTTTCTATCCGGTGTTCACCGGGGCTTGATCTTCCGACGATCAAGGGATCGCCCACCTTAAGGGCACGCTAAGGAGTAGGGGCAAGTTATCCCCGAACCTTGTAAACCCTCCTTGTTAGCGATCTTGCTAATTGTGTTGGTTTGCTTTCGTTTTAGTTTTCTGCACACTCTGTTTTCTACTCTTTCCGCTGTGCTACTGATCTTTGAGTTGCAGAAATTCTTAAGTGTTTAAAGTCCAAGTGATTGGCTATATTCACCCCCCTCTCTAGCCATCCGGTTTCCAACAGTGCTCTTTAAGATCCTTCTTTGTTTCATTGTGCTTAAAACTTTATCCTTGTTGAAACGCTGTGGAGAGGTTACTCCACCGAGAAGGAGGTTGCATATTATCCGGTGTTCACCGGGGCTTGATCTGCCGACGATCAAGGGATCGCCCACCTTAAGGGCATGCCAAGGAGTAGGGGCAAGTTATCCCCAAACCTTGTAAATCCTCTTGTTTGCGTTTTGCATTTGTGCTTAGCTAGGTTGTATTTCTGCATACTCTGTTTTCTTTAGCTTCCGCTGTGCTACTAAACCTTTGATTCGC
>JAGFNQ010005583.1:48725-63270 GCA_024364735.1 Boesenbergia rotunda | reverse complement strand
CAACTAAAGATGGAAATTATTGTACATCAATCTAAATATGCTAAAGAACTAATTAAGAAATTTAAAATGGATAACTCTAAAAGTATAAGTACCCCAATGGCCACAAATGTAAAAATAGATAGTGACCCTGAGGGGTAAATCAGTAGACCTAAAGCTTTACAGAAGTATGATAGGAAGTTCTACTATACCTTACAGCCAGCAGACCTGATATACTTTTTTCAGTAGGAATGTGTGCTAGGTACCAAACATGTGCTAAGGAAACTCACTTAGCAGCCCTAAAAAGAGTTTTAAGATACATTTAAGGGCACCCAAAATGTAGGGATTTGGTACCCTAGGACTTCATCCTTTAAGTTATCAGGATACTCTGATTCTGACTATGCTGGTTGTAAATTAGATAGAAAAAGTACAAGTGGAAGCTGTCAACTTTTAGGAAACAACTTAGTGAGTTGGTGGCAGTAGAAAGCAACACTGTGTTGCCTTATCAACAACTGAAGCTGAATATGTAGCCTTAGGAGAGTGTGTAGCTCAACTCCTATGGGATGATGCATACTCTTAAGGACTTTCAACTAGACTACAATCAGACCCAAGTCAATATTGACAATATTAGCTCAATTAACTTAACCAAAACCCCAATACAAACACTCTAGAACCAAACACATAGAAGTAAAACATCACTTTGTAAGAGATCACGTAGCTAGGGGTGAAATAGTCCTTAAGCATGTAAATCCCAAGTCCAACCTAGCTGACATATTCACTAAACCCCTACCTGAATCTGAGTTTAGCTCACTAAGAAGGCAGTTAGGGTTATGCTTAGTAGAATAGAATCATTCGGTTTTTGACTTTTGATTTTATATTGATCTTAAAATGTCTTTTAAAAATTTTTTTTGTTACTTTAACTTGAAAAAGTTTTCTTTTAAAATTTTTTATTTCAAAAATACCCCCCTTCAAAACTAGGGCCTCTTTTCGAAATGGACTTATGCCTAGGCTCTAACCCTAGAACTGCATGCACCTATAGATCTAGAAGCCAGCATCTCACAAGCACCTTAGGGTACTTTTGAATGATAACCTAGAAAGGGTTGAGATGCTTAGGTCTTTGCCTTAACTCAAGATGCTTTAAGTCAGTGCATCTGCAGTAGTTGGGGCACTAAATACAAACTGAACAGCAATCAAGTTAAGTGTCAAGTTTAGACAATCTAACTTGAACAACTCACTTAAATTGACTAACCCTAGCCAAAACTACTGCTTATAACAGTTAGTAAGTAGCTAATTGGGTTAGACAGATCCCTAAAGAGTTAACCAGACCTAGGTCTTGTTTTGATTCAGTACAGCAAATGCTTTATTTAACTATTGCAAAAAAATTTTTCTACATTTTTTGATATATGTCAAAGGGGGAGAGTTGGAAAAGAAACAGGGAACAAAATTTTTTCATAATCTTCTTCAAAAAGGTTGAACTGAAAAATTGGTAAATCAAAGTTAGCTTTATTTCTAAACTCTGAACTATTTTGAAACTTAATGTTTTTTGCTTAAAATGATTTTTTCTTAATATTTCTAAGTTTGAAATTTTTCCTAACTTAGCAAAAACTTAGCAAAAACTTTAGAGATTTCCTAACTTATTATCAAAACATGAAATCTTCTAAATACTTCACTCACACCACCTATTTTTGAAAAACCTAGGGGGAGATTTCTTCCAGGGGGGAATCTAACTTAGGATTTTAATTTCAACATTTTTCCTTAACTTTTTGAACTAGGTTGCCATATATCAAAAAGGGGGAGATTGTTGGTGCGGTATGCACCCAAGTCAAACCTATGTTTTGATATTGACAAAAGGGTTCAAAAGTTAAGGGTTAGTCGTTGTCTAACAAGTTTCTTGAGTGTACAGGAAAAACCCTAGCGAAGGAATGCTAGGCACTGGCGAAGGACTGCCAGACAGGAAAAGCCCTAGCAAAGGGCTGCTAGGCTCTGGCGAAGGACTGCCAGAATGGACAAGCCCTAGCGAAGGAATGCTAGGCACTGGCGAAAGGCTGCCAGAAGAAAAGACCTAGCGAAGGGCTGCTAGGCACCAAGCAAAGGGAAGCTTGGCAACTCAAGACCTGGCGAAGGACTGCCGGGCAAAAGTCCAACTGGAGGATCCGGTTGGCATCAGGTAAACTCTCCCTAGAGGAGTAGGTGAGGACGCGTTCCCCTAGAGGGAACATTAGGCGTCAGTTCGACCTAGGGCTCCATTTTGGAGACCTAAAGTCAGAACCAAGACAGCCAAGGCTATGTAAAATTAACTTATTAATTGCTATTTTGGACTAACCCTGGATGCAGGACCGAAGGACTGTGTTTCTGCAGCTCAGAGAGCCTCAAAGGAGTGAGGCAGTAGCTGAGCAGGGCGCCCCGGATGTTTCGGGCGCCCCAGAGTCAACCCAAAGTCAGCAGAGCAAGTAAACGCCCCGACAGCAGCACATTTGGGGGCGCCCCGGATGTTTCGGGCGCCCCGCGCGCATCGGGCGCCCCGCGTGTCGCGGGCGCCCCCAGTGCCACGCTGACTATCAGCTGCCCTCGCGAAGACAAAGGATGAGGCTTTGACCGGTCAACCCGGGCGCCCCGCGCGCTCGGGGCGCCCCGGTCAAAGCTGATCCTGAAGATGAAGAGATCAGCCTTGACCGAAGTGATCACCGGATCGGAAGCCACGTGGGGGGCGCCCCCGTCGACCAGGGCGCCCCCAGGCCCTATATAAAGGGCCCTCGACCTCCTTCTTGAAGCATCAATAACTGCGACTTTCATACGCTCTTCTGCTTCCACGAGACGCTCCAGAAAACTTCCAACTCGAGCTCTGACGACGTCCTGCTGCATCAATACTCCGATCTACACCGGACGTCGGTAACGAAATATTCATTTAAGTTTACGAAGCTAATTCTGTAATACTTGTGATTGTAAACTTTCTCGAACGTATAGAATTGCCCGCAGAAAACGGTCAACGACCGTGGGCCTTGGAGTAGGAGTCGACACAGGCTCCGAACCAAGTAAAACGACCGTGTTAGCATTGTTGTTGTGTCTTATTTCCGCTGCGCACTAACTCTTTTTAAATCCGAACGAATTGCGACATTCACCCCCCCTCTCTCGCAACTCTCGATCCAACAAAAGGAACATCGCACTTAAGCTGTGGTAAGAACTTCACTGACCTGTCTATGTATGGACTACCATGTGAAGTTTTACAGTCAGTCACTCCAATGAACTAGTTCCCTTAACTAGCATCCATGTTTATCTCCGGACATCCCAATGTCACCAGCCAGTGAGAATCAGCTGATTAGAGAATAACCCATACTAGTCTCAACAGAATTGATAGTGTCCGTTTTTATCAATTCATCGACTAGGGATATTTTCAATACTTCACAATTGCACATGCAGAGATAATCACTAGTTGTGATCCCATCACAAATTCTCTTATGTTGTGAATTGTATTGCAGACATTTAGTAGATGAGTTTAAGATCCCAGTCAAATACACAAATATGTATACTCAAATAGTGAATATTCATTTATTAAATAAATGTTTACAATCATAAGGCGATTGCCTTAGGACACTTCTCTTATATCACTAACAACTGAACCATCCCCCATTACTTCCCCAATCAATCAACCACATAAGATTTTAATTCAATTATAGGTTATATGGAAAACCAAAGCATCACATGTATCCCCTCCTATTATAGCTTTGCCCATGAGATGGACTATCGACAAAGGGCAGAACCACACACGTAAACAGTTTGCGGCAGCACCCTGAAAGCCAACCATTAAGCTTCTAAAATGGAACAACTTCATCTAAAATATACTGATCTAAGAACAACAAGACCAACATTGGGATTCAGACAGGATCAATACCACTTGTATCATATCTTGCCTTTGCTGTCAACCCAAAATTCCGCTGCACAAATCCAACTGATCAGTCGATGAATAGGCGAAGATCTCCTTCCCAACACAACTCCTCTCCAATGGAGCGAGCGCAGAATCACCACAGGGAAAGAGAAATCAGCACCTCTAAACAAAACCGATGATGATCTCACAACCTCGGCACAAACTTGAACCAAGGAGACAAAAATGAAATCTAGGAACCGAGAGCGTACCTAGATGAAGGGTGACCGACATCCAACCCTAGCTATTCCCAATCGCCAACCTCATGCTCCCCTGCCTTGCATTCAATGACTGCTTGAGATGGGGAGTTGATAAGAAGAGATGGCCCTGGCGATCGAGGGCAGTAGAAGAAGAGGGAGAGGTGGTTCCTCGGTCTATTGGCACGACTAGGGATCGCGCGATGAGGAGAGGAAGAGAGGTCGTGTGTGGCCGTGGCTAGGGCACGCAGAGGAGAAGATGTAACGCCCGCCCTTATATCTACTCTTGGGGCGGGGTTACGTACTACTCATTCATATAATTTTTTTTTTAAAAGAAAAACATAAGTGCTAAGCATATTAATCAGTGCATGCAAATTATCTATCATGCTTTAATCATCCTTTAAAAGCATAGTCATATGTTTCCATACATAATATTAGTTCATGAAATTGAATCTAAGGAAATCTAGAACCCTATGTGAAATATCTTACATAAAAGTTGTCCTATAACATGCTAGGTTCACAAGTAGTTCAACTCATAATTTAATCAAATATAAGAGTAATCACTAACATTCTTTATCAAGAAACATTAACATAAGCATATTTAAGTAGATATAGAATCATTCTTTCCCGAGCCACCACCCCACACATCTTCAGCCCTCCTGCCTCTTCCTTTAGCTCAAGTGTTCCTTACCTTTATCTGCAACATAAGACAACACATAACTAGTAAGCACAAAAGCTTATTAAGGATCCGGTCCTACTCGCAAAATCCATACGAAAGCATACAACATGTAGATATAACAAGACATAGGCATGAGTTCATCATAGCATACTAAACATCGAAGTTTCTAAGCATGCAGTATATAGTATTTTAAGCATACCCATCACATGTAATAAATGTTTTCAAAACAGTTCCATAAAAGGTATTACTTAAAAATACATCCATATCATATAGGGCCCAGTTGTGTACCACATGATGCGCGTTCCCTAATGAGTTGGGGTAGCGAGCCACCAATCCCATTAGAGCAGGACCCTTACGTCCTACCGGAGCCATGACCTTAAGTTAACATGCACCCCGAATTTGATTAACGACCCCTCTTACGAGTCAGGTACACAACTT
Organism: Boesenbergia rotunda; assembly: GCA_024364735.1. Lineage (NCBI taxonomy): Eukaryota > Viridiplantae > Streptophyta > Magnoliopsida > Zingiberales > Zingiberaceae > Boesenbergia > Boesenbergia rotunda. Next base: position 58,061 of record JAGFNQ010005583.1, on the reverse strand, counting down.
ACAAAGTAAAATACTTATCATGTCTTTACATATATATGCTAAGGATGTACTCCAATTTCACTGCTCAAGGGACACCCACTTTTCTAGGGTGTTTCTGTTCCCATAGGGACACACCTCACAACATAAGGGTGTTCTGGATCCCATACTTAGTGGAGTATCCTTTCAAGCATTTCATCATACATATCACATGAAATCTCATAAGGGTGCCCCATGGGCCATAAGACATGCTCATACATACATCATAATTCGACCACTTAAACATACTTTAGATATGATAATATTTGGTCACATAGATCATACTCATATCATAGGAAGTAGTAGCATGCTAATAGTTAAGGTGATCAGACATTTCATTTAAACACCACATGCATATACATGTCATAGGAAGTGGTAGCATGCTAACAATTAAGGTTTCAAATCAACCATTTCATTTAACACCACATGCTTATACATATAATCATCCCTAAACAGAAGCATATCTCATAGGGTAATTTAACCTTCACAAACCCTAATCCTAGTGGGTTGGCCGAAACATCAAGGGTAGGGAAAAATTAGGGTTTTTGCATTGAACATTCACACAGACATTTATACAAACACCTTGTATATAATATCATATAATATACTAAGCATGAATATATTCTAGGCTAATTCAACCCTCACTAACCCCAATTCCATGCTTTGGCCGAAACTCATCCAAACCCTAAACCTTAGTTTTTGTCATCACAAAATGAAGGGTCACAACATATGTGTATACCCTAAGTTCCAAGGGTTCTTCTCATGTATCAAAGAGTAGCCAAAGGCTTCCCTTGGAAGGTGGCCGAACCCTATACAAGGACCAAACCCTAAGTTTTGTTCACCACATTTTGAAGGATACAACATACACATATACCCTATGTTCCAAGGGGTCTACACATGTAACAAGAAGTAACCCAAAGCCTTCCCCAAGGGGGGTGGCCGAAACTCACTCAAGGGAAGATTCCCATTTTCGAAACCAATAAAGAGAAAGAAGATCATACAATAACCATTACACTGCAGGCGAGGGGATACTTACATCCTTTCGCTTGAATTTCTCCTTCTCTTACCCCTTAGGGTACCTTTGAAGAAGAAGAAGATGAGTGTTTCCTTTGTTAGCCTTCTCTAGCACTCTTGGCCCTAGTAGAGGGCAAGGTCCTTGTAGAATTCTTCTTCCTTCCAATTCCCTAGGGTTAGAACCCTAGGGTTGTGTTTCTTTTTCGAAAATGAAAAGGGAGAAGGAAGGGCTCTAGGTTTCAAAATTTGAGTGGGGAAGAAGAAGAAGAAGTGTAACTTCTTTTCCCTCTCTTATTTATACTCTTATCATGAAAAGACATGTCTCTTCGCTTCCCTAGATTTAACAAGAATGTTTCTTATTCTCTCTACAAGAAACATGGCTTGGTTCATTGGTTATGACATGGTTAGTGCAACTAGGAGGTTCAAGGTTCAATCCTTGCTTCCTCCTTTCTACCTCTTCTTTTTATCACAATTTGTACTAATCCATATCAAAGCCCACTAAGCCAAGCCCATCATAAAATTTCATAATAATAATAATATTTCATGATTTCATAATATTTCATAATATTAATAATATTTCATGAATTCATAATATTTTATAATATTAATAATATTTCATGAATTTCATAATATTTTATATCCATGAATTCATAGTATTTCATAATATTCCATAATAATATTTCATGAATTTCATAATATTTCTTATTCATGAATTCATAATATTTCATAATATTTCATATGGGAAAATTTTGGGGCGTTACAATCCTCCATACCTTATAAAAAGTTCGTCCCGAACTTTAAAATAATTCCGGATACTTTAATCGTATTGCCTCCTCTCGTTCCCACGTGGCTTCTTCGAATTGTTCGTTCCGCCACAGAACCTTTACTAAGGGTACTTCCTTGTTCCTTAGCTTTTTGACTTCCCGGTCTAAGATCTGAATAGGTTGGCGTTCGGAACTTAAGTTCTCTTGATCTTGTACTTGTTGGGGCTCTATCATCTGATTCACATCAGAGGTACATTTCCTGAGCATTGATACATGGAATACATTGTGGATAGCCGACATTTCTGGCGGTAACCCCAGTTTGTAGGCCACCTTGCCTACGCGTTTCAGGATTTGATACGGTCCCACATATCTCGGGCTCAGTTTCCCTCTCTTCCCGAATCTCATCACCCCTTTCATAGGAGCTACTTTAAGGAATACTGAATCCCCAACCTCAAACTCTAGTGGTCTGCGTCGCTTATCAGCGTAGCTTTTCTGCCGACTCTGAGCAGTCACTATCCTCTGGCGGATATTCTTTATAGCCTGAGTGGTTTCGTCTATAATATCCATCTGGAGTCCCATCTCCTTCTTTTCACCACTCTCAAGCCAACATATAGGAGACCTGCATTTTCTTCCGTACAGAGCTTCATACGGTGCCATCCCAATAGTAGCCTGATAACTGTTGTTATAAGCAAACTCTGCCAGGCTCAGGTATCGACACCAGCTACCCTTGAAGTCCAAGGCACAAGCCCGTAACATATCCTCTAATATTTGGTTTACTCTTTCAGTCTGCCCGTCAGTCTGGGGGTGAAAGACAGTACTAAATTTCAGCTTCGTGCCAAGAACCTTCTGCACGTGTCCCCAAAAATCTGAAGTAAATCGACCATCCCTATCAGAGATAATGGTCTTGGGAACCCCGTGTAGTCGGATAATTTCCTTGACGTACAGTTGAGCCAACTGCTCTACTGAGTAGGTCATCCTGATAGCCAGAAAATGGGCAGACTTGGTTAGCCTGTCTACAATAACCCATATATCATCATATCCGTTCGTCGTTCTAGGCAACCCAGAGATGAAATCCATGGAGATGTCTTCCCATTTCCACTCGGGAATAGACAGGGGTTGCAACACTCCTCCAGGCCTCTGGTGTTCTACTTTGACCCTCTGGCAGGTCAAACACATACTAACATAGTGAGTTACATCCCGCTTCATACCGGACCACCAAAACTTGCTCTTCAGATCTTGATACATCTTGGTAGACCCAGGATGCATCGCATAAGGTGTTCCGTGAGCTTCTTCCAGGATTCTTGTCCGCAAGTCGGAGTCGTCGGGAACACATAATCGATCCCGGAGATATAAGACTCCGCTGTCTGAAATCCGAAATCCATCGTCCTTGCCTTCGAGAACCTCTTGCTTGATTCTCTGAAGACTCAGATCTTGATTCTACTTTTCCTGAATATCGCCGAACAATGTCGGCGCAATCATCAGGGTGGACAACTGTCCTGATATGATTTCAATCCCGTAATTCATAATTTCTTCCCCTAAGGGTTGTGACAAAGCCGACAAAGATATTAAAGCAGCACATGATTTTCTACTGAGAGCATCGGCTACCTTGTTGGCTTTTCCCGGATGGTACAGGATCTCAAAATCATAGTCCTTGACCAATTCGAGCCATCTGCGCTGTCTCATATTCAGATCTTTCTGGGTGAAGAAATACCGCAGACTCTGGTGATCTGTATAAACTTTACACTGAGTTCCATATAGGTAGTGCCTCCATATTCTCAGTGCAAAGACTACTGCTGCTAACTCTAAGTCATGGGTAGGGTAGTTTCTTTCATGTTCCTTCAGTTGCCTAGAGGCGTAGGCAATCACTTTCCCATTCTGCATAAGCACAGCTCCGAGTCCCAGTTTGGACGCGTTGCTGTACATATCGAAACCCATATCGCTCTCGGGAAGAGTCAATATTAGAGCGCTAGTCAGCCTCCTTTTCAGTTCAGTAAAGCTCTTTTCACATTCCTCCGTCCATACATATTTCTTGTCTTTCTTTGTAAGAGCTGTCATAGGGGTTGCAATCCGAGAGAAGTTCTCTACGAATTTTCTGTAATAGCCTGCTGGCCCGAGGAAACTTCGGATTTCACTAGCATTCTTGGGTCTAGTCCAGTTACTTACAGCTGCGATTTTAGTCGGGTCCACCATTACTCCTTCCTTGGAGATAACATGTCCCAAGAATGATACTTGATCGAGCCAGAACTCGCATTTGGAAAATTTAGCATACAGTTGTTCCTTCTGAAGAATCTGTAGTACTATACTCAGGTGCTCAGCATGTTCTTCGGGAGTTCTCGAATATATAAGAATATCGTCGATAAAGATGATCACAAATCTGTCGAGGAATGCCGAGAATACCCGATTCATTAAGTCCATAAACATAGCTGGCGCATTGGTAACTCCAAATGGCATCACTACGAACTCATAATGTCCGTATCTGGTTCGGAAAGCCATCTTCGGTATATCCTCATTTTTCACCCTGACTTGGTGATAACCCTATCTTAGATCAATCTTAGAGAAAACTGTGGCTCCCTTCAATTGATCAAACAGGTCATCTATCCTGGGTAGAGGGTACCTGTTCTTGATAGTCACATTGTTCAGCGCCCGATAATCGATACACATTCGCATCGACCCATCCTTCTTTTTCACGAACAGTACGGGAGCTCCCCAGGGGGAATGACTAGGGCGGATGAGTCCCTTGTCAAGGAGCTCTTGTAACTATCCCTGTAATTCCTTTAATTCTGTCGACGCCATACGGTACGGTGCCTTAGAAATGGGGTTAGTACCAGGAACCAACTCAATTGCAAATTCTATATCTCTTTCAGGTGTTAACCTTGGTATGTCATCAGGAAATACCTCTGGGTAATTGCATACAACTTTGACGTCTTCTAGCTTCGGGCCCTCCGTAGGACTGGTATCAACCACATGAGCTAGAAATCCAGAGCATCCCTTTTCTAACATCTTCCTTGCCTTCAGAGCCGACAAGAATTTGCTTGTCCTCTTCTTCGGCTCTCCGATAAATTCGAATAGAATTTCCGCCTCAGGTCGGAAGATAACTCTTCGTTTACGACACTCAATAGAGGCGCCATATTTGTTCAAGAAATCCATGCCCAATATCACATCAAAATCTGACATCTCAAGCACTATCAGATCGCAGTAGAGTTCCCTATCTGCGATTCTGATTGGTGCGGCACGTAGCATTTGGGTAGAGGGCATCACCTCACCCGAGGGCAGTGTTGTCAGAAATTTACAGTCTAAATCTTGAAGTGACATATCATTTCTCTTGGCATATTGCATAGAGATAAACGAATGTGCTGCCCCAGTGTCTTAAATGACTTCCAAAATATTCGTCCTTATTTGTCGCATGATTAATATAGGGTAAATGAGATCTTATTTATTATATCACCAAAATTTATTTTATCATACAGGTGATAAATAAACTAACATAAGGATTAATGCTACCATTTCTTGTTATGCAAGTATAAATCATCTCCATATAATCATTACTGTACATGAAATAAAGTAAAGCGAGGTTAGGATCTCTTACTTGGAAGTGGCAGGATGAAGCTTGATGTGTGTGTGGTGGAGGGGAAACTTGCTCTGATACCAACCTGTAACGCCCTCCCTTATATCTACTCTCGGGGCGGGGTTACGTACTACTCATTCATATAATTTTATTTTAAAAGAAAAACATAAGTGCTAAGCATATTAATCAGTGCATGCAAATTATCTATCATGCTTTAATCATCCTTTAAAAGCATAGTCATATGTTTCCATGCATAATATTAGTTCATGAAATTGAATCTAAGGAAATCTAGAACCCTATGTGAAATATCTTACATAAAAGTTGTCCTATAACATGCTAGGTTCACAAGTAGTTCAACTCATAACTTAATCAAATATAAGAGTAATCACTAACATTCTTTATCAAGAAACATTAACATAAGCATATTTAAGTAGATATAGAATCATTCTTTCCCGAGCCACCACCCCACACATCTTCAGCCCTCCTGCCTCTTCCTTTAGCTCAAGTGTTCCTTACCTTTATCTGCAGCATAAGACAACACATAACTAGTAAGCACAAAAGCTTAGTAAGGATCCGGTCCAACTCGCAAAATCTATACGAAAGCATACAACATGTACACATAACAAGACATAGGCATGAGTTCATCATAGCATACTAAACATCGAAGTTTCTAAGCATGCAGTATATAGTATTTTAAGCATACCCATCACATGTAATAAATATTTTCAAAACAGTTCCATAAAGGTATTACTTAAAAATATATCCATATCATATAGGGCCCAGTTGTGTACCACATGATGCGCGTTCCCTAATGAGTTGGGGTAGCGAGCCACCAATCCCATTAGAGAAGGACCCTTACGTCCTACCGGAGCCATGACCTTAAGTTAACATGCACCCCGGATTTGTTTACCGACCCCTCTTATGAGTCGGGTACACAACTTACAAAGTAAAATACTTATCATGTCTTTACATATATATGCTAAGGATGTACTCCAATTTCACTGCTCAAGGGACACCCACTTTTCCATGGTGTTTCTATTCCCATAGGGACACACCTCACAACATAAGGGTGTTCTGGATCCCATACTTAGTGGAGTATCCTTTCAAGCATTTCATCATACATATCACATGAAATCTCATAAGGGTGCCCCATGGGCCATAAGACATGCTCATACATACATCATAATTCGACCACTTAAACATACTTTAGATATGATAAGATTTGGTCACATAGATCATACTCATGTCATAGGAAGTAGTAGCATGCTAACAGTTAAGGTGATCAGACATTTCATTTAAACACCACATGCATATACATGTCATAGGAAGTGGTAGCATGCTAACAATTAAGGTTTCAAATCAACCATTTCATTTAACACCACATGCTTATACATATAATCATCCCCAAACAGAAGCATATCTCATAGGGTAATTTAACCTTCACAAACCCTAATCCTAGTGGGTTGGCCGAAACATCAAGGGTAGGGAAAAATTAGGGGTTTTGCATTGAACATTCACACAGACATTTATACAAACACCTTGTATACAATATCATATAATATACTAAGCATGAATATATTCTAGGCTAATTCAACCCTCACTAACCCCAATTCCATGCTTTGGCCGAAACCCATCCAAACCCTAAACCTTAGTTTTTGTCATCACAAAATGAAGGGTCACAACATATGTGTATACCCTAAGTTCCAAGGGTTCTTCTCATGTATCAAAGAGTAGCCAAAGGCTTCCCTTGGAAGGTGGCCGAACCCTATACAAGGACCAAACCCTAAGTTTTGTTCACCACATTTTGAAGGATACAACATACACATATACCCTATGTTCCAAGGGGTCTACACATGTAACAAGAAGTAACCCAAAGCCTTCCCCAAGGGGGGTGGCCGAAACTCACTCAAGGGAAGATTCCCATTTTCAAAACCAATAAAGAGAAAGAAGATCATACAATAACCATTACACTGCAGGCGAGGGGATACTTACATCCTTTCGCTTGAATTTCTCCTTCTCTTACCCCTTAGGGTACCCTTGAAGAAGAAGAAGATGAGTGTTTCCTTTGTTAGCCTTCTCTAGCACTCTTGGCCCTAGTAGAGGGCAAGGTCCTTGTAGAATTCTTCTTCCTTCCAATTCCCTAGGGTTAGAACCCTAGGGTTGTGTTTCTTTTTCGAAAATGAAAAGCGAGATTGAAGGGCTCTAGGTTTCGAAATTTGAGTGGGGAAGAAGAAGAAGAAGTGTAACTTCTTTTCCCTCTCTTATTTATACTCTTATCATGAAAAGACATGTCTCTTAACAAGAATGTTTCTTATTTTCTCTACAAGAAACATGGCTTGGTTTATTGGTTATGACATGGTTAGTGCAACTAGGAGGTTCAAGGTTCAATCCTTGCTTCCTCCTTTCTACCTCTTCTTTTTATCACAATTTGCACTAATCCATATCAAAGCCCACTAAGCCAAGCCCATCATGAAATTTCATAATATTAATAATATTTCATGATTTCATAATATTTCATAATATTAATAATATTTCATGAATTCATAATATTTCATAATATTAATAATATTTCATGAATTTCATAATATTTTATATCCATGAATTCATAGTATTTCATAATATTCCATAATAATATTTCATGAATTTCATAATATTTCTTATTCATGAATTCATAATATTTCATAATATTTCATATGGAGAAATTTTGGGGCATGAATTCATAATATTTCATAACATTTCATATGGGAAAATTTTGGGGCGTTACAGAAGAAGTCGAGTCGATCGAGTTTTTGGCTGCGACCGAGCGGAGAGAAGCTTTAATAAAGGGAGTCTTTTGCAGAAAAGCCCCTCACTTTTCTCAAGTTCATCCTCTACCCTTAGGGTAAGGGTTTTAACCATTTAATCCTCCCATTTATATAATCCACCTCAAATAATTTTTAGGGTTAAATTATTTACACTCTCGATAACCCTAAATCTTCCAATATATTTTCTAGAAAAATTTACTTTACTGGTTTTTTAATTAGCCATATTTAACATAAATTATCTACCGTACAAGGGGATGCTATCCGATTTTATATTAGATCAGTGGCTCCTTTGGTCTCGAGGCATAACAATTTATTTTTGGTATCAGAGCATAGGTTCTTTAGTCTTTTTGGATTTTTTAGATTTAAATCTAATACTTATTTGGAAGATGTTGGAGCTCGGGTTTGATGAGATCTACCCAAGTATATTTTGGATCTTCAGAGTCATTTTTGCAACGTGATTTGTACTCTGAGACTTGACGGTGATGGGACATCTCTTGGTGGCAAGAGGTATATCTTCCTGAAACTATCCTACCTTTAGCATTCACTATTAGATTTAGGACTGGTTAGATGTTCTTAGCTTGGTTGGATCGTATATTTATACAGGATGGATAGGTATTCATAGACTTGATTTTAGCTGGATTGACATGTAGTCAATCTATCTTATTCGTGATTGTTCATGAGAGCGACTAGTCGACCCGTTGTGAATGAGACCTTGGAGCGGGGAATGTTAATTCTCTAGTAGTACCAACTGTTGAGTCTGAAAGACGAGGTCGATTTTGTCGACAACCTATTGGCGATTAAGGATTTTGAGTTTTGCCTGGACCTTACTATTCATAGTACTTGTACTGGCTATTATTAGCAGGGCGAGGACTAGGATTGCATACTATAGGGGCTCATTCAGTATAGGATTGACTTACTCTAGTTCAGGAAGTTTCAGACCTTTAGATCGCTCGTGCCTAGTTAGGTGACCCGGAAGGAATGTTTAGGGTTCATGACCTACATGGATGTAGAAGGGTAGCATTAGCTATATACTACCATCATTAGTAGAGGGGTGATACATCCTATTCCATGGGGAATTTGACCATGGATCACTTGTGCTTGGTTGATGAATTAGTAAACACATGTTGCTAGGTGACTTGAGCTGGTATGGAGAAGTGTGGAGCTAACTACTTGA